>JAKEEE010000039.1:1200000-1800000 GCA_021498325.1 Bactrocera minax | reverse complement strand
GTGTGAAAAACCTTGGCAAAAATCCTTAATATACTTGAATAATGAAAAGAGTTGATGTGATCAGTGCCCCCCAAAAATGTCCGATATAAGAATTCCGGAATTTCCACCTGACTTTAAACCGTTTATGTCGGTCAATATGTGTGATATTTTAATGAAATTAGGTGGATATGTTTTCTTAAACACAATGTGATTTCGCGCTAAATATGAAAGAAATTGGTCTAGACCTAAGCCGCTTATTCCTAATATTTTTCCTTTCTTCTGGTAGACTTTTTCCTCATATATCTAAAATATTTATTAAACCACTTTGGTTGAGTTTATTTCGCATATATCACTTTTGAGTTAATTTTGTAGATTTTAATATAAATATCTCTGGCAAGAAGCAAAATATAGCAACGAAAGTACATGAGTCTATGGCCTGTAACATAAGTTAGCAAGATACCAAATATGATTGCAATCCATTGACAATTTCTTCGAACAATGAATGTTGAATTCTTCCGTAACATTTTTTAATATAAAGTTGTGCCAGCACCTGAGAGCATTAACCGCCTTTGATCCTTGCACCTCGCGAGAGTTTTAAATAATCGGTTACACCCGAACTTAGCTCTTCCTTACTTGTTAAGCAATATTTTTATACTCTGCCAATATGTTGCAACAGAGTATATAAGTTTTGTTTATCTAACTGTTGTCCGCTCGTCCGTTCAAGCGATAACTGGAGTAAAAATTAAGATATCTTGATGAAACTTGGTACATATATTCTCTGTCACCACGCCCAAAAAATGCCATTAATCGAAAACATATAAACAGCATAACTAAGCAACAAATTAAGATATAAACGTGTTATTTGGAATAGAGGATCCTAATAGAGCGCGGCATCTGTGGGTAAAAAATTTTGGAAAAGTGGCTATGGCCCCGCTCCCCAATAAGTGTAATGTACATATCTCACAAACCGTCAAAGCTATAACATTCAAACTTCGTCCGAACAAGTTTTTCTAGAATGTCCTCTTATACTGGCAAAATAAGTGAAATCGGATATTTACCACGCCCACCTCCCACACAAAGGATGTGTTGAAAACTACTAAAGTGCGTTAACTTGCTAAAAAAAAACACGTCGCAAACATTAAATCTTACGGCAAATATGGTATGGAAGGGCTGTATAGGACTCCGTGTAAAATTTGGACAAAGGGTGTTGCACCGCCCACTTTTAGGGGAAATCCAATTTCCCAAGAACGCCTTAACCAATTTCAACAAAATTTATATATATTTTATATATAATAATATTTATATATATAAACATTATATTTGCATGTTTATGTCACTTTGTAAAAATGGGTGAAATTGGATAACAAATACGCCTACTTCTCATATAACACAATTTTAAATTTAATCTGATTTTTTCACTTTAAAATATATAAATAAATCAAGCAGTAATTCAGGTTTGCTGATATTTTGTACAAATAGTGCTTTTAAGATATGCCACCACATGCGTAAAAACTTTTCAAGTTCTCATATACCCAATATAAGGACCACACCGCCTATAGCAGACTTTATATCGAAAATGTAGGTAAATATAAGTGATATCGTATCGTATCGTAATGAAATTCGAGTACTATCTTTCCCTGATTATAATGTGCTCTTATGTCAAAAATGGATAAAATCGGGTAAATACTTATCCTAGCCTCTATATAGCTAATATAAGAATTTTCAACCTCTCGTTAGACTTTATACCATATATTTCGGAGAATCCGTTAAATATCGTAGCGACGCTCGAGGATTTTCTTTCCATGATTATAATGTGTCCCTCTACCAAAAAATAGGCAAAAACGGGTAATACTTCTCCTACCCCCCATATACCTAATGTAAGGATTTTCAACCTCCCGTTAGATTTTATACCATTTCCATATTTCGCATATTTCCCATTTTACAGAAAACCATATTTCGGTAAATCTGTAGAATGGTGTAATGAAATTTGAGTATTGCCTTTCCATGATCATAGTGTGCTCTGGTATCAGAAATGGGGAAAATCGGGTAAATCCCAGTCCCCATATATCTAATATACGGATTTCCAACTTTCCGGTAGACTTTACATCATATATAACGGTATATCTGTAAGATATCGTAATGAGACTGGATATCTTTCCATGATAACAATGTGATCTGATGTCAAAAAAGGGAAAAATCGGGTAAATATATACCTAATACCATATAAATAATACCATAAATACCATATACCTAATATACGGATTTTCAACCTTCCTGTATACTTTATATCATATATTCCGTTAAATACGTAAAATATCTTAATGGAATTGGAAGATTATCTTTCCATGGTAATAATGTTGGTCAATATGCGTAATATTTTAGTGAAATTAAGTGGATATGTTTTCTTAAAACTCTAATAATAATTAAATTTTAAAATTAATAATATATTAGATATATTTAATATATATATTATTATAATATATTTAATAAATATATTAGATACAAAGGAAAAAGAAAAAGAAAAGAAAAGGAAATCATTATATTGGAATAAGCGGTATAGACCATGGTCTAGACCGATTTCGTTCATATTTAGCGCGAAATCACATTGAGTTCACAAGAATCACAATCACAAGAAAACATATCCACTTAATTTCATTAAAATATCACACATATTGACCAACATAAACGGTTTAAAGTCAGGTGAACAGTCGAGAATTCTTATATCGGTCATTTTGGGATAGAGGAAGATCTGCACTGATCACATTAACTCCCTTCACATTAATTATATTAGGGAACATGCTTTCACGCAATTTTGGGAAGCAACTCGCACAGTGACCGACATATTCGGCATAAAGTCTGCTAGAATAGCGAAAATCATTGTATGTAGTATATGGGAGATGGGATAATTCGTAAATCGATTTCACACATTTTCGGCAGTAAACTATGGTATATCCGATATTACAGGTTCACTTAATTTTGTTAAGATATCTGACATACTGACCGAAATATGTTGAAAAGTGTACCCAGAGGTTGAAAATCCGTATATTAGGTACATGAGGGCTAGGGAAAGTGCTTACCCGATTTTATCCATTTTAAGCACATGGACACACTGTTCGTCTTCGGACAGAAAAAGACGCTGACGCTCGGACATGTAAGATATAACTCGTTATATATGGTATAAAGTCTACAGGAATGTTGAAAATGATTATATTTGCTATATGAGGGATATGGGAAGTATTTACCCGATTTTCCCAATTTTTGACACAAGAGCACACTATTATCATAGAAAGATAATCCTTCAATTTCATTACAATATCTTATAGATTTCCTGATATTTTCGATAAAAAGTCAGAGAGAGGCACTGAGGTCCTAATATTGGGTAGCTGGTACCTACTCAAAGGGTCTACAACTACATTGTCCCTTCGTTTAGTAAAGGTAATATCAAATAATCATACTCGTTTAATTGTATCTTCCATCTTCGTAAGCTCATCTTTTGCTCTTTGATATTATGAAGCAAAAAGATATATACGAAAATGGTTAATTGACCATAAAACGCAAGTTTTCAGTGGTGGAGTATTGAATTTCGTGATTAGATAATATTCAACAAACATAGCTAATTGAATGATTATTCTGTGGAAGAATTAAGCAAATCGCAAATTGCGATCAGTCAGTTGCTAAAAAAATTGTTTTTGTAAAATAAGCTGGTTTAACGACTGGGTTATTTGTTATTAATTGTTTTAACTTATTTTTAAATATCTATTTTTTTAATATTTAATGATAGGTTTTTTCATAATCCTGTCCGCCATTTCATCTTGCTGCTTTATCAAGTTTCTTAGAAACCACTCACAAGGGTGAGTTATGTCGACTGTTCCTTATAACCATTGTTTTTTGCTTCAACATTTTTTAAATCTGCTTATCTACACTCAGCAGAAAAACTCTGTAGAAACATTCAATAAAATATGTCTTTATGTAAGTAAGAAAAATAAATAGAAAAGGTCAAAACTCTTATATAAACATATATTTTCAAACAAATTTTATTTTCATTGCTATTTTCTTTTTAAAATAATTGATAATTATCGCTCACAAATCAGAAATTTCACAAATTTCCCAAAAGTTTTTTGATGCTCCTTTGAATGTTACTTTGTCTGCGGATCAAATGTTGGCATGTACTGTATTTCAATTATATTTGTGTAGTTTTCAGGGGAAATGTTTTTTGTAAGTGATTATGGAAGTAAAAAAAAAAAAAAGAAATTGACGTCGAGGAGAGAAATAATCATCGTGTAGTTGTGCAAATAGAGAAAACTGTCCGGGAAAAAAGTGACCACCATCGACAGAACACATTTCTCAGTTCCGAGTTACAAAAACTTTCAAGAAAGTTGAGTTTATGTTTCCTGTCCACGATCTGGCTGATCACCATTACTCACAAGACGCGAAAAGTAGTATATTTTGCAGTAAGTGCAAATGAATACTGGGCTGACAACAAGAAAAACTACTAACAATATTAAGGAACAATTTTCGCCCCATTAAATATTCCAATAGAATAACAACCGCAAGTACACTTCCAGTACCACGAAGTTGTGGTTGAAATACAATGTTCCAAAACAACTTAAAACGCCGCCAAAATCACCCGATTTAAATCCTATTGAGTACACAGCTAATTTATTAGAACATAAGATTCTTCAGCATACAATAATAAATAAAGAAATGTTTTAAAATATAATGGTCGATCAAAGGTGAAATGACTACCACAGAAACAATGAAGTTAATGGAATCAATGTCGAAACGTTTACAAGAAGTTACTAAACGTAAAAGGTAACCAACTTCTTACTAATATTCGTTCTAATCAGAAAAATGTTAATTTCATTGCAGTTAATTTTTACTCATCCCACAGATTCCCTTTACTCGTGGTGTATAATAGGATATCTGTAAAGCTTGCTATAAATCGGAGTATCAGTCGCGTTTTAATTTTATGTTTAGCTACTTTTATAAAATATAGATCTTCTTCACCTTTATAAAAAATATGTTTATACGAGTTTATAATTAATTTTAAAACTCGTCTATATTTGAATTTAAATGATCTGAAAACAAACTTTTAACAATTTTATTTTCGCATTTCGTATTTAAACACATTACTGTTTGTTGGAATCATTTATCGAGGTCTCTTCATTTTCAATGAAAAAAGTCGTCTCTGCAGCAGTCAATATTCTCGTTTTATAATCAAGTATTATGTTGAAAGGAAGTGAGATGTTATTATTATCCCATAAAATGTAAAATAAAAATCAATAAATTCAATGTATTCTTTAGGTTTCTTGAACTCTGCAAAAAGAGGCACTTGTATTTGACATTCGTTTTAATATTGCGGTTTAAAACTGTTAATATGAAGATTGAAGTGCTTACTCCCCACTAAGGATTACATATATTTGGATTTACAATGTGAACTCTGCACCAGTGTCCATTATAAATTTAAGCCTCTTTACTGGTGGAGTAATAACTATATGGGCCAAGCTTTCTGAAAATTTGGACATTGACACTAATTTCCATAGGCTTAACATTATTTGTGTAATTCTGTCTATTGTTGTATGCTTGTGCGAAACGACCTTCAAATCGATTTGCTAAATTATTGTCGTCTGATTGCTATTGTTTTACTTTCTACTCTAACAGTCGTAATTTTGATTGTGTAGTACAAATCTATTAGAGTTACTTGGTTTCTGTTGTTGAACATATCTGTTTGCATAAGTCTCTTGTTGCTGCTGCTGGCATAAGTCGGATGCTGTTGCTGTACATACTTGCTGATGTTACTTGGCTCTTGTTCACAGTAAAACCTATTGTTGCTATTTCGTTGTTGTTGTACATTTCTACTAAAATTTCTATTAAGGTTAGCTGAATATTGATCCTGGTTGTTGAAAAGTTCTCCTTATTGTTGTTATATTTTAAATAGCCCTTGGTTTTAATATTTTTAAAATCCTCTCTCAAAATTTTAGGATTATGACTAACAATAATGATCTTAATCGGTTCTGGCAATTCGTGTGTAAATGAGTGTAAAGCGATTCTTGCATTACTACTAACTTGCGAATCATATCCATTGTTACTAAAATACCAAGCGTTATTTAATCGAGATAAATAATTATTTAACTTATCACAAAAAATTTCTATGGAAGAGTCACATCGACATGATCTTATTTTGTCTATAAGTTCGTCTGCTGAATTTTTCTCGAAATAATATTCAATTAAAGTATATTTTATTTCCGGCTATGTATTTAAATTACCATTACTAATTAAATTTTTTGTTGCATTCACGGTTATTTTATATTTTAAAAGGCCTAGCAACATCTATCTCAACATCTATGTCTATAAGTGTTAAGAAAGGAGTTAGAATAGGAGCCATTAGACCTATTCTTTAAAAAAATTTATTGAAGCGATACTATCGCCATTAAAATTTGGAAGATTTTTAAGGTTGGAGGAAATAATCTTAAATTTACTGTTTACATCGAGGTCGCCCATTTTGCTATTTTGATTTAATATTTAGCTAATTTTTATAAAAATTATTTCTTTCCATTCTGTTTTCTACTAACGAATTTTATACTTCTCACTGCAATGCACTTCGCTGCTCTCTCATTGAAATATTGTCAGCATCCCTTCTTCAAAGATATTCGCCGATTGTTGGTGAATTTGTTGATTTTGTTTTTATGTGGAAACCCGTTTCTGCCTTCCACTTATGTATGTTGAAACTAATAAACTTTTGGCAATACCTCTTCACCAATGATTATTGTTCGTTGGTGACGCTGTCGATATTCAGTTAGCTCCACTTTCGGTTAATTTTTGATAACGACTTTTAATACATGTACTAGCTGTACCTGGCGTAGGGCGCTGGGCCTCCTTTTTGTTTTAAATATTTAAAAAGAGAATAGGATTTGGTAAGTGGTATTTTGCACAATGTCGTAACCAAATATTCATTCAAGTTTCTTTTTGCTACAGTCACGCCATGCCCAAATTACGGATATTGCCACATTCAAATCAATGTTGGACGGCGACGATTTCATGTTCGAAGCCGCAGATCTCCATTTCGTTTGGTCCGAAGAAGATGATTTCGAAAATTGACCACCAGTGTGAGCAAGATAAAACCAGAGATTTATTATTTAACAAAAAAAGTGTATTCACATTATTATTTGTAAGAATTTTATTCATGAACTTATGAACAATTCATGAACTGAGTACTCAAATTAAGTAAACAAATTTGAATATCAAAATCAAAAGTGTTTTCATAACATTGCACATTGTTGGAGTTAATCTAAAACTGACTGCCAATCGTCATACTGCAGAACTTGGAATTTTTCAGTTTTGTCCCCGAAAAGTATGATAACCCGCAGTCATTTCAAATTGCAGCAAATCTGTGGTGAATTGTCCATTGGAATTGATGCCCTGTGTTGAAATGTTTGCAGAATAGGTTGTGGTCCGGTTTTTGAATTTTATTTCCCCTCATTAAAACACTCTGTGATAAACGATATTTTTCGTTTTGTTGTCAGGTGCGAAAACGATCAAAACAGATGATTTTCTGACGAACATGCAACATACATTTGCCCATTTGAAACACATTCCATTATTTTCCAGATTTAGACTACAAGCACTCAACGCCATCCACCGGCAATACCGGAACCAGCATTTGAAATCATGTTCGCTTTTAATGTGTGACAAAAAAAATTATTGCAAAAACAATTGTCGCAAAAAATTTCCAAAAAAATTTGTCACAACGTAACGCTGGTTCGGAATGAATGTCTCGAACTACATATAAATATAATATAAAAATAAATATCTACCAAAATTTATCACAAAAAAATCGTTGCTCTTTAAATAATTTATGAATTTTTCAAGTAATACCACTTTCACACTTTTTAATTGTGAAATATTCTTAAAGAATTTACATTGTCTATTGATGCATTAATATGATTAAGCTACAAACGTACGAATTAATTCTTCCAAGCGACTTTAAATTATAATGAACTTCATTGTTTTTCATTTCTTTATATTTCATTTTACCATACATAGTAATCACAATCACAAATTTGAATCAAAATGCTATTTGGCACTTTGAATAATGCTTTTCAAAACTGTACTCAGGGTTGTTATTTGCGTTTTCATGTACACTGGCTTCCGTATACTTCCGTAAAGTAAAATCCTATTACAATCCTATACAGGTATACCGGCAACATAATCTAGTCTTCCGCAATAGGGATGTAAAACTAAATCCATTTATTTGCTATTACATCAACAATTTTTCTGTTAAGCTTTTCGAAATATTGCCTCTACAATTCTGAAGTTGGTAGCATTTTCTGGATGCACTCTACTCTACTTTAAGTAAATAGAACTTGTCTTTTACCGCAACCGCACGTATAATATATGCGATACGTATATATATGCGAATAGCTCCAAAGGCCATTTACGTTACTTTCAAAGTATTAATTCAACATGTCATAATATTGCTATCTAATATTGAAAATTAAATTCAATATCTTTTATTTTGCAAACAATTTCTTGCCCAACCGTATATCACACTATTCATAAAGACAATTTCTTGGCAAAACAAGAAATTTTATTTTTCTTATTCATGTGTTTTAATATCATAAAATTTAACTTAATAATACATTAAACTAAATCTTATAGGTTAGAAGAAGAATCTATTGCTGCTTCTGATACAGTGACTGAATTTGGTTTATATATGGGTCGTTCGCGTAACAAAATATTAATCAGATCTAAAATATCCGAGTCCTTTAAACTTATGCAATTTAATATTGTTTGTACAACTTTTAGGCGCTCAGTATCTTGTTTACAATATTTAAGAATATCTGGAAGCTGTGAAAAAATATTTGTCCGACAAGAAGTATTTATTTTGGATTTTTCGCACACATATTCTATAACTGAAGGTAAATTCAGCCTATCACATACGACCGAAGCAAGGTTTTCTCTTATTGCATGATCTAAGAAGTCTTTGGAATGATTTTCCGAAAGTACTTCAAGAACAGTCTCCTTTATTTTCGAATCTTCACTCATTCCCCTCGATAACATCTTGGCTATTGTGTCATAGCACTTCAACTTTGAGTCTTTACCGCAAACTAAATATTTTTGCAATACTTCTTCAAAATTATGCTTTTGGATTGCGATTTCAAGTAAGTTGTCGATAGTCGCGAATTCTGGATTATCTTTCAATGGTTTGTGATTATCACTATTCAAGGGAAATTCTGAAACAAATTTTACACTGGTGCTATTTTCTTCCGTGGAAAGATCCATACCACACACATTGTCATCATCAAACTCCTCGATGTTAATACCAGTATTTGTCGGTTGAGCTTGTGACTTGTTAGATTGTTGGATTGTAAATTTTTCAATCTCTATAATGCTATCTAATTTACTTCTCCGCTTAAGCGAACATTTGTTTTCTATACACTTTTCGCCACTAGGTTGTAATTTATCCATATTCAGGCAGCTAAAACGATTTAATAATAAATTGAATATTACAATGAGAATATAAATCGTTTCTTTATTTGGGAATATTTTTTACCACTACAATAACAAATATATTTACATCGAACTTACCGTTTAGGCTTATTTTTGTTCTCTTCATTATGTTTTATATATTCCTTCGTGAGTGACACCGGCGGATCATGAAAACTAACCCTCTTCTTTTTACATGCTGGAGAATCAAATGTGATATCTTCGAGGCTTTCCCTGCGAATATTTCTCTTCAAAATACTTGTTGAAGGACTAGCGGATGGCGAAGGAAGCCTTTTAGAGAATGTTAAAATATCTTTGTTATGTATTGGTGTTAATGAATTCTCGACGCCAACTGATTCTATATCCGAAACTGTACGATCTATGCTGTAATTTTTAGGTACAAATAATCTGGGCATCGGCGTTTGCGGTGATTGTACATCTATTTTTCTATTGCGTATCATGTTTATTAATTGTGCACCTCTTCCTGTGAGCTGTGCTGGTGGCTTAGGGCGTAACTTGGGGCTAGTATTATTATTTGTTAGTTTGCGATCAGGCGGTGATAACTATATAAGTAAATATATTAATGATAATGAAATTAACCGTACGGATTTTATGTACTTACTAAGAGAGAGTTTTTTGTTAAAGTTTTTTTAGGTGAAATCACCTTCATTGAAGTGGGTGAATCCTTCATTGTGTCCGAGCGATAACAAGGATTTGACAATTCAGCTTTATTATCCTCTACGGAGTCCATAAGGTGATCTTGATCCGTATCACTTGATTGCGTTTTTGATGTATGCTCGAGTATACTTTTTGGAAATTGTGTGAGACACGCTTTTAAATAAAAGATAAGTTAAAAATTAAAATATAAAAACCGACCATATCATTTTGCTTTTTTCAGAATTTTAATTTGTTTGTACTGTGATTGTTAGCAGAGAGTGTAAGAAATAAAAAGAAGTATGGAAGAACTAAGTTCGGGTGTAACCGAACATTTTATATCCTCGCAATTTGCAAGTATCAAAACTTTATAATGTTTCAATAACATTATTAAAATTCAACAATTATTATTCGACGAAAATTTTAACGAATTGCAATCATATTTTGCATCATGTCAACTTATACTTTAAGTCATATACTCATAATGTCAATCTAATTATCACAATTCTTCTATGTATATTCATGATATTAATACCAAATGACATTATATTAATCGGGATATTCTTATTTAATTTAGTTGGGACATCTTCTATGGTGATATTTGCGATATAAACTCAACCAAAGGGACGAAATGTAATATATTGTGTATATGGGGGAAAAGTCAATCAGAAGGATGTGAATCATTATATTAGAGGTGTGGGATTTAGACCAAGGTCTAGACCGATTTCATTCATGTTCGGCGCTAAACCATATTATGGTTGAGAAAACACTTCAATTCTTTAAAATATCACAATATTGAGGTTATATAACGGTTTTAAGTCAGACGGAAAATCGGATATGACCATATTGGGTGCATTAGGGCTAGGGAAAGGTTTAGATATTTCATTACAGAATAAGAACTCCATGCAGATATTTCCATAACATATCTATATTAAATTTTATTAAGATAACTAAAAAATTTCATTACATATTCTGCATAGAGTCCACTAGAATAACGATATATTATATGTAGTATATGTGGGCTTGGGTCACTCGTATATTGATTTCACTAATTTTTGCCACCAAGCTAAAATGAAACCAAATGAAACTCTCTAAATTTCATTCCGATACCTCACCTTTTGGCCGATATTTTTGGTAAAAAGTCAGTCAGAGTCAGTGAGGTCACATATTTGGTACCTAGGAACTTGAAAATTTATGGGCCGATTTCGGGAATTTTTAGAGGTGAATATACCTTAAAGGCACTCAAAGTGCAAAGTTTCGCTCCAATATCTTCATTGGTAATTGACTGTAAAGTGCAGTAATGAGAAGAAATTTAAAATTGTGATATATGCGAAGTGTGCGTGGTTGTACTCCGATATTTAATTTTCCCAGTGTATGAGAAGAAGTCAAATACTCGGTATCTGGGTAGCATGAAAAGTTGTAATCCGATTTCCATCATTTCTGGACAGGAAATGGCATGGAGTTATATACACATAAACATATAATACATATAAACATTTAATAAGTGTATCAGACATGAACTTATATATATTTTGCTTTATACTTACTTGATTCATGATTTATTATATTCGAAACTTTTGGAGTCACATTATTTACTGTCAAAACTTCCACATCGGCTTCGTTCACCTGAAAGAAACGTATTATTTGCCTACATACATTACTGTTCACTACACTACTTCTACTGAAAACAAATCAAAATTAATATATTTGGTTGATATAAAAACAGCACTTATTGATTAGGATCCGTCAGAATTTCGATCGATTTGTTAAAGATGGTAAAAATTTTGAGATTGGCAATAGTCTGAGTCGTCAGCAGTCTTAAATTTAATGACGACACTCTAATAAACTGACATTTTCTAAGTTATTTTGTAATTTTAAAATGTTTCTTGCGAACTATTTCTGTGCGAAGTGCCTATGAAGCCCAAGCTCAAGAGCATAAGCACTTCAGAAACATCAAGAAAATAACGTGTTCACGACTATCGAATTTAGAAATGTGTACCTTTCTTATAATTATTTGTGTTCGTAATTTCCAATCGACAATGCAATTTCAAAAGAAATTTAAGATAACCTTATAAATATGCTCAAAAGACAATTCTCCCTTACATCATCATAAAAATTTATCTGTTGAAAAGAAAATGTTGAGTCGAATATAATTATTATAGGGACGTTTCAGAGTGTTTCTTTAGTGTATTCCATTAGCGAGGAATCGTAAATCGATTCAAAAAAGTGGGTTACTACAGAGGATCAGCCTAGAGAGCTGGTGTTCCAGAAAGGAACCTCATTACAATTGACTGCAATTGAAATTTCTGAAGACATCAATAATAAAAAAATGTTTACTTATTATTCTTTCCTCTAGCCTCCAAGGAGCGATATATTGCAATAAATAAAAATATTTTTTAATTAATTGAAATTAACAACTTTTCTGTCCAAAATTTAACTAAAAACAATTAATGTTTTGGAGGAAGATGCTGGTGTGGCAGTCCTTAAATTACTATAAATCCGGGTTATCAATTCAATTCAAGTAACAACATACAATACAATATTAATAAGAAAGGGCTAAGTCGGGTGCAAACATATACTCTCACAGAAGTGCTTACGTATTAACGACACCGCAGTAAAAATTCCAACCAAACTACGCAAACGAACTATGAACACCCCGTTGTTGGATCGACCAGTGTTATTTTCTTAAAGTGCGGCCAAGGGCCGCCAAGTGAGGATATAACTTCCTTAACACAAATTTTTTTAACGGGTATTATTGCTGTTACTTTTGAATTAAGAATTATGCGTAATTTTCCTTTTTTTTATTTATTTGAATTCGTTTGCAAAATATGTAAAAATTCCACCAATAAGCCAAAAAAGAACAATCTTTGTTTCCTTTTGCATAAGTGTTTTAAAAAATGATTAAAAAAAAGTTTTATTTTATATTTTGTGGCCAATAATTTGGGATTAGATTGTCCACGTTTGCTAACCATTGAATTTTTGCTGCGCTGGCGTTAATACGTAAGTACCTTCACAATTTGTAAGAAGAGAGTGTGAATCAAATGCAATCAAAACAAAGAACAAAAATCATTATATTGTGTTGATGGAGGTTAAGAGGTCTAGACCGACTTCATCTGATTTTGATATTGTTAAGAATAATGTTTTCACCCAATTTTATTAGGATACTTTGTAGTCATTTGCTTCGAGTAGAACCGTTTCCCAGAAACATCAAGATGTATTTCCAGCTATGCTTTGACGAAATTAAGAATTTAACCGACCAGACTTTGCACGCAACTAAAATCCGACTCCGAGTCAAACCGCTACTAATTGCAGATGAGCTCAAGTGCCTCGCAAAACTACAGTGCAACTCCGTTCTGGATATTGCAGACCAAACTCCAACCCAAAGGGTCCCCACATGAAACTAACCACCTCTTTGCATGTCCACTGCAACCTACTCATCTAACACTCCTTTCTCTATAGTCCGACTTCGTCTAAGACAACTCGTTTCCTGGATGCCCCTCCCTACTGCGATCCTCTCTACAAAATTAATGTTTTGTAGCTTAATTTTTGACTTAGTCTATGACACTTTATATTCGACAAACGGAATTTTTTGGGTGTGACAATAGTCCGTTTTTTTACATCTGTAATTCCAACCTCTACGGGGGGCCAAGGTACATATGTACCAATTTTATTAATATATCTTAATTTTTACTCAATATACTCTTGCACGGACGGAAGGACATGCATCGAGTCAATTCGTCTCGTCATCCTGAATATTTTGATATTCAGGTTTTGATAAGAAACCTAGATTTATCTCGATTAATTTTTGTATGAACAAAGCTAACATATTTAATAAAATATGAGTGAGTACTAAAAGTGTGGTAACTGTATAAAGAAAAATGTCGGAAAATTTTAACTTAAGGGATAGAACTTTACGGATAGGATAGGTGATGTGCATGTGAATTGGTTAAAAAGTTGGACAATAGGCTTCGACCGCAAACTTTTAGGTGAAATCCAAAATCTCAGCAGCTACAAAACCAATTTGAACCGAATTTAGTATATAACATTTCTTTGGAATTTCCATTTTACAGCCTATTCGACAACTTTTTGAATTCCTCCAAACTCTTTCACTTTACAAGAGAATAAATGAGAGATTTAAAAATGTTCGAAATCGAAGATACCGAATAAGAGGACCTTCGTGGTGTATGTTTTTATGCAAAATATGTATGAGAAAGAAAATATTTCCACCCAATTCAAATTGACTAAGATAATTGGGTGGAAATATCTTTTTGAGAATTTAATGCTAAAGTCAACGAATTGTAAATGAAGCGAAGAAGATTAGGTTACTGACCAACAACTCAAGTAACATTAGCCTTTTCTTATTTTATTATTAGTCTTTTCTTATAATAACACATAAAAACCATAGATGCATTCGCTAATTAGATATAAACCGTTTTCTGTATAAAATGTTACATGCAAAGTTTTGTGTTTAATAAATGCTAAGGAGCTACAACTTTTTCTGTGTAAAAAATATGACTGTTTTTGATGCAGATTCTAGCATATAATCCAATGAAAATATTATGTTAATGCTATATAAATTACCTGTTTGTTATCGATGTTGTCTACCTCAATTTGTTGAACAGATGGTGAATTCATTTTTTGAATAACTTCTGTAATACTTCGATCGATACATACCGTCGTGCTATTAAGATGATCCTCAAAATTATCTTTGTTCTTGTTGTTGAATTCCGTTAAAAAGATTGAATCAATATTTCGATGCTTTGGATCCAAGCTAGAATTTGGTACTCTAAAAAATTTGTTTTCAATGGATTGTTTTTGTCGTATATACGGGTCTTCTATAACAATTTCGTTTTGATCCTCTTTAGCTATAACTATTTTTTTAGGTGTCCAAGGTTTTATTAAGGAATCTTGCGACTGACTCATATCGTTATATAGTGCTGGTATACTTGTCTTTTCGGCTATGCGCTCCTTTTGCCTATCTGTTAGTTTTTCCGGCTTAAGGCTCCACACCGAAGGTATAATAACATACACGTCATCTTTAAATAATTCTAAAACTTGAGTTGCGAAATTTTTACTCATGGATGCACGAGTTATATTTATGACAGAATGTTTCCACTCTTCATAAAACTTTGAATCCACACCATCTTTCGATGACTTTTTTATAGCAGATTTAATTGTACATTTAATTAACTCTAATAGGGAGTTACTTTCAGATAATTTTAAACCGTGAAGAACACACCGGAGTATTGTAAGCAATTTTTCTTTTTCCTTTTTTGTCATTTGTTTTTCAATCACCTTATGTAGAAGAGCAAATAATTGTTCAAATTGTGTCGAATAATTGTTGCAGTCATGTTTGATCATTTCATCGGCATATGCATTAAAGAGATAAATAAAAACTTCACATTCATAACCAGAATCTAAAATGGCGTTTAAAACATTCGCTATTTCGGTTAAATGTTGTGACCTGGCAGGAGTGTCTTCTGTAAGTTGTAACAGATTATGCCAGAGAAAATAGAACTGTTCATCAAAAATAGAATTGTTGCAATGTCCAGTAAATTCAGTTACCATACGTAACGGCCATAAACTCCAACATATTAATGAATCAACGAATTCTTCTGGTGTATGACCAAATGAGTTATTTCTTATAAAATTCACCATTTCCGAAGAGATATTACGCCATATAAGAAATTTTACTTCAAAGTACTCAAAACCTTCATCATTTGGTGTATTGATGAAATAATCCGCTACAACCTCCACAGCACGCCAACAAAGTTGGTTTGGTAAAAAGACATCTAAATCAGATATTTTAGAAGTACACTGCTGTACAACATTAGGACAAATAGAATCTCTTCCGGATGTTAAAAATTTTACCAAACATTGTATTATTTTAATGTAATTGTCAAAATTCAGAATGGAACGCGATAAACAAAGTCCTTCAGTTGCAATTACATTAGCTGCTAATATTATAGGACGACTGCTTTTTGCCATCATTTGCATTAAGCCGAAACAGTAGTATTCATATAATTGAGCAATATCATTATTAATCATTATGCGAGTTGAACTTTTGGTCAGTATATTTAGTAATCGTTGTTCAATGTCACTTCGTTTATCACTTTCGACAAGCAGGTTTGAGGCTTCCAAAACAGCATAAAATATTGATTTCCAATGTTTCTCAACAATATTTAAAGTTATCAATTGTGTACCTTGACTTATGGTTTCTAATTCGTACTCCAGCAATAATCTTCGTACAAAATCATTCTGAGGTTTGCACACTATTGCTGCTAGGCTTATCAAAGTTAATTCTCGTACAGAAATGTATTGCTGGGCTATTCCTAGAGTTCTTTTCGATGGAGAGCCAAAGCAAAATATTAAATATGCTTCCACAACACTCTCGAAGTTGTCCTCACCTTGTTGACCTAAACATGTTATCAAATACCACCAAATGCGTAATTTTACAGCAGCCACATGAGGTGTTTTAGACTGTGAAGATTTTAAAGGAATGCAAACAAGTTTTAACCGTTTCGGCGATGATAACTGATTATGATTAGCAAAGATTTGGATAAGAAGATGCCAACATGTAAACGCCTCTGCTCTTACTGAGTTATCTGAACTACGAAAACCAAGCTCAACAATAGATAAAAAGGAATTTATAGTACTAGCACTCTTCAAAATTTCGCGATCCAACAAACGAACAAATACACACCAAATTCGATGCCAATATTGATTTCGATCTTCTCGAAGTTGGTGCACCCGAGATGCAAAATCCTTCACAATTATATTTTTTATACTATTCCAACAACTATAACTTGGAATATTACCAATATCTAAATTCAATAAGCCTTGCTCCAAAGCTGATACAGCACTGCCCTGTACTGATAAGTTATCATCAAAAGCTAGCGGAAGTATATCTTCTACCCAAAAACGGGCTAAATCATTAGCAGATAAAATCTTTTCAACTATAGATAACGGAGTACTTTTACTTGTGTTGGCGAGCAGATCCAACATCTGAAAATTAAACATTCATTTACATCTTTATTCGAAATAATATAATTATGTACTTACATTACAATACAAGTGCCTTTGTTTATTTTTTAGTATTTCTTTTGATGAATTATAAACCTCATAAAACCCACGACCTAAATTTGAATCCATTATCGAAGGCTATATTATTGTCAGCATACGTTTTCATATAAGATTATTTTATGCGCGGCAAACAATCAGTGGATATGTTAAATAGTCCTGACATCTGTAAGTTGTGCCAGGTAAATGTTACAATCAGAGATGCCAAGATTTAGTTAAATAAATATTCGTTACAATCATTTAAGCTGAAACTAAATTACTCGCGTAAGTGAATGCATGCCTTTGACGGATGAGTAGAATACACAAGGCTTTATGCAATCAAGTCCGCAAGTCAGGCAACCAACCCTCAAAAATGCGAACTTAGCTTCACATAGAAGTTGAAAGTTTTATACTCATAAAAGTTGAAAATCGTCTATTGTCATGCACTGGATTGCGTAAACATAGGTGATTTAACATTCTTGTCAATAGCAATCAATATTAAATTATTATCTGATATGTTGTGTGTTTATTTTGTTTGGAAAACTTTAGAATAGCATGCCCCGAATTCGGGGTTAACAAGGGCACGGGCTGATAGAGGAGGTTCTACAAATTAACAATATATATATATATTTCTATAGCCGCCGCAAACTTATGGTTTAAGATATTTGTATTTAAAGTTAAAATTTTAACAATTTTAAGTATGTAATTTTTCGATTTATAATGAATTTTTTTTCTTCACTAAATTTTTTCTACATATTTATTTTTTTCTTAATTATTGTAAAAATATCTCTAATTACAATTTTTCTTTTTGTTCCATTTGATTTATTCACACAAAAATAAGAGGGTTGTATGTCAACAAACAAAAAGTGTCACCATATCTACGTATTCCGCAGACGAATCAAAATAAATAAAGAAGAAGGATTATACCCAAAATAGAGGAACCTTAATCGTGTAATGGCTAATGTAAAATTTTTCAGTTTTTCCCTTCTCTTAACAAACCCCGGTGCTGGATAGACCAGGGATATTTTTTCAAAGTGCTGCCGAGTGCCGCCAACGTAGAAAGGAATTCTAAGCGAAAGAACTGACGATATCCTGGTGTTAAATTGGGCAGGCTAATTTTTTTAAAGAGCGAAAAGTGTTCTACGCAAAAGAACTAAGAACACTCGGTGTTGGATCGACCAAAGTTATTTCCTTATAATGTGGCCAAAAACCGCCAACAGAGAAAGTAGTTATAAATGAAAAGCTGATAATGTAATTGAGGATATAACTGCTTTAACACAACTTTCTTTAACGGATCTTATAACTGTTACTTTTGAATCAAGAATTATGTGTAATCTTCCTTTTTATTTATTTGGATTCTGATTATATTGCTACGCTTGCATTTTCGCTACGCTACGCTTACCCGAGCTATGTCTTTTCAGCTTTTGCGATTAATTAAATTTTCAATATAGGAACTGTTTCTTTATTAAATTCAAAAGATCGTACGTAATACTGTTTTAAGTTTATTTATTCCAATCAAAATGCATTATTGGTATTATATTTTCTCATAAAAAGGAATGGTGTCCGATGTACAAAAAAGTATTACCTTTTTCCAAAATTTTGGGGTTGTTTATTGTCGGACTCACTAGAGTTTTCCTCTCATTCGGTAGTTTTTGATTAAGGCCTCGAGTTATCTTGGTGGTTATGACGCTAATTGTTGCAATGATGCTGTGCACTTAACGGAAGCCATGTTGGTGATCTGCTAAGCACGGGTGGTGGATAAATGTCAGTAGTAGTAAGGCCTTAATTGCCTTCATTACAAAGGAAAGGAGAGTTATCGGTTTGAGTTTCAGCTTTCAGTAATGGGACCACCATTTGACATCTTGATCCTCCTTTGCAGTGAAAGTAAGGAGTACGTAGCCTTTCGGCATTTTGCGCAGCCGTCGGACATCACGTTTTTGCGTTGTCAATCGAAGGGTGAGAATTTGTGAAACTTGGTGCACGTATTCTTTGGCACTGTGAAGATGTTGGTGCGCCCAAAAAATGCTGTTAATAGAATCCTTTTGAACTGCTATAACTACGCTCCAAATTAAGATACAGTACTGTAATTTGGAACAGGGAATCGTACTAGGGAGGGGTATCTGTGGTTTAAAATTTTCACAAAGTGGGAATGGGGCCGTCTCCTAATAGAATTAACGTACATATCTTACAAACCACTGCAGCCATATCAACCAAACAAACGGTTATATTGCAAACTACTAAAAGTGCGTTAACTCGTTGAAGAAACACATCAGAAACATTAAATCTGGCAGTAAACATGGTACGGAAGGATGGCATGGGAATAATAATAATGACAATGGGGTGGCACCCTCAATTTTCGGTGAAATCCCATATTTCAGGAACGACTAAACCAATTTAAACCAAATTTGGTGTGTGGTATTACTTTGATATTTTTATGTTATAGTGTGAAAACAGGCGAAATCGGACATAACCACGCCTGCTTCCCTTATAACACAATTTTAAATTCAGTCTGATTTTTTCACCTTGCAGTATATAACTCAAACACTAATGATATCTGAATAAAACCTTACACAAATAGTACCCTTAAGTATGCCATCTTCTACTCAAAATTATGGAAGCTGGAGTTTAGCTTTTCAAGGCCACATATACCGAACATGTGGACCTCAGTGAATATAGTTAACTTTTTACAAGAAATATCGGTCAATCTATGACAGATAATAATAAAATCCATGAAGCGTCTTTTTCTGATAAAAAATAATTGGTAAAATTGGGTCAATACTTCCCTTAGCCTGCATACACCTACTCCTCTATTCTGTGCACTTGACAAATTCAACGTCTTGCTAATTTATCAGGATTCACAATTTATCAAGATTTTTCTATTCTGTGTCATAAATAAAAACTTTTTTCTTGATAAATTAGTGCATAGTTTTGACAATCAATTCATTAGAATGGAAGATATTTTACTTTTATTGTTGTTGTTTTGCGAAAAATGGATCGTTCGCGTTATTTAAGAAGTTTAAGTTGTGGTAGTGACCTATTTTCGTTGAGTGGTAATACGTTAACGCAAAAATTTCGTTTGACGCATGTAATTTACTGTCGTCTTAATGATGAACTGGGCCTGCATGATGACAAAAAAACCTCTCTGCCTTTAATTATAGAACTGCTGGCAGCTTCAAATTTTTTGGGCACTGCTCATACCAAAAACGTTTAGGCAGCAACTTCTACTTGTCCATGTTTCAGTCGTCTCTTTCCAGAAATTTGAGAGTTGTAACAAAGCTTATTGTAAAAGTGAAGTCAGGAGAAATAAAATTTCCCAGTTGGCCAGAGGAAGAAACTTTCATACTCGTAATAACAGGTTATGTATTAATGTAATAAAAAAAACATATTTAAATTAAATTATCTTAAATGCATTCCAGATTTGGTTGAAAATTCGGTATAAAAAACACATTAGGAGCAATTGACAGCACCCATATTGCTATAGTTGCTGCACCAACAAATAATGTGGAACGTTGTTTTAATTTTATATAAACTAGAAGACCCCGGCCACGCGTTGCTGTGGCTAATGCATACATTACATTATATTATAGTAAGGTATTCAATACAAAAATGTTGTTTGTGAATAATGACGGAGACGTTTTAGCGGTATAAAAATCCACGAGGTTAAAATTTGAACATTAGTTCAAAATTTTAAAATGATTGATACAAAATTTCTTTGAGGCAGCTCATTAATTTTATATTAAAGTTTGTAACAAATGAGTAAATTAGAAAGTTGTTCGTTCATAACATTTAAAACAGGTAGATCATTATAAATTTTTAACAATACTTATAATTTTTAATTATAAACATTTTCAATTTACAATATTTTACTTCAGCACTATTCGGTGCATAATATTATTGGTTAATCTGTATATGAGCGTGTACGTGAGCATGCAACATGTATAAATATCAAATGGTCATTGTTTAGTCTTCAGACTTATTTATAGACATTGCGAAAGCTAAACGAATGGGATTCTGAATGGATTCGTAAATTCTGACGGTGTCATTGGAATACATGGCAACAGACAATGTATTACGTATTTGGTTCAGTTCTTTGCTACCGTTCCCAATTTCGGGATATTGTTCGGAAAATATTTGGGCCGATAGATCATTTGCAATTGTACGCCCATGTTTATAGTCAATCAAAGTTTTCAACACTTCGCCGTAAGAATAATTGTTTTAAACATGTGTTATCTCTTCGGCGAAAGTAGAGTAAGGAATGATCAGTAAGGTCTGTCGGAAATCCGTTTGCGTTGCTTCTGTACAATGCTTCGCGTGAATATTTATGAGCCATTGTGGTTCACTCCAAATTATGATTGCACTTTTTCTCAATACTCCAGCTATTCCGTTATTTTTATACTCTCGCAACATGTTGCTACAGGGTATATTAGTTTTGTTCACCTAACGGTTATTTGTAACACCTAGAACGAAACGAGTTAGATAAGATTAGATATAGACATATATATATATATATATATATATATATATATAAATGATCAGGATGAAAGGACGATTTGAAATCCGAGTGACTGTCTGTCCGTCCGTCCGTGCAAGCGATAACTTGAGTAAAAATTAAGATATTTTGATGAAACTTGGCACACGTGTTCTTTGTCACCATAAGACGGGTGGTATTGCAGATAGGCGTAACTGGACATCTGCCTCGCCCACAAAATGCCATTAATCGAATACAGATATTGTGCTATAACTAAGCAGAAAATTAACATATAAACGTGTTATTTGGTACAGATGATCATAGTAGGGTGGGGCATTTGTGATCAAAAATGTTTGTAAAAGTGGGCTTGGCCCCGTCCCCCAATAGGTTTAATTCATATACCTCAGAAACCGTTTAAGCTATATCAATCAAACCTGCTCCGACTAAGTTCTTCTACCATCTCTTCATATACTGAGAAAATGAGTGAAATCCGATAATAACTACGCCCACCTCCCATACAGAAGATACGGATGGGTTACATAGGAATCCGTGTAAGGATTTCGTGACGGGCGGGGCACCGTGCACTTTTAGAACAAATCCCATATCTCAGGAACGCCTTAACCAACCAACCAACCAACAAAATTTGGTACATGACATCACATTTGAATTCTTATATCACGTTGTGAAAATGGACGAAGTCGGATAAAAACCACGCCTACTTGTCATATAACACAATTTTAAGTTTCATCTGATCCTTTAACTTTAAAGTAGTTAAACCGAGCAGCAATTAAGATATGAAAATCAAACTTGTACAAATAGTGCTTTCAAGATTTGTCATCTTATGCATAAAAATAGACGAAATCGGCATATAACTTTTGAAGCCACTAGATACCCAATATTTGGACCTCAGTGCCTCTATCTGACTTTTTATCGAAAATATCGGGAAATCTGTAAGCTATTGTCATGAAATTAGAGGACTATCTTTCCATGATGATAGTGTGATCTGGTATTAAAAATGGGAAAATCGGGTAAATACAACCCTTAGCCCCATAAACTTATTATGCGGATTTTCAACCTTCCTGTAGACTTTATACCATATATTTCGGTAAGTCTGTAAAATATCGTAATGAAATTCGAGAATTTCCATGATAATAATGTGCTTTTGTGTCAAAAATGGGGAAAATGGAGTTAATACTTCCCATAGCTAACATATACCTAATATAAGGATTTTCAACCTTCCTGTAGATTTTATACCACACATAGCGGTTAATATATGAGTTATCTCTTTGAAATTAGAGGGTGTCCTTGTGCTTAAAATGGATAAAATCGGGTAAGCACTTCCCTTAGACCCCATGTATCTAATATACGGATTTTCAATCTGTGGGTAGACTTTATATCATATATTTCTTAGCAAAATTAAGTGAACGTGTAATAGCGGATATATTATAGCTTACTGCCGAAAATGTGTGAAATCGATTCACGAATTATCCCATCTCTCATATACTACATGTAATGGTTTTCGCTATTCTGGCAGACTTTATGCTGAATATGTCGGTCACTGTGTGAGTTACTTTCACAAAATTGCGTGAAAACATATTCCCTAATATACTTGAAGAAAGAAAAGAGTTCTGATTACATAACATCTTCCTATATCCCAAAATGCCCGATATAAGAATTCCCGACTTTCCATTTGACTTTAAACCGTTTATGTTGGTCAATATGTGTGATATTTTAATGAAATTAAGTGGATATGTTTTCTTAAACACAATGTGATTTCGCGCTAAATATGAAAGAAATCGGTCTAGACCATGGTCTGTCTAAGCCGCTTATTCTTAATATAATGATTTCCTTTTCTCTGGTTGAGTTGATATTGCATAAATCACTTTTGAGTTAATTTGGTATATTTTAATATAAATATCTCTGGCATGAAGCAAAATATAACAATGAAAGTACTCGAATGTATGACTTTTAATATAAGTGAATAAGATACAAAATATGATTGCAATCCATTGACAATTTGATCGAATAATGAATGTTGAATTTTTCTGCAACATATTTTAATATAAAGTTGTGCCAGCACCTGAAATCATTTCCCCGCCTCTGATTCTTGCAAATTGTGAGAGTATAAAATGTTTGGTTACACGTGAACTTAGCCCTTTTTTGCTTGTTTTTTTTATGGTACATGTTGCGATTGGTTTGTTATGAATGTCTAATGGCAATTTGAATGCTGAATATGACGTTCGCCGCCATCTAGCAAATGAGCAGTAATGCCTGATGATGCAATGGCCAATGCGATTTTCTGTTATGACCGTATCTTAGCAAGAATCAATGACATTAGAAATATCTTACCGGTTCCATCTGGTGCGTCCAAAAAAAAAAACCGCTTTGCTCAGCAGCATAATCCGATTATAAATATTTTTTTGTGTGATAAGGTATTATTAAATGTTAATAATATACCACAAATATTAATTGGCAAATTGAAATCATAATACATAAAACATCGATCAACACTAATAATTCAATATATATCTTAGGCATGAAATCTTTATTTGGCATTGATCTCTTTGTCTAATTCGGTGTAATACGACCTTCCGTCGTGCAGTTTTTGTATTTTCCCCCCATAAAGTCGAAGGCCGTAAATATCTTGTTTTTGACACAATGTAAAAATTAGTACAGTTAGTTATCAGTTAGTGTGGTTTTTGGAGCCTCAAGCACTCTTTGTAAAACACTTTCTTCAGTAAAGTATACGCGTTCACCGTTTGCAAGATGTATTGCTAGATGCTGGACAGAAGGATCTTTTTCGAGTATGGGAAAGCTAAGAAGAAACCAAGTAGCTTAGTTGCCACTGATGTATCTCCCATTTGATATCGTGTTATTTCATGATTTTTATTTATGTTTTGCAGTTCAAATACCGCCAAGTCACGGCCTTTATTAACATATTTACAAATGTGGTTAACTGATTTTAGGGAACTGTAAAGCTCAACATTGATATGACCCCTATACGTTTTCGAAAGTAATGGTGAGTATGGCACCACCCCTTGTTGCCAATTTTTACTTGATTTGTAGACCCACGCATTGTGAATTTGTGACCACCATTCTCAACATTTTTATGCGATACATTGAATAACCGTCAATATCCGTGATGGTATCGTTCGTATACTTCTTTTCTAAACGCTTTTTTCATTTTCTATGCATGGTGATGTCATGTTAGAAGCATTGCACGGTCCGTGGATCATGGTGATTGGTAACAATATTAAACAATTATTGATCAATTAATGGGTCCGGAATTTCGGCAGAAATTCTTTTATCAATTTCATCTGGATATATTTTATCTTCAAGCAAATTTATGTGTAGGCATGAGGCAAACCTTGCTTTTGCCACTCAATCGAATACAGCCAACATCGTGTGTTACCGAATACTGAATACTTAAATGTGAAATTAATTAAGAATTTAAATTTTTTATTGAACGCACATTGCGGACATATCCGCAATGTTTTGGTGTTATAGGACCCGATATCGAAGGATATAGTTATCCTGATAAAGTATAATCATCAATCGGTGAACGCAGTAGCTCATTTAACTTACCTCTTTTCATCTGTTTTATTAACCAAAAATAATAATAAAGATATGAATTAAAAATTTAAAATTAATAATTGCTTTTAATAATTTTAAAAATACTGAAATGTTAATGGATATTAGAGTGCGTCATATGAATGGTGTAGATCCGAAATCGTACTAAAGTGTTATAATTTTTATTGCGCTATTCTCAACTGGATCACTAAGATAATAACAGCAACGTCATCAACAGTTGGCGCGTAGAATCAGCCAGCATGTTCTCTTAATGCCACTTTATTGGCTTTGATGTCAATTTGATAATTATCGTTTTTCAATTGTCGTGATACTTTTTTAATCAATTGAATTAGTTGATTTCGATTTTTTTTTTCGAAAAATTTTTTAAGAATATCAGAATATACTTCTATGTCTTCTAGAAGAAGACATAGACTTCTTCTTGTATTTTGAATGTAGTGTCAGAATTATGTCTCCAAATAACGTCATTTGGAGCAGGAATTAAAATTTCTCATCTTTCGCAAGAATAAGTTGTAACCATCCAGCAGTCAGTAAAAAGCGATAGTAATGGTTCTCGCGGTGTGGAAAGAGGTGACAGCGTAACTTCTCCAGATGCGCAGATTTTTCACTTCTAAATTTCACTGCCTGGCAATATTGACATATCTTATCCATTGCAACGAGAGCAATTTCTAAATGCGCAGAGTAGTTAATGTCTGGTATATATTCGGACGCAAGAGGAACAAATGATGCACGTTTTAATGAGCGGCTGGTCCGCAGCCTCTTTCGTTGTTGTACTCTTGCAATAGCTATGTGTTGTTCACGCGCCTCTCTTGTTGTTCCAATAGTTTCAGGCATACGTTCGTCATGCTGATCTTAACATTCTTGTTATTTGTTATACCGCCCGATAATCTCTTCCAAGACTTTTGCGTTGTGAGTCTCTGCTCTGCTGATTGTTGAGTTGTGATTTTTTTTTACTCAAAATTAGAATTATTATTTTATTATTTTTTTATTAATAAAATAACCAAATGATGCTTATATGAAATTTGAACAAATGCGTATGATTTGAAATACATATTTTTCTTATTTATGAATTTTTTTTCTTTCAACTCAGCATAATCTACTAAATCCAGCGGACAAATTTCAACATAATAAACAAATAATTTGCTATAAAAAATTTCATCTCTTAAGTTGGATTAACCTGACTTTTAAATTTTGTTAAAATCGGTTCAGCAGCTTAGGAGTTTAGGTCAAACAACGACGAAGCGAACAATGATATCGAAGCAGTAAGTTTTGTTGTATGTATGTGATCAATGCAATTTATGAATGCATCGTTTCTCAGATGTGTGATTATTGTTTATGCTTCATATTTTTAAATAACACTTTGGTATTTGGGTAACATCTGACCTACGAGGAAACCTCATTTGTCAGCACACTGATATGCTTGAACAACACCTGAGAGAATCTTCGTTTATGGCGATCAAAGTTATTCTCTAGAGCCGTGGATTTTAATACCAGTAGGAGGAGCTAACAACCATAAAGAGCAAAAGTACAAGAGATTACATGGTTCTACTAGAAAATGCCCAGAGAGAGCATTTTGGTGCTTTAAAATCGCGCTTCAGATATTTGCTGAAGCATCGAGTTTTACATTATTCTCATGAAACTTCAGCTCTGTTTTTAGCACTTGCGTTATATTGCATAATATAATGACAAAGGCAGGCATTATGCTGAGCGAGGTAGATGAGGGGGTGGCAGAAGAGTTTAATTCTCCAATTAATAATATCAAATCTTCACAAATCTTCAATCTTTTTATTTTTAATTTTTTATAAAAGAAATGCAGATAATGCAAAACAAGTAAAGGAGGGCAAAGCTCGGGTATAACCGAACATTTTATTCTCTCGTAATTTCAATTTTCAAAGATCAAAGCCGGTGGCATATTTTCAAGTGTTAACAAAACCTTATATTAAACAAGTAAGGAAGCGCCAAGTTCGGGTGTAACCGAACATTTTATACTCTCGCAATTTGCAAGGTTCAGAGGCGGGGAAATGCTTTCAGGTGCTGGGACAACTTTATATTAAAAAATGTGGCGGAAGAATTCAACATTCATTATTCAATGAAACTGTCAATGGATTGCAATCATATTTGGTATCTTATTAACTTATATTACAGGTCATAGACTCACGTACTTTCGTTGCTATTTTTTGCTTCCCGTCAGAAATATTTGTATTAAAATCTACCAGATACACTCCATCACAGTGGCTTAACTGAAAATATTAGATACATGAAGAGAGAGTAAACCAGAGAAAAGGACATCATTATGTTAGGAATAAGCGCTTACACCATGGTCTAGACCGATTTCTTTCATATTTAGCGCGAAATCACATTGTGTTTAAGGAAACATATCCACTTAATTCCATTAAAATACCACACATATAGACCAACATAAACGGTTTAGTCAGGTGGAAAGTCGGTAATTCTTATATCGCGCATTTTTGGGATAGAGGAAGATCTGCACTGATCACATGAACTCTTTTCGTTATTCAAGTATATTAGGGAACATGTTTTCACACAATTTTGTGAAAGTAACTCACACAGTGACCGACACATTCGGCATAAAGTCTGCCGATATCACACATTTTAGGAAGTAAGCTATGGTATATCCGATACACTTTCACTTAATTTTGCTAAGATATCTTACATATTGACCGAAATATATGGTATAAAGTCAACCCAGAGGTTGAAAATCCTTATATTAGGTATATGTTATATTATATAATGTTGCTGACGTGTTCCTTCAGCGAGTTATCGCAATTTTAGTAGTTTCCAACATAACTTTTGCATGGGAGGTGGGCGTGGTTATTATCCGATTTCACTCATTTTCTCAGTATATGAGGAGATGCTAGAAAAACTTAGTCGGAGCAAGTTTGATGGATATAGCGTTAACGGTTTCCGAGATATATAAAATAAAACTATTGGGAGACGGGGCCAAGCCCACTTTTACAAAAATTTTTTCCCACAAATTCCACACCCTACTAGGATCCTCTACACAAAACTACAATTTTATATCTTAATTTTCTGCTTAGTTATAGCACATTATCTGTTTTTGATTAATGGCATTTTGTGGGCGTGCCAGATGTTCAATTACACCCATCTGCAATACCACCCGTCTTATGGTGACAAAGAACACGTGTACAAATTTTCATCAAAATATCTTAAATTTTACTCAAGTTATCGCTTGCACGGACGGACGGACGGACAGACAGTCACTCGGATCTCATTCGTCCCTTCATCCTGATCATATATATGTATATATATATATATATCTATATCTAACTCGGTTAGTTCGAGGTGTTACAAACAACCGTTAGGTGAAAACTAATATACTCTGTAGCAACATGTTGCGAGAGTATAAAAATGGTGCGTATGAATTCAACATTCATTAATCGACGAAATTATTGATTTTATTTGACAAAATATAACTTATTGTGTATTAGAGGACATAGACTCATTTATTTTCATTACTATATTTTGCTTCGTGTCCGAAATTTTTGTATTGTATTAAAATCAAACAAATTAACTCGATTGAGATATTTGACATTTTAAATTTAATATATTGGGTATATTAGTAAAAGATCAACCAAAGAATCGGAAATCATTGTATTAGGGATATAAGGTTTAGACCAAGGTCTAGACCGATTTCATTCATATTCTGCGCTAAGCCACATTAAGTTTAGGAAAGCATGTCCACTTAATATCATTAAAATATCTCACTTATTGTCCAACATAAATGGTTTAAAGTCCGGCGGAAAGTTGGAAATCCCTTTGTCGGGTATACTGGTACTAGGGAAACGTCTGAACTTTTGGCATTATACAAATATACTCGAGATCATGTTTCCACATAATTTTATGACGATAACTCACACACTGACCGACATGTTCGGCATTATATGTAGTATTGTATGGGAGCTGGGGTGCTTCGTTGACCGATTTCCGATGCAACTTAATGCTTCTTTTCGACATTAAATTATGGTATATTCACTATTACACGCAATGGTTGTAAAATAAAAGTCTGAGTCTTGCATCATGTTATCCTTGGTCGAGATAGTGAGGAAATAACATCGTCTAGGATTGTGCCACTAAGGGAAATATTCCCTGCGCGAATGTGTTTTGGTGACATGTCATACATTTTGTGTTATACGTCATTTAAGGACAATATGGAACTTGTTTTAAGACCTTATAATTTCTCTTAATATTAATATAAATAAAATTAATTAAGAATCACAAAAATGCTTGTTTAACGAAGGAATGACAAATATTACTAAAGTATGAGTGAACAACGTTCTCACTGCGTTGCTTTATTTTTGTGCACACTTATGCAGTCAGAGCTCCTCTCATGCCGACCACTGAATTACGTATTCAAAAAGTAACGAGAATTTTCGTTTTTTGTCAGAATTAAATAAAATCGGGTAAATACTTATCTTAGCTCTCATACATTTTATATAGAAATGTTCGAACTTCTAGTTGACTTTTCCATATATATCGGTCAATCTGCGAGATATCTTAATGAAATTTAAATAACATCTCCTCCTACTAATAATGTGTCCTGGTGCCAAAAATTTATGAAATCAGGGCAATGCTTCCTCTAGCTTCCTTATATCTAATATGAGAATTTTCAAAATTCCTGGTGATTTTATAGCTTATATACTACGTGTTGTGTTCAAAAAATAACGGGAATTTTTGTTTTTTAAAAAAAAATATTTATTCATTCGTATACATTAATGTTGTCGCCTTCAAAATGGTCTCCATTCGATATTATTCACTAATGCAAGCGCTTCTTTTAATGGCCGAAACACTTCTCTATCTTGATTTTTAGGATAGCTTTAGCTATACTTGTAAGACGAAGGCCCTTTAAGGTTCTCTTTATTTTTGGAAATAGGAAAAAGTTACATGGAGCCATGTCTTGCGAATATGGAGGCTGGGGCATTGTTACAGTTTTGTTTTTGGCTAAGAATTCACGAACAAGCAACGAAGTGTGAGAAGAATTGAGCTACTATGCTTGAGTTATACTACGCCATTAAAGTCGAAGAACACACCCGAAGAACATTCCCGTTATTTTTTGAACACACCACGTATGTTTGTATTTTTCTCTACACGTTAGATATTTTGTGCACTTTTTCTTATATATTTTCTTGTTGCATACAGATATATGTTTATACTCATATATACTTATACTTTTATGTATGAGTACTTATACTTATACATATTTATACTTATATATGTTTATACTTATACATATTTTTATACTCTCGCAACATGTTGGAACAGAGTATATTAGTTTTGTTAACCTAACGGTTACCCGTCCGTCCGTCCATTCGTCCGTGCAAGCGATAACTTGAGTAAAAATTAATATATCTTGACGAAACTCGGTACACGTGTTCTCAGTCACCATAAGAAGATTGGTGTTGCAGACAGGCGTAATCGGACATCTGTCACGCCCATAAGATGCCATTAATCGAAAACATATAAAGTCTATAACTAAGCAACAAATTAAGATATAAAGATTAAGATATATAAGTGTTATTTGGTATGGAGGATCCTAGTTAGCTGCTGCATCTGTGGGTAAACAATTTTGTAAAAGTGGGCATGGCCCTGCTCCCAATAGGTTTAATGTACATATCTCGCAAGCCGTAAAGCCATAACATTCAAACTTACTAACAAGAAGTTTTACTGGAAAGTATATGAGGACTGGGATAACAACAAGTGATATCGGATAATTACCACGCCCGCCTCCCATACAAGGGTTATGTTGAAAACTACTAAAAGTGCGTCAATTCTCTAAAAAAAACATGTCACAAACATTAAATCTTACGGCAAATATGACATTAAAGGGCTGCATAGGGCTCCGTGTAAAATTTGAACAATGGTTACGGCACCGCCCACTTTTAGGGGAAATCCCACATCTCAAGAACGCATTAACCAATTTCAACCAAGTTCGGTAGATGACATTGTATTTGAATCTTTATGAGACTTTGTGAAAATGGGTGAAATTGGATAACAACCACGCCTGCTTCTCATAGAAGACAATTTTAAATTTAATCTTATTTTTTCACTTTCAAATATATAAATCAAGCAGCAATTCAGATTTAATAATGAAACTTTGTACAAATAGTGCTTTCAAGATATGCTATCACATGTTTAAAAATTGTCGAAATCGGCATATAACTTTTCAAGTCCTTAAATATTCAACATAAGGAAAACAGTGAATATAGCTGACTTTATATGGAAAATATCGGTAAATGCATGTGATATCGTAATGTCTTTCGAGTATTATCTTTCCCTGATAATAATGTACTCTTATGTGAAAAATGGGAAAATCGGGTAAACACTTCACGTAGCTCCCATATACCTACTATAAGAGTTTCAAACATCCGGTTGGCTTTATACGGCGTATATCGGTCAATATGTGAGATAATTTAGCAAAAATAAGTGAACGTATAACATTGCATATAACATAGTTTAATGCTGACAATGTGTGAAATCGGTAATTCGTAGACACCTGCTCGCACCTACTACATATAATAATTTTCGTTATTCTAACAGACTTTAAGCGGAATATGTCGGTCACTGAGTGAGTTATCTTCGTAAAATTACGTAGAAACATGATCCCTAGTATACTTGAGTTATGAAAAGTGTTAATGCGATCAGGGCAGACTTTCCCCTAGCCCAGATATACATTTTATGACTTTAAACCGTTTATATTGGTCAATATGTGTAATATTTTAATGAAATTAAGTGGATACGTTTTATTAAACATAGCGCGGTTTAGTTAATTTTGTAATTTTTAATAAAAATATCTCAGACACGAACCAAAATATAGTAATAAAACTCCATGAGGCTATGACCTGTAATATAATGTATATAATAATATGTTCCTTCCATTTTTAGCTCCAAATATTATTACCCGATTTTACTAAGGTAGCTAGCAATTTGATCAATATCGACATAAGATCAACTGGAATAACGAAAATCATTATATTTAGTACTTAGGGTTAGAATAATTTATGGACCGGTTTAACCAATTTTCTGCACCAAAATACTGCATGTCTCTGATAATAAGATCGCTTAATTTTGCTAAGGTAATTTACATACTAACCTATGTAAAGAATAAAGCCATTTTTGTAAATGGGAATAACCGAACTGCCACACGGAATAAAAAGTTTTATTCCAAAAAGACATAAAGCGCTATTATTCATTAACTAATTAAGCTGACAAGCTCAAATTTGAGACAATAGATCACATTCTGAATGGGAATATTTGAACAAAGATAACTAAAAAATCTAAATAGATAGGAGTATCTTTTTTTGGAAATGAAGCCAATTTATTCCAACGCAGATTAGAGTAATGGAAAACTTATAATTGTTTCAAATGGAAAAACAAATAACAAGCTATATGGTAGTTTATTACTAAAAATTTACTAATTTGGTTCATATCTTCTTCTAGGCCATTTAAGCCGAAGTTCTCCGTCTTTCGGTTGATTTTTATGAGTTATATGAGGCCTAGTAAAAAGAAATCTATTATTTTTTCCTCATCAATCTCCCGGGTCTTCTAGCGAGTTTTCTTCTCCTATTGACAAAAGCTGGCGGCTTGTGAGCGATTGCTTCCTTCAGGCAGTCCATTTGTAGACAGTACAGGCCCGAATTAAGAGTTTGGCGTCATAGGGTAGTAGTTCATAGAAGGTGATTCCCTAGCAATCCCATAAAATACAAAGCTAAACCTTCCTAACCGTCAATCTTGGCTTGTACACATTTTGAACCGGCTTACCGCAATTCAATCACATCGTTTTCACTTTACGTTAACGTAAGTGACCCACTTTCCATCACCAGTCACAATCTACTTCAGAAATGGATCGATTTTGTTGCAATTCAGCAGCGATTTACAGATGGAAATTCGGACTATGAGGTCCGAAGCATGAGCGTGGTGCATCTTTGACATCAAAATTACCAGAATCGCATCAACGAAACCAAAATTACGCGTGATTGGGAGAATCAGGACAATGAAAACCATTAAATTTTTAGCTGCCTGGCTTGCGTTTTATAAACGTATAATGCATAAAATATGGCGTATTTTCCCATTACTGGTGTTATACACGGCAAGATACAGATTATTAAGATCTTCCATTGGCAAAATAATTGATTTATTTTTACTAGTCGTTACATATCGTCGACGAACAAATATCAATCATATTTATTTGGTAGCATTTGGTTTGGGAGTAAATGTAAACTTCTCAAATATTCCGGATCCTCCATTTTGAAATTACTATATTTTTATTATTATGTATACATATGTATATACATATACATATATATTGTGTTGTATGTATGTATATATATATGAATTATATTATTTATTATATTATTAATATATTATTAAGTTTAACTAATGACTTCTCTTTTTTGAAGCTGCTTATAGATCTTAACAATATCCTTGATAAGTTTAAGCTACCTTTTTATTGGGACCCTAATTTGCATTTATAGGAGCAAATTGGACAATCTGGATTGACTGACATGAGGAGGTGTGTTGAAAGTGAAACCAGATTACTAGAGAATAATTCAAAATTGAAAATCAAAACTGAAGCCGCTTATTTCAAAGTTTGCAAAACATTTCGGGAGTATATTAACGCAATATATCAGTGTTTTATATACACTATATGAGCTGAAAAGCCTTTGGCCTAACAATGATGTATCCGTGTTTCTTTCATTGTCACAAATCGGTGCAGAACATCTATGTTATAGCGTTTGCTCAGTGTCAGATTGCCGTTTGAAAATCGAACACGTAAAACTTTTTTGTTTGTAAAAATTCGTGATTGATATGACCTATGCATTCATTTGAGACGACAATGATGTTAACAACCCACTTAAATTCATTTAGTAATTTTCGCAATGGTTTCTGGAGTTACTGCCTCTTGTGGTCTTTCTGAACTGGGTGCATCATTTATGCTAATACGGTTACGACAAAATTCAGCAAACTTGAACACACCATTGCTTTACATCAGGAAAGAATGTTCTATCAAATAATTTATCCTCATCTTTGAATACGAAATTTACTCTAAGATAAGGATAGATATTTTATTTGTGGTGTGATCCCATGATCAGGCCAAAGAATTTCAAGCCCATGTACTATGTGGATGTGTATATTTATCTGCGCTTAACTCTCGTTCGCTTCTAAATAGTTGAAGATGACATTAGTACTTTAAATATATTTTTGCATTAATGTGGATCCAATATAAGAACTGACATTTTCGATCATTATAGATAAAATAAAGAGATACCACATTAAGAACTAATTAATTTTGTTGCATTCACGGATATTTTATGTATTAAAAGGCCCAGCAATATTTCCCTATAAGTGTTAGGAAATGAGTTCAGAATAGCTGCCAATGAATGTGTTTTTTCAACAAAATTTATTAAGGCGTTAAGTACAGTCATCAGATTTTTTAGGATTTTTAAGGTTGGAAATAATCTTAAGTCCTCCATAAGGTCCATAAGATTAAGGTCCTCCATTTTTCCAATTAGAATTAATATTTAGCTAAATAAAATACCTTATTTCTTTTCTTTCTGTTTTCCGCTAACGAACTTTGCTCGTGGCAATGTACTTTGCTACTCTCTCAATCAAATGTTATCAGCACTTCCCTTTCAAAAATTCTTTTGATTGTTGATGAAGTCGTTGATTTTGTTCTATGTGGAGACCTATTTTTATCTGTCACTTATGCATGCAGGAACTTTGGATAGAATTTTAGGTAACACCTCTTCTTTAGAAGCTGAAGAGGTGAAACTTCGTTGGCGAAACTTCTTGATATTCAGTTAGCTCCACTTTCGGTTAATTTTACATAACGTAACAGTACGTAAAGGCTTTTAATACATAAATGCAGTTATATACACATTTGCTCAGTACAGTTTTTTTAACTTTAATTTAACAAACTTTAATTTTAAGTTTTATTTTGCATTTTTCTAGCTTTTTGTGTTCTCAACTTTAAGTAAACAAATACTTTCAAAACAGGTGTTCCTCTTAATTTGAATATTTTTTTTTGATTTTTGATGACGAGACAAGTTGAATTCCGTCCGTCCGTTCGCGCAAGCAATAACTAGAATAAAAATTAAGATATCTTAATGAAGCATGGTACACATGATTTTAGTCGCCATAAGAAGGTTGATGTTGCAGATGGGCGTAATCGGATTAGTACCACGCCCACAAAATGCCGCTAATCGAAAATTTATAAAGTAAAATAACTAAACAACGAATTAAAATACGTTTACTAGCTGAAGAAACACGTCAGAAATATTGAATCTTACAATAAAGATGGTACGGTAGGGATGCTTAGGTATACGTGAAAATTTTGATAATGGGTGTGGCATCGGCCTCTTTTGGGTTAAATTCCATACGCCAGGAATGACTTAACCAATTTCAACCAAATTTAATTTCCTTTTTCTTTTTTTCTTTTCTCATGTTACATTGTGAAAATGGGAAAAATCAGATAACAACCGCGCCTACTTCTCATATTACACAAATTTAAATTTTGTGAGATTTTTTTCACTTTAAGGTATATAAATCAAGCGCCATTTAAGATATTGAAGTTAAACTTTGTACAAATAATGCCTTCAAGATATAGTATCTGATGCGAAAAAATAGGCAAAATCGGCATATAACTATTCAAGCCTCCATATGCGAATATAAGGTGTTTATGGCTCACTCTACATCGAAAATATCGGCAAACGCATGAGATATCCTAAGAAAATTCGAGAAATATCTTTCTTTAATAATAATCTGTTCTTGAGTGAAAAATATGGTAAATACTTTGCCTGGCCCCCATATACCTAGTATAAGAATACCAATGTAAGAACCTATATGATATACTATATTTTAATGCCGAAAATGTGCGAAATCGATCAACGAATTACCACAGTTCCCATATATTACCTATAAGAATTTTCGTTATTCTAGCAGACTTTATGGCGAATATGTCGGTCAGTGTGTGACTGTTGGTCATGTTGTTGTTGTTTATGTTGGTCAATATGTGTGATATTTTATTGAAATTAAGTGGATGTGTTTTCTTAAACATTATGTAGTCTAAGCCGCTTAATCCTAGTATAATGATTTCCGTTTCTCTGGTTGAATTTTTCTCATACACCTAATTTATCTAATTAGCAACATATGTTGCGACAGAGTATATTAGTTTTGTTCACCTAACGGTTACCCGTCCGTCTGTGCAAGCGATAACTTGAGTGAAAATTAAGATATCTTGATGAAACTTGGTACACGTGTTCTTTGTTACCATAGAATGTTGTAATTACACATGGGCGTTATGGGACATCTGCCACGCCCACAAAATTTCATTAATCGAAAACTTATAAAGAGGTATAACTAAGCAACAAACCAAGATATAAAAGTGTAATTTGGTAAGGAGGATCCTAGTTAGCTACGGCATTTGTGGGTAAACAATTTTGTAAAAGTGGCCATGGCCCCGCCACCCAATATGTTTATGTACATATCTCACAAACTGTTAAAGCTATATCATTCAAACTTCGCCCGAACAAGTTTTTCTTGAAAGTCCTCATATACAAGAAAACTAAGTGAAATCAGTTAATAACCACTCTCACCTCCCACACAAAGGTTATGTTGAAAACTAGTAAAAGTGCGTTAACTCACTGTAGAAATACGGCGTCAGAAACATAAAATCCTACGGCAAATATGTTACGGAGGGGCTGCAGAGGAATCCGTGTAAAATTTGGACATTGGGTGTGGCGACGCCTACTTTAAGGGGAAATCCCACATCTCAAGAACGCCTTAACCAGCTTCAACCAAATTTGGTACATGACATTATATTTGCATCTTTATGTCACTTTTTAAAAATGGGCGAAATGGAATAACAACCACGTCTACTTCTCATATAACACAATTTTAAATTTAATCTGATTCTTTCTCAATATATGGACCTCAGTACTTATGGCTGACTTTTCACCGAAAATATCGCACAATCTAAGAAATTCAGATAATGCCAAAAATTGATAAGAGCGCGCCAATATTTCCTCTAGCCCCCCTAGCCCCCATATACCGAGTTATCATAAAAAAATTTATTGGAAATATGTTCTCGAGCATAGTTTAGTTTGATGGCAAAAGTAAATGTTATAAGTTCAGACCTTCACCCAGCCCAATGCACCCGATTAGCGATTTCCGATTTCCAGCTGGCCTTAAAAAAAAATCGCTATGTCTAAATCTAATAATCTATGTCTATCTAATATGTCTATTTTAAAGGAATTAAGTGTTTTATTAACCATAATATGGTTACACGCTGACTATTAATAAAATCGTGTAGACCTTGTTCAAATCCTCATATTTATAACGTGGAAATTTATGTTCCTCTGGTTGAATTTTTTTTCATATAGGCAATATATTTAATTTCGTCCCTTTGGTTGAGTTCGCAAATATCTCTATACCTTCCCGCAGCACTAATGTCATGAATATAGATGATTTATCTTAGTTAGATTGACTTTATGAGTGTATGACTCGAAGTGAAAGTTAACATGATGCCAAAAATTACTGAGATGACAATCTCGTCGAATAATAAATGGTGAATTCTTACGCAACATTTTTTAATACAAAGTTTTGTCAACATCTGAAAGTACTTCCCCGCCGTTGTTTCTTGTAAATTGTGTGAGTATTAAATGTTCAGATACACCCGAACTTTGGACTTCCTATCTGTCTTTAGTCTTAGAACTCTCTAGAAGCCTAATTTAGTTTTTTAACAGTTCTCTTCTTGGAATGCAAAGCCTGTTTTTGACAAACATTTTCATTATGTCAATAAGAGTCGTGGAGATAACCGTTTATCTTCAAACACATGTGATCGGTTGCAGTGCCCGACGTCACAATTGCATGATATCGGCGTATGAGGTGTCAAAAATTCCCTTCTGTGGATGGTGGAAATTCGAAATATAGTAGGTAAATGGTATTGGATAGAGAACACCAACTTGCGGAACCCTTCTTTAATTTTTTTAATTAAGGATTTTTCCCTCAAAAAAAAACGGATGATTGCCGATCGCTCAGATAAGTCATCGTCGTTCTCTTCGCCGCTGGAGGAAGTTATAATTATTCTAGTAGCTTTGTTGGGCTGACCGTATTAAAGGCCATTGATAGGTCCAACCCTACTAGTATAGTCTTCTCACACACCTGACCATACCACAGACAAGACAGACAGAGGATGCTGTGCATTTTTAGAAGCCATATTGAGGGTTTTCTGAAGTCAAGTGGTGAGTGAAATCCAGGGGTAGCAAGGCTTCAAGAGTATTCACTACTTCTGGGGATATGACTCCCCTAGGCTTGCTGGTTTCCCAGGTTTCAGTAGTGGGACCACTCTTCTGATTTTCACATTTCTATGTTAAGAGCGGTCAGCGACAAATTGAGTACCTTGATAAAATATTTCAATCCCGTGGAGTTCAGATGTTGCAGCATTGACTTATTTATTCCGTCTAGGCCAATGGAGTTGGAGGCTTTTGCCTTCCTGTTAACATCTTGAACCCCTTCACTGGTGAAATTAATCAGTGCGCAGTATTTTAGCATTTTGCGCAGCCGTAGAACAACGCGTCTCTTCGTCTTATCCACAGAAGGGTGCATTATGAATTGTCAGATGAAATAGCTCACCCACTTCTTCTAGATCCGAGTAGGCATGACCATCGAATTGACTTTCAATACGATCATCATGTCATGGCCAGTAATGCCTAATTCACTCAACGGACGTAACTTATTTCAAAATAAATTCTTATTTAAATAAGCGAATTACTCAATATATATTTAGAAACATATTATTTATCGATTAACATTTAATAAACAAATTGAATAAATTCAAAATATTTTAAGCCTAAAATCCACCAGCCTAAAATTAAGCTTATAATCCACCACCTGAACGATCAACGCTAATTTTTTGCTTAAGCTGAGCAGCCTCGTGCTTCTGTTCTTCCAATTCAGCCATTCTAGCAAAACGCGAGTATGCAACATCTCCAGTTTTTATGGCCGACATCATCTACAAAAGTAATTTAGTAATACATGACAGCAATTATAATATTTACATATAAAATTTTTACCTGTAAATATTCATCAAGTTCAACTTGTCCATTCATATTAGTATCAATCTCTCTAAGTATCTCATGAAGTTGTTCTCCTGAAACATCAGCATCTCCGAAACTCTGCAAATTAAGTAAAAGTCATTAATAATTTAAGCAGATTATATCTAATTTTATTACATAAAAATGCCGTAAAAAATTTATCTGTTCTTTGAAAGACCAGCTTGTAAAAATTTAACAGTTTTTGTTGATAATAAGATGGACAGAATTTTACGTTGTCGAAAGGATAATGGTTAATAACCCTAAACATTAGAACTCTAATGACTTAAAAGTAAATTTTTCGCTGCAAATTATCAAAAATGCAACAATGCCAAAGTAACCATGATCAGAAACAGCCGTCGAATTCAAGAAATAACTCTGATACTAGCATTTTTACATTGGAATACAATAAATTAGCAAGCAAAACCAAAGTTTGGTACAAATACCCATCAAGTCGCGACTGCCCGAAACTCCAACGGACCTTTGAAATAATCCGACTACTTGTGATTGTTATTTGCTAAACAAATGTTTAATTGAAATTATTTTAATAAATTAATCTTTTGTGATATATTAAAATTTTCAAAGAATTTCATGGATATACTTGTTTTTCTACCAATAAATGAATATGTAATGTAATTGTATTTATGATTTTACGGATTTAATTTCTCGGTTTTAAAAATGCCGAAATATCGGTTAGAGTTTTTATTGAGTGTTTTGTGTGCAGCTTAACAGAAAACGCATAAGAAATCTTGATTAGGATTAACCCTTTATACGATAATTATAACGGACATTTAAGACCATTTAGACATTTAGTATCAGTAGTATCAGTAATAGTGTCGGTTTTTCACTATGCGCTCCATTGTAAGGCCACCTCCTAGATTTTATATTTATAAATTTTGCATAAATATTTGCATCAGTGTATAAGTTTTTTCTGCTGGTGCTCGCTTCCTGGCTGGTAAAAATTTCACTCACAAAGTCCACGATTCATTTTGAGATGATCATTTATAGGACAACATTAACACACATACCGAAAATAGGTAAATACGCTTGTAAGCTTCAGTTTTATACATACATGAAGTTAACAGTACCAAAAAAAACTAATTACCGAATTATGAGATCTAGCTATTATTTTGAGTACTTTGGTTTTTGTGAAAATGGTTAACGATATTAAAGTACTTAAAATTGTTTATTTATTCTACTTCCACACCATAACTTCAATTTATTGTTTCTACTTCTGTTTCGTGCTACTTCCAAATTTACATTATTCTGAAACAGGAAAGGAAGGACACAGTTCGGGTATAACTTCTAACTCTTGCAATTTGCAAGTATCAAAGGCGGGACAATACTTTCAGGTGTTGGCAAAACTTGCCAACATGCATGCATCATAATGTTGAGGTTGATTGGATTATAATCAAATTTTTATTTGACTAGCTTATATTATATAGGTTATAGACTGACTTGTTTTCATTAGTATGTTGTGTTTCGTGTCAGAAATATTTATATTAAAATTAACCCAATTAACTCGAATGACTATTTGTGATATAAACTAAACTAAAGTGTTAAATTTGATACTCTTAGTATATGAGGAAAAAGCCAACCAGAGAAACGGAAATCATTATATTAGGAATAAGGGGTTTAGACCAAAGTCTAAAAAGCCGGAAATCATTACGTGTGGCTTAAAGTGAGTAATGCCTACATCGGGTACATTGGGGCTAGGAGAAGGACTGGACTGATATTGCAGAAACATTTGGCATTATTTGGCAATTTTATGAAGATAACTCACACATTGTTCGACATATTCGGCATAAAATAGTCCATAATAACGAAAATCATTATATATAGTATATTGGAGCTGGTGTAATTCGTATGCCGATTTTCGGCATTTAACTATCTATAGCATATCCACAATAACTACTCGTGATACAATACCAAACATCGAAAGCTTTTTCTACAAAGACCGGTGTTCGCCATCGCGATACACTCTCTTCAACAATTTTTAACTTGTTATTGTGTTGTCCAATAGACGAAAAGAGCGACGCCAAACGAACAGCTCATATTTTGACCAACTAAAAAACTACTAAAATACATGCACACGCCAAAGACATTGTTGCTATAGCATATAGAAAAAATAAAAATGTACTTTTAACCACTTTTTCTGCGTTTGAAATGGCAACAGCAAAAATTGGGTTAGAAATAAATGAAGAAAAAACGAAATATATGCTCATGTGCAGAGCGAAAAGTATTCACACATTGAAAACAGTTAAACTTGAAAAATCTGAGTTAAAGATTTTAAATCAAAACTACTTAACATATCATGCAAACTGGCACTGCATAGGACCGTAGTACGTCCAATATTATGCCATGGAGCTGAAACTTGGACAATGAGCGAAAGAATAAAACAAAATTGTTGACTTTCGAAAGAAAATTTCTCCGAAATTTCCTTCTTCGGCGCAGTCAAAATCGGACCTGATAAATGGAGGATAAGATGGAATAATGAACTTGACCAGCTAATTCAAGGCAAAAACATGGCACGATTTATTAAAACGCAACGAATAAGATGGCTATGCCATGTTACAGGAATGGACGATTCAAGAGCTCAATGAAAAGTAATGGATGCGAAAGCAGAAAGGACGCCAATAAACATAACCATTGTAAAGAAGGTGGGCGTGGTTTTTATCCGATTTCACTTATTTTCGCATTGCCTGTGGGGGTGCTGAAAAGATTTGTCCTCAGTAAGTTTGGCGGCTGTAGCTTTAGTGGTTTGTTAGATATGTATCAAAGGCGGGACAATACTGTGTGTGGTATGGTGTGATCAAAAAATAACGGTATAATAACGAATGATAAACGGTAGTAATAAATAATGTTCTTCGACTTTAATGGCACAGTGCATTATGAATTCTTGTCTCAAGGTCAAATGGTCAATAAAGAGTACTACCCAGAAGTTCAACGCCGTTTGCTTGAAGAAATCCGAAAAAAACGCTTGGATTTGTGAAAAACAATTCATGGCTTTTGCTCACTTTTGTTCAATTCTGCTCACACTTCGTTGCTTGTTCGTGAATTCTTGGCCAAAAACAATACTGTAACGATGCCCCAGCCTCCATATTCGCCAGACATGGCTCCGTGTCACTTTTCCCTATTTCCAAAAATAAAGAGAACCTTAAAGGGCCTTCGTCTTACAAGTATAGATAACATTAAAAGTGCATCGCTGAAAGAGGTAAAAGCTATCCTAAAAATCAAGATGGAGAAGTGTTTCCGCCATTAAAAGAAGCGCTTGCATTAGTGCATAATATCGAATGGAGACCATTTTGAAGGCGACAACATTAATGTATACGAATGAATAAATATTTTTTTTTTTTTTTAAACGAAAATTCCCGTTATTTTTTGAACACAACACGTAGTATATAAGGTATAAAATCACCAGGAATTTTTAAAATTCTCTTATTAGGTATAAGGAGGCTAGAGGAAGTATTGCCCTGATCTCATAAATTTTTGGCACCAGCACACATTACCAGGAAAAGACATTATCTAAATTTCATTAAGATATCCCGCAGATTGACCGTATGATACATCCGATATGATATATGACATAAAGTCAACCAGAAGTTCGAACATTTCTATATAAGATGTATGAGAGCTAAGTTAAGTTTTTACCTTATTTTACTTAATTTTGACAAAAGGGCACAATATTACCAGAGAAAATTGCTGTCTGAATTTCTTGAATACATCTGACAGATTAATCGATATTTTCTTTAAAAAGTCAGATATAAGGATTGAGTTCTACTTGGAATCTTGGGAAAGATATTTTTCGATTTCCACTAATTTGGGCAGGAAATGGCATACCTTGAGAGCGCTATTTTTGCCAAGTTTTATTCCATATTTTAATTGATCTGAATTATTTATTGTAAAGCGAAAGAATCAGATGGAGTTTAAAATTGAGTTGAAAAGGAAGTAGGTGTGGTCATGGTCCGAATTTGCCCACTTTCATGCTATATTATAAAGATAACAAATCGCCAAATAAAGCGCAAAATCTTATTTAAATTGATCTAGCCGTTCCGAGATACCGGATTTCAGTAACACTGACAATGCAACGTACTTTTAGCAGTTTTCAACATAACCAAAATTCGCAAACCACATATGCGCCTCCCTATTGCGATATCCTGTACCAAATTACAGTTTTACAGCATACATACAGCATAGTTACAGCATTTCATAAGTTCTCGATTAACAGCATTTTGTGGCAGTAATCCAATTAAGTCTATCTGAAATAGCACCCTTCTCATGGTGCCACGGAATACGTGTATCAGTTTCATCAACATATCTTAATTTTTACTCAAGTTATCGCTTGCATGGACGGACGGAAGGACAGACAGTCACCCGGATTTCAACTCGTCTCGTCATCCTATCTATATTGTATTTTAACTAACAGATCGGTGAAGAAAACTATTAAACTATTAAAAATGTTTGTTGTAAAAATTATTTAACACGATCTCTTCTTACCTTAAGAGCCCGACGGATATCATTGATGGAAACGTAGCCTTTCTTATCCTTGTCAATGAGTTGAAAGCGTTTAACATACGTTTGAATTTCGTCTTTGGACAGTTTTATTGGTATTCTTTCCTTTGATGTTCTATTTACCATTTGGCCCATTTCATGAGCTAAGAATTCGTTAGCCAGCTTTATTTGTTTCTGAGATTGGAAAAAAGTAATCAGTTATTTAGCGGGTAGTAGTTATTTAAAACTATTTGCACTTGCCTCCTTTTCGTCTTTCGACCAGTGAAGTTCTTCACCCATTAAATCAACAATGACAGGTAGTGCTTCTGAAGCTGCCTGAACGTTTAAAAACGCTAAGCGCAGTCGTCGTGCAATCATATCTACTGCAGTGCAAGCATATTCACGAACGCCATAGCGTATTTCAGCGTCAATATATGGAAATTCTGGATGAACACGATTTCCAATGATTGGCCAACGTTTTCCAGTTAATGATGCCATTTTCGAAACAGCAAATGCTCTATCACCATAAGACTTCGCTAAGTGCTGGGCTACTTCGCATTCCAGACCAAAATCTTGTACTAAACGAATGTACATAGTAGGTGTCCAGCCCTGTCCGCCTTCGATTTTTAAGTAGGATGTTACGGCTTCCGGTCGCTCAGGTTTTAAATTGCAAGCTAAAATTTCATAAATTAGACATTATATTATCGACTTGCTTGCTTTTATAACCTTTGATTGCCGCATCAATGGTATGTTCTGCCATAGCTCTATATGTAGTCCATTTACCGCCTGCAATAGTAACTAAATTCGATGGACTCACATGAACAATATGATTTCTAGCCAACGATTGCGTATCTTCCTTGTTTGGGTCCGAGACAAGTGGCCTGATACCACTCCAAGCAGACAAAACGTCACCACGGCGAACCTCAACATCCGCATTTAAATAGTTTTTTATTTCATTTAGGATAAATTGGATTTCGTCTTCAGTTGGGCTTGGATTGTGTGTTATTTCACACGGCAAATCTGTAGTACCAGCGATGGTTTGTCTTTGCCATGGTAGGAAAAAAATTACACGCCCATCTGAAGTGGAAGGATCTAATAGTCCCATTTGATCGGGACTGTAATAACCAGGAAGCACAATATGTACACCTGAACTTGGACAGCAAATAGTTTTCACATTCGGATCGTCCATTTGCCGTATGAAATCAGTGAATGGTCCAGTTGCGTTAATAATACACTTAGCCTTAACTGTAAATTCTTTTCCAGATATATGATCTTTGACGTTCGCACCGCACAGCACTTTTTTCCCATTTTCATCCTTCTTTAGCAGTTCTTTAACTTCAACATGATTGCAAACCGTTGCTCCATGTCGTGCGGCAGTTAAAGAAACAGCCAAGCACATTCTTGCGTCATCTTGCTGACCTGTAAGTACACATCAGGGCAAAAATTAGTTAATTGAGCTTTTAAAACACGAGCCACTATTACGACATTTTAAAATTAAATTGTCTTTTTTTGTTGTCGCCTTATCTGCGTACCAAAAATCAGTATTGTAAAATCAATCAATTAGAGTACAATCTCAAATTGTACATAATACATATATTTTAATTGCAACGATTGGGAGAAAACTGTCACAGTCATTTAGAGAAAGTCCAGAATAGATCAACATAAGTGCAAAAAGTCTAACCAAATACCGTCAAAACGAAATAAGATCGTTTTGACAGTCCACCAGCTGTGTGCCTACTCCACAAGTATTTGATAAAAGAAGCCGTTTCTTTATTGAATTGATTCTTAAATCAGTGTTCGGCATGTGAGGAACTGCGACTATGTGAGTGAGCACGAAAATAAATGCACCCAGTGAGAACTAGGTAATCTTACATTTTGAGAATTTTTTTCATTATTTCATGAAACAAGTGTATTCGTATTTCTTTATTCGCATTATTTATTTATTCCATTTATATTACCTAACAAAAAATGTAATGCTTGACATCACAAAGCATTCATAATCATGGATAATTCCACGTAGGGCACATTTGCCTTAGCGACACGGCCAAGCACGATATTCTTTCGACGCTGTTTTGCATTGTACAAACCTACAAGTGACAAATTCCAAATTTTTAACCCATACATACGTAGGCGAATGTATTCAGAATCAAAAAAGATACAATAAGAATGCATTATAATGAGGGAGACAAAGGGCAAAAAACTAGGTCCCTTATGAGATTTGCCTCAAATATGCTACTACTAAAACAGCCAAATGCCTCAAAAGGGCACAAATCTGCTATAGTGTGTTGCCATGTTATGCTAAACATTTCATTACATTAAGTGTGTTTTTGATAAATTTTTAATTATTCGTCTATTATTAAAATTCATAAAGATTAAGTTTACCAAATATTTATTAAAAAATTTTTTATGGAATCAAAACATTATTAAAAGTTTCCTATTTTATCAAAAATATTTACCGAACATTTGTGTAACTGCTTGCAAATACTACGTATTTGGTGCAATATCGTCATTCAAACGAACGAATTTTGTAAGTAGAATAAGCCTTTTAATTTTACAAATCACAATAATTCTAAGATTTCTTAATATTTTCCATTTAAAATACATATTCACAAGAAACGTTCTTTTTTACAGCCGATCACGTGATCTCAGGTGTGCGAAAATATTGACAACCACAAGATTCTTTAGTTAGTTGAACGCCTATACAATGGACTAAACGATAAAGAGTAAGTGTAAGTGTGATGTAAGGTAACACAATTGAGCTATGAAATGCCCCCATTCGCGTGGCATTGGTGGTAGTGTGGTAGTGTGGCGAACACGAATGCCAGAACAAAACAGAATTGATAATAAATTGCCATAATTAACCGGACAGCGAAATTCGTAGTTGCCAGGATGTTCGAGTCTCGATCTGTTGGTAACGATCTACTTTATAAGGGCTGCCTGAGTGCAGCAGCAGACAGCAGCCTGGCAGCAGACACAGTTCAAATTTGAGTGTTGCCGAGTAAACTACTGAGTTGCTTGAATTAGAAATAAAGACAAGTGTATAACCATTAAATGGTGACTTTTTTAACAATCCAATAAGTTTCAATATAGATTAATCCAGTAAACCCCTTACTATAGAGTGAAGCTACTAGAATAAAAATGGCAATGCAAAAAGAGATGGCAGCAACATAACTATACACAGGATTGTATTCCAATGTACTTAAATCTTGAAAAGTAAGTCTTCCCTAACAGTAATTCTCACAATATTCGTTTTAAATAAACCACCGATTAAGAGTACATAGAGGTACATATTAGAAATGCTTCGGATTTATCATGAACCCTCTTGCGGTTGAAGTTTTTAATTTTGTATTTGATATATTTTTGCGTGATGATTTATTCGTCAGCATTTTACCAGTTTTACATGTTAGATTTACTAAAAAGTTTGATTGAATTAGGTATCCGGTTAGAATCAAATTTTTTATATTTAAAATTTTTTGCAATCACGTAAACGATTTTGAATCGAATTTAAATGAAAATGAACAACTAAATTTGAATTCCGCTTTCCGATAAGTACTTAGCCTCACGGCCGATGGTGCCACTTTCGCAAGAGATATTTACTATCGAGTACTATACGTAGATGTCTACTGTCGAAATTTCAACCGAAAAGAATGTGGTTTCGTTCGACGGATTTTAGACAAAATGTAAAAGAACAATATCGTTCGGTTTTACGATTCTTGTTTTTGGAAGGGAAATCGCGCAGTGAAATCAAAGAGCACATAGATGCTGTATACGGTGACCCTTGTACTTCGATGACGTCCATCAAAAACGAGTTTTACGAGCTTTTAAATGATCGCCCCAAGACCGGCTACCGCAAAAAATAAACTGACAAAAACCCACAATGTCATATTAATAGACAGCCGACTGAAGGTGAGCAAGAAAGTGAGACAAAATATCCCAAACGACTGCGTTGCATAAAATATCGGGCATGAGAAAGCTGCCAGCGCGATGGGTGCCGGGTTTGTTTACATCGGGCAAGTTGCGTAATTGTGAGTCCTCTTCACAGCAGTGTTTGACCTGTTGAAGCACAGTTCCAAGTAGTGCGCCTTTTTGTGGCCATCGGCAAAACAATGGAATTCATCTGGCGAATCTGCTCCGGAAAAGACGACCGGAATTTTTAAAAATTTATTTTGCAGACCTCCGGAAAACGTATTTCTTAAGGGGTTAAAGAAGTTGGAGTATTGCTGGGTTAATTTTTCGTGCTAAAAGTGCATTATGTTGAGAAATGAATCGCGATTTTGCTAAAATTTTCATTTTTCTTTTATAGACTATGTTTTTCTCGGACCGTCCACGTATACGATTATAAACATTCTTTCAAACGAGGTTATTACTCAAGGGAACTCTTTTGAGAACGGACTTCACTAACGATATTTATAAAATTATTGGATAAAATTTCATTACCTGTAAATCTTTTGAAAATTTCATCTCAATTTCTATTCCATTCAAGAAATTAGTTAGCTGAACAATTTCAGACAGGTATAATGAAGTGTTACATTTTCCATTTTACAATATTTAAACCATCGTATTCTAGAAGAATATATTTTGCGTTTGAAAGCAATCAAAATTATAAAGGAAAAGGAATGAAAACTCAATTTTTGTAGTATATACTGCAATATAAATAATAATTACAGAAAAAATCCAACTGTAGTGAGTGAGTGTAGTGAGACTGCAGTGAGACGAATTACTTTCCGAACCCCTTTATTCTTATCTTTTGAGACCACTTAATTTATCTGTAAATGTGGATTAAATTCTGTCGGGACCGAATTTTAAATATTATATATTATGTAACATAAAATATAAAAATAGTAAGAAAGATCTACCTATAAAGAATTTAGTATATAAAATATATATATGTATATGTTATGCGTATATTTATATATTGTGGCGTACACGAATTCCAGAATCGACGATAACTTGCCAGAATCTACCAGACATCGAAACTAGTGGTTGTTAGAATGTTCGAATGGCGATATTGTAGCGAACTCGAATGTCGGGACAAAACAAAATCGACGATAAGTTGCCAGAATCAACCAGACAGCGAAGCTAGTAGTTGCCAGAATGTTCGAGTGACAATCTGTTGGCAACGATCTACTATAGTATAGTATAATATAAGTATAAGTATAGTAGACTAAGGGCTGCTGGAGTGGCAGCAGACACAGTTGGAATAAGAGTGTTGTCAAGTAAAGTGCAAGTGAATTATAACTAAGCTCGAATAACGAGTAATAAAGTGTTAAGTTATTTAATAAGAAATAAAGAAAAGTGTGTAGCCAATAAATTGTGACTTTAATTGAACAATCCAGTGATCGAACTCAGGTTAGAGTCTCAACGTGAAATTTAGAAAATCCGTTACAAAATATATATATATATGTTTCCGCAAAAGAGTAGGACTATAAGTGTACTAATACTTGAGTTTTCTATCCTCGTAATATACAACTCATTTCTGTACAGTTTTTTAAAATTATATTCATAAATTGAGTCAGGGTAGGGTAGGGATAGGTTTAGCATCATTTTTAAATTATTTTGAAAAAAGTATAATTGTTTTCGAATGATGTACTTTCATGTTCACCTTCATTGATTCGTATATATTTTCAAACGACAAAAACAGGTTAATTTGTACGTACCATCATAATACACAATAGCGCCACATAGTTTATCTTTCTTTAGCATAGGGAAAAGTTCTAATGCATCTTTCTTTGTAAGGTAGTATGATCTTTTGACATTTCTATCACCAGCCACGAGATCATAACATTTGATACCAACCCAATAGTAGGGCACCTGCCACCATCTGCAATTAACTTATATTTATTAAATGTAGGCAAGTTATTTTATTTTATACGTATAAATCAATATTAAAGTATTATATTCTTTATTAAGTTTTACACTTGCTTAAAATGAGTAACAACAATAGATTTTTTTTTTTATTTATCAGAGAAACCGTTATAAATAATTACTCCACTTATATGTAAATAAAACACTGGCTGCTAGGGGATATGTACTATATTTCCAGCTCTCGAGGATACGTACTATTGTACAATCTTCCGAACCACATAAAGGGCAGATAGACTTGTGTACCATTCAAAAAGTGTCCATGTGTAGCAAGTGTATGTCCAATTGTGATGAGTGTAAATGTTTTTATATTCTTACAGGAGGTTTTATTAGAATAATATGGTTTTTCGCCTGATGGGTTTGAGAGTTTATAGTGGTGATTCAATCGTTTAGAAAGCAGATGGTGATGTGTCTTTTAACATACTTCGCAATATGCTTTGTAGTACAATATACAGGCGTGTGTAGTGGATCTTTATTTGCTTCTTTCGTTTATTTATCAGCCATTTCATTTCCTTTGATTCTTGCCTTTGCCTTCCTTTGAGTCCTCAGGTACCATTTTGATTTTGTTGCTGTGTTTGGATAAAAGGTTTGGATTTTTGTGATCATGAGGGAATCGTTTAAATAGTTGAAAATGGCATCTATGGCGGATTTACTGTCGCTGCAAGTAATGGTTTTCTTTCCATTATTAGATGCAAAAAATACCGCTTCCAATATGGCAGCTAATTCAGTCGTGAATACCGAGCAATACGATGGCAAAACAAACGCAGCTATGATGACACCGACCATATTTGTCAGAACAAATGAAGTGGCGGTATCACTTTTGGATCCGCCTGTAAAGATAAACTCCCAATTATATCTATGTGGTCGTATAGTTTCTTTATATAACTGATAATATTCAGTATTGCTGGTAGAATGTTTGCAGTGCTGTTGTGTAACGTTAGTACAACACGGCAACAATGCCATGGAAGGCGGAGATAGTACGTGTTCAACCAATGAAGAGCTCGTAATTATTCCAAGTTGTTAGGAAATTGCGAGACTACACTTAATGGTTGATGGTTTGCTGTATGTGCGTAAACCTTGGAGAGTGTTATTTATGTATTTAGGTATTAGCTCGTTTCTGCATAGAAGAAACTTTGGAGTGAGCAAAATAGTGCTATGTGTGGTCCTTTGGAGAATATTAGGTAATTTTGATTCTGAAAAATTGCTTTAATCGGTGGTGTTGGCAAAGCATGAATAATCGTTCTAGCTGCTGTATGATAAGGTGCGTTTAAGAGATTGATATGGGTTTTTCATAGTGTCCATATATTGCAAGTCCATAATAAATTTTTGATAACAATAAGGTTCTTGTGACATTAATGAGCGTGTTTGAGTGACACAAACAATTTTTTGATAATAAAAATTTAATGATATTTAGTACCAGAAATAAGTTTAATCTAATATATTTGCAATGTTCTTTATAAGAAAAATCAAATGTTATGTCAAATATGTTATGTCAAATAAAAGGGATAGGGTGAGGAAGGAGTAATTGCATTTTCCACAAATATTAAATGTAGACTGTTTGTTTAATGAAGTCTTTACGGCGATATTTCAAACCATTTATTGACACCATTTCGAATTTTAATACTGCATATTTAACTTGTAAATAAGGTGTTGTATTTGTGGGTTATAACTGATTATGGTGCTGACTTTATTAAAGACTATGATGAAAAGGGTTGCGGAGAGGGGTGAATCTTGAGGTATACCATTGTATAACTTGTAAACCTGCGATTGGCATTTATTGGCACATACGATAAATTTCCGATAGTATAAAAAGGATTTCACAATTCTAAACATTTTGTTTCCAATTTTCCAGCGCTAAAAACACTGAGTACCATATGTGCTCCAAACCTTTGGAAAGCTTTCTCTAAATCCAGACGTTGTACCGAAACGTGGCTACGGGATGCCAAGTTAGTGGCAGCGAAATATTCGAAATGTAGCAAGAGGTCTTGCGGTTGGTGTTGAAATGATTTTCTCTAATATCTGAGACGTACAGGGTAAAAGGGAAATAGGTCTGTAGTTCCTATTGTAGGAAGTGGGTTTATTAGGTTTAGGAACGGGTATAATTATGGAAACCTAATACTGCTTAATATTTTACTGTAGAATTTGACTATCTATCGAAAAATAAAGTCTATCTTTAAGGGAATATGGGATGTTTTTTAAGATAGGAGAGGATATTTTGTGTGCACCAGGTATTTTTCCTTTTAGAGTCAAACGTAAAACTAACGTAGTTTCGAATTCATTTAGCCTAATATCGGCCTCAATGTGAAGTACATTTAACGAAGGTGGGGGATTAGGGAGGTTTCATTTTCCACTTGTTTTTTGATTGCGTTAAATGTAAGGGGAAAAGTTTATGTCAGAAGAGTAGGATGATCACGTCTCTGAAAATTTTATTGGAGAAATATGCTGCAATACTACTGAACTTTGTCCAGTCTGCCTTTTCGGTCAGAAACTTAGACCTTGGCTTAATATTTTAGGATTTAAAGGAAGGCAAGATGTAAAGGGAAATAATTGTAAATTTGAAAGTTCTCTATAAGGGGATGAGGTGGGATGTAATAGTTAACAATTGTAAATTTAAATTGAACTTTTATTTTAATCACTAAACAAGAGACATTGCTGCTAATAGGAATTTGCTAATGGTTCTTTATAAAATTCGCATAATTTACTCTGCTAACGGTGGCCAAGGAAGATTTTGCTACCCTATGGCCAAACTCTTAACTCTGAATTAGTACAAGCAACTGTGCATATTTCACCTATTGATCGGTTAATTCAAAAATAAGGGATATGTCTCTGCTAGACCTAATGTATTTTATAATGTATTTAATGTATTTTGCCACCTGGGGGCTTGACAAGTTATATTCTGATTGCGACAATTTTTAGACTTTATATGGTATACCCTAAGGCACTGTTTGTGCAAAGCTTTGCTCCGATATCTTCATTGATTTATATACTATAAAATGAAAGAACTACATGAAATTTGGAATTGTGATATATGGGAAGTGGGCGTGGTTGGATTCCGATTTGCAGTTCCTGAAATATAGGATTTGACTTAAAAGTGGGCGGTGCCAAACCCAGTATAGATTTTTTACACCGATTCATTTGAAGCCCTTAAGTACCATTTTGGCTGTGAAATTTAATGATGCTGACGTATTTATTTAGTGAATAATTGAACTTTTAGTAGTTTTTTATTTAACTGCTACCTGGGGAGTGGGCATGGTTATCATCCGATTTAAACAATTTTCGCACTATTAGGTATTTGAGTTTGGTTAATGTTGCTTCAGTGATTTGTGAGATATGTACATTAAAGTACCGAAGCCCAGTAAAGCAAAGCAAAGCAAAGTAAAGCCCACTTTTAAAAAATTGGTACCCCAGATGTCCCTCCTTACTGTGACCCTGTATTGCAATTTTTTGTAGCTTAATTTATGGCTTGTTATGTCACTTTACAGTCTTTTGTCTAACAGTATTTTGTAGGCTTAGCAATGTTCGGATGCCACAACGGGCCTATCTACAATATCAACCTCCTCTGAGTGCCAAGGATTACGTGTACCAAGTTTCATCAAGGTATTTCAATTTTTGATCATCATCTTGTCCACTTTGATATATGTATATAATTCTAAATCTATTTCGATTAGTTATAGGTGAACCAAACCATTATACCCTGTACAACATTTTGTCAGAGTTTAAAGGTATTGATAATAGCAACAATAATAATAATAATATTTATAATATGAATTAAAATAATTGTAACTATTTGAACAGTTTTAGAAAAAATATTTCAAACCCGGATGCAAAGATTTTATAACTCAACGAATCTGCTTTGGTGATATGAAATTCAGAACAACGACAGAAGAATTTTGCTCTAAAGAAAAGAGAATAGCAAAGATAAGCAATATTTAATTGTTGGTTGCAAAAATAACAGTTTGCAAATGAGCTTCGCGTTGAAAACATTGTAGTATAATCATCAGTAAGGATGCAGCAAATATTATCAAAAAGACAAACCTTATTCACCCCGTAAAGAAAATAAACTCAAAAGAAGTAAGGAAGGGTTAAGCTCGGGTGTAACTGAACATTTTATACTCTCGCAATATGGAAACTTCAAAGACAGGGAAATACTTTTAGGCATTGGCAAAACTTTTTATTAAAAATTTTTGCAAATGAATTCAATATTTGTTTTTCGACGAAATTTTTAGGTTATTTACACATAAATTTAATCTAACTATGTTAAATATAAATTAACTAACTACTATAAATTAACTACTATAGTAAAAATCATCTATTTACTTTATATACAGATATTAATGCTGTGGGAAGGTATTGGGTTGTTCGGAAAGTCATTTCGTTTTTTTTGGGGAACATGAAAGACAGTTTTCGTATAATGAATAAATATTTTATTAAATTATATATTGGCCATTCTGGTCCAACACCTTTTGCCATCTTTCTGGCAGTAACATAATTCCCCTCTCATAAAAGTTTTGGTCCTTGCTGGCAAAAAACTCGTCCAGGTGGTTTTTGACATCTTCATTTGAGGTAAAGGTTTTGCCATCCAAAAAATTTTGCAGGGACCGGAACAAATAGTAGTCGGAAGGCGCCAGATCTGGAGAATATGGTGGATGTTGCAGTACGTCCCATTCAAGCTGTAAAAGTTTTTGGCGAGTGACCAAACTTGTGTGAGGTCTCGCATTATCCTGGTGGAACACTACACCCTTCCTGTTGATTAATTCGGGCCTCTTCTCTTTAAGTGAATCATTCAATTTGTCCAGCTGATGACAATAGACTTCTGAATTAATCGTTGTATTGTCCGGCAAAAGCTCAAAAAAAAACGATTCCTTTGACATCCCACCAAACGGAGAGCATCACCTTTTTTTGGTGAATGTTGGCTTTTGACACGCTTTGAGCCGGTTCATCTTTTCTGCTCCATGACCTCTTGCGTTTAACATTGTTGTATACAACCCATTTTTCGTCCCCAGTAATAATCCGCTTCAAAAACGGATCATTTTCTAGACGTTTGAGGAGCGAATCACACGCGTCAACACGACGACACAAATTTCGCTCGGTAAGGACATGGGGCACCCACACATCGAGCTTCGAGGTTAAGTCCATGCCTTTCAAATGGCCATAAACAGTTGAATTCGATAAATTTAACCTCTCACCGATCTCTCGTGTGGTGATTCGCCGATTTGCATCAACTAATGCCTTTATCGCATCTTTGTCAGCTTCGACCGGCCTTCCAGACCGTGGTGCATCTTCGACATCAAAATTGCCGGATCGAAATTTTGCAAACCAGTTCTGGCACTGGCGTACTGTTAACACGCCTTCTCCATACACATCCGTCAATTTTTTTCTCGCTTGGACAGCATTTTTACCTTTTCTGAAGTTAAAAAGTAAAATATGACGAAAATGCTGCTTATTGCTCTCCATATTTAAAAAGGCACCAACCAAAAACTACTGGGTAGAATTAATAGAACTTTTTCACACACAAGCCTTGCAATATCAGCTCTCATGACATATAATGGTTATGGGGCTTAAGTGTGAAGTTAGTTTCGAAAAAACGTAATTAAGTCCTCTGGCGGGAAAAAACGAAATGACTTTCCGAACAACCCAATACAACAGAAATTTTCTCATTTAATTTTGTTGAGACATTTTCTGTGGAGATATTTGCGATATACTCAACCATTCGTACATTTGATTATATATTGTGCATATTAGGAAAAAGTTGAACAGAGGGTCATAAATCATTATATTAAGTATGGGGTTAAGGCCAAGGTCTCATTTAAATTCAATGCTAAATCATATTATGATTAAGAAAACTCTTAATTTCTTTAAACTATCACACATATGGTCTTATATAAACGATTTAAGGTCAGCTGGAAAGTCGAAAATCGCTATATCAATGCTACGCCCCAAATTTGGCTGAAATTGGGTAACTTAGTTAAGTCGTTCCTAAGATTTGGAATTTCACAGAAATGTGGGCAGTGCTACTCCCACTATCCAAATTTTACACGGATTTCTAAGTATCCTTCCATTCCATATTTGCCGTAATGTTTAATGTTTAATGTTTCTGAGGTGTTTCTTCAGCGAGTTAAAGCACTTTTAGTAGTTTTCAACATAACCGTTATTTGGGAGGTGCGTGTGCTTATTGATTGAATTGACTCATTTTTCCATACTCTGGGAGTTGGACAGGCAGTTACCAGGAATTCAACTCGTCTCGTCATGCTGATCATTTATATACACATAACTCTACAAACAACCGTTATGTGAAAAAAACTATAATAGTCTGTTGCAACATGTTGCAAGAATATAAAAATATTGCGATACCATTCGTATACGATTCATTCGATACATTCATTATTCGACGAGACTGTGATGGGTTTATTATCATACAAGGTATTTTATTAAATTATATTATAGGTCATATATTCACTTAGTTTAATTAATACTTTTTGTTTCGTGTCTGAAATATTTGTATTAAAATCTGCCAAATTAACTAAAATGGGATACATGCGATATAAACTCAACCTAAGTGGCTTAATTAAATATATTATTAGTATATAAGGAAAAAGTCACAACATCGGGCTTAAAGTCAGCTTTAAAGTCGGTAATCCCTATATCGGGTATATTGGGGGCTACCACATTGCAGCAACTTTTAGTATTACGCTAGCATACTCGAGAATATGTTTCCACACAATTTTATGAAGATGACTCACACAATGGTCAACATATTCGGCATAAAGTCTGCTATAACAACGAAAATCATAAGCTGGTATAGTTCGTTGATCAAATACACATTTTCTTCATTAAGTTATAGTACATCCAATGTTATACGTTCATTAAATTTTTCTAAGATACGATGTATATTGTGTACACATATGTATGTATATTATGTATGTTTGTATATGTATTTACCGTATAAAACCAACCGGAAACTTGAAATTATTGTATTAGGCACATGGGTAGTAGTAGTATTACTCCTTACTTAATTCAGTGGTGGCGGCGGTCGGCATTTCATAGCACAATTGTGAGAGCTTACATCATACGTACACTTACGCTCTATCGTTTAATTGTACAACGGACCAACATCGCGAATGGCTTAGTCGCTAAGGCAAATGTGCTCTGCGGCAATGATTCATGACTATGAATGCTTCGTATTAAAGTTTTTAGGGTCCAATATATTTCTTTTATTCGTAAAATATATAAAATGAATAAAGAAAAAAAAATTCCTCTCATGCCGACCACTGACGTATGCGTACGTGTGATGTAAGCAAGCACAATTGTGCTATGAAATGCCGACCGCTGACTTACACGCACGGATTGTCGCTAACCCTAACAAACGAAGGTCGAAAAACGAGCACTTACGATGAGACAATACAATCAGTAGTTGATTGAGGAAGTTTGTGCGTAGGATGCTGTATATTTTATGTACTAAATTGAAGCTATTATTCCATTGTAAAATATAATATAATGCATTCTTCAAATTACCACATTCTTCAACTAAAATCTAATTGCCACTCAACCTGAAAAATTATTAACTTTTTACTTTCATTGTGCACATATTCGTAAGTACTATCGTACTGTATAGCCCAGCTCGTTCGACTTCTGCAAGGAGACTGATTAAATTTGAACGTTGATTTGTCGATTTCTTCCACCGTAAGCAATTTTAAAACAACTAACCAATTTCATTAATGGTCGTGGTCGTGATGGTCGTGCTCATCCCTAATGATATACTATATTTAGGAAACTGTGATATTATTGACCTTGTCTGTACCAAATGTTCGATTGTATCACATCGACAGCAACGCCTAGTGCTCCTATTATTTTGTCGTCGAGGTTTATACATTTTGCAAACTTGCACATTTGCATATGCAGCAAAGAAATAACCAAGTAATTGTGAGTAGTTTATCGCCTACTGTTACTTACTGATACACAGGCAACATTATTGGTAAAGGATGAGCAAGATGCGGAGCTGCTTCTAGCATAGATGCCCGTTCTTGAAGAGCTTCTTTTACCATTCTATACTGTTCAAAGTCAAGCTAGAAATTAAAAATGAAAAAAATTGTTTTAATAGCGAACGGAATTCATCATATTGCAATATTAATTTTATATTACTGTATTTTTTTGGTTGGAGTGGTGTATGAAAATTATATATGTACTTGTTATTTGTTGCCAGCAATTAACCAATACTTGTTTTATTGGTTTCATTCAGAATTCATTAACCTAAAGCTAATTAGAAATTGTTAAATTTATGAATTAGTGTTGATTTGGCAAAAACTGAAGTCAAAAAGTCAAAAATGGAGTAACAGTAAGGGCTTTCAAATGAAAGAGATAAAATAAAACGGTAAGGCGTAGACTCATCTTTACAATTTCATAGAGTCAGAGAACCATAGTTTTGTATTAATAGAGTGGCTAGCACATATTCTCGGTTTTACTTCGATGGACAGTCGCGCGAATAATGTATCCTAACTAAAACAAACATATATGAACTTATGGAGCGAGTATATATGCAATGACATATTATTCAAATAAAATTGGACAGACATTTGATAGAGAGGTTGCCGAAAAATGTGGAAGATATATAAAACAAAGTTCGAATAAAACGAATTTCATGTTTTTTGGTTAACAGCTGCTTCTGTTAACAGTTAACTTCTGAAAAACAAAATGCGAATAACTAAACTTAAAGGCGTATGAAATATTTCCAATATCGGAAAGCCTTTATTATAAAAAATGTTACTATAATAGATATTCGGTATTAGGTTTAATTGTCCATCCCCTCATTTTAGGAATGGTATTAACGAATACTATAGGTTATGTGTGCACGTAGCTTTAAAATCGTTTTATTTCCGAAACTATATTCATAATAGATAGCACTGTATTCATAATATTAGTGTTGAGGTGAGTTATAGACTGAAAACACAAATTTTCACATTGTGCTTAAGATAATAATCTTGCTAAAAATTTTTGTGAGGTATAAGCCTTCCGCACTAACCGAAGGAACAGACAGAAATGATGTGTAATAAATATGTATGGGGTATAAAAATGGGCTTATGTTCATACATATACTTTTTTATTGGTTATTCCAAATTTCCTTTTGCGCTTTCTTAAGACCGCTACTAAAAATCTTTACTCATATATCTGTTTATAATTACAAAACACATTCAATTATGCGTGAGTGTTTCCAGCTGGAAATAACATATTATGTACCCAGCACTTTTTAATTAATAAAACAAGAAGGGAAATGATATATGGTTGTAATCAACTTTGAATAAAAACATCAAGTTGTGTGTTTAAAAAGCTTTTAAGGAAGCTCCCTTCACCAATATGAATATGAATGCAGAATTATGATATTAGACCAAATAAATGTATTAAGACCATAAAGAGCCACTTCATAACCTTCATATAGGCATACTTATATCTAAAAGTAACAGTTGTGACAGAAGTACTTATGGAGGTTATGATCAATTGGCGTTAAGCTAAGCCAAAAATTTCAATTGCAAATATGTGCTAAAGGCGTCAAGTCAAGCCAAAATTTTCAATTGCAAATGTGTACTAAAGGCAACTCCATTTGCTGCTCAACTTCTTCCCTAGGCAAGCCAATATGCCTTCAGCACCCAACAGCATCAGACGCAAATCATATATCAATTCTGTTCAGAGCTGAAGTCCGCAGCAGCCCTCCACACCGAACATCATCCTTGCGGGCACTTCCGACACCCATTCCCGTTATTTACACAATTAACCCATCTAGGGCCGTTATATCTCATAGCGACCCACGACCCCATACATACAATCCCCAAACCAGAATATAACTCAGAATATAATCTCCAAGCCACAACACAAACCAACCACTAATCAACCAATATAAGATCAAAAGGTTCAATCCGATCAGTAAAACATTATCCGACAACCGTCAGTACCCCAGTGGGCAACCCCAATCACGAAATTTTCTTTCAACAACATAAAAATTAACGTTAGAATAAAATAGATCATAACAAATAAGGAAGGGTTAAGTTCGTATACATTTCACTAAAATATCTCACAGTTAAACCATATTTCGGCATAAAGACAACTACGTAGTAGTATAACTAATATAGCCAACAATAATGAAAATTAAAAGTAGTATAATAGGGGCTAGGGTAATTAATAGGCCGATTTCATTCATTTTGAACATCAAACTACAGTGTGTTCTAGATAACACGTTACTTAATTTTTTCAATATATGCTACTTAATTACCGATATATACGGCATAAAGCTAACCGGAATGTCGAAAACCACTATATTGGATACTTGGGGCTAGGGAGATGCATAGCGGGATTTATCAATATATGAATGAGATTTCGAACAAATCCGATTCACATACAAGCCTTATGTATTAACTTTACCGTTAAAGTAAAGGTTTTCCATGTTTTTGCGTATGTTCGCACCTTTTAAGGATAACCGTAAAATGGGGTGGTTGGTTATTATGCTGTTTGGTGCTAACAGTAAATCTCTTGTATACAAAATATTCAAAAGTTGATCTAAGATAGTTTCCTGCGGTACGTCTGTTTCAATTTCTTTTTGTTTGGAAAATTCAAGGTGATGCACAATTCTAGAAGAGCACACTATTCAACCAGAAGACATACTTTTAGTTTTTGCATGTATTTTGTTTTAGATGTTGTTCTATGAATTTGTTCTATTGTTGAATTTTTACCTTTGAAGAATTAATTTTTCAAAAAGTTTTGAAATTTGAGGAAGTAGTGAAATTGGTCTATATGGCGAGACTATATGAGGATCCTTTCCCGGTTTAGATACCATGACAACTTCAGCAACTTTTCAAAGACTTGTAAAATGTGTAAGACGGATCTATGAATTGAAGGTATAGGTGAGCTTTAGTAAACTTTTGTATGATAACCGCTTTAACACTTCAGCTGTAATTAGATCGAATTATGGTGCTTTCTTACATTCAAGCCTTATAATTTCATTTTTAAGTTCACAAATGGTGATTGCTGGGATTTTTGCATGATTGAAAATTACTAAGAACGCAGTTTCACTACTCTCGTTTGGACGAAAAGTTTCAGCTAGGTGTTTTGCGAATGCATTAGCTTTATCACAATCGCTTCTAGCCCATGCATTTCTGTTAATTCTGTTAATGGTGCAACGTGCCGTGTTGGACGTTTTGGAGGTTGGAGGTTGGAGGTATTTGGGACTTTTCCAAAGCGTGTAATCATCTTTTTTAACAGCCGGTAGTTGAGATAAACATTTATGAACTTACTCATTCTTAGTATTAGTAATTTTTAGTTTTAATTCAGCTGTTGCTCTCTTAAGGTTGGTTTTCTCAAGTGGTGAGTGTTTTTTTGTTATTTCCGTCGAACTTTCTTTTCCTGCTTAGCAGGATTTTTATTTATTTAGGGAAGTAGTCGACATGAGAGGAACTGTGACTGCGTAAGTGAGCGCGAAAGTAAAGCAACCCTTTGCGAACATTTTACACATATATTTTTGTAATTCATTTAATTCTTTCGTTAAACAGACAGTTTCGTGCTTCTTTATTAATTTTATATAGATTTTTCATTCAACTGAGTTTAGGTCCTGATTTCTTAATAATTTTTTTTGTATGACAAAGTGCAAAAAAAAAGTCGAAAGCTACTGTTCGAGATAACAACATAATTATTTATAATTTTCAAGGATTATAAAGAAATGAATAAAGTAGAACAGTAAATATTTGTATTCTTAGCTATAAACTGCCTTACAGAAATGTTCAACAAAAAAAAAAAAAACAATATATTAACATAAAGAACCAAACCATAAACAAATTATTTATTTTGTTTTCATACATATAAGCCTTAGCGCACATCTTGATTGCTGCGAAGTTATAAAGCAACTAACCCTGACATCGTTTCAACGTTGTAATATACAATTGTAAGTAGGAGTGAAACCCACGCATACTTAGAGTGCGCTCAGAGAGTGCCCAGCGGGCAATGGGCTGAAGATCATTACTTTCTACGAAAACTTGTATATTATATTCTGTGCAAAAAGTTGTAAGTGTAAATAAATAAATGCAATTACCTTAGTTGTGTGCTAAATATTTTCTTTCTTAAACCTAACAGTGCAGTGTAGAATAAAGAAAAGTGCAAATAGAAAGGATACAACCATTATATTTAGCATATTGGTATATTGTAGGGATCCATTTTATCCAACTTTGGCACCAAACTATAATATTTTACAAATAAAACGTATGTTTCGTTATGATATAAATATAAATTGACCAATATAAAAGTCCCTGAGAATAACGAAAGCCATTATGTTGGATGTATGGGGGCTGAGGGAGGATCTGGGCATTTCGATCTATTTTAGACTCCAAGCTATTGTACATTGTAGTCAGAGAAATATGTCCATTTAATATCTTACATATCATTCGATATAAAGTCAAACTGATAAACAAATATTCTTGAGCTATTTATATTATAGATTAGATACCTACGAGGTCTGACCGGAGACTTTAATCTGGTACCACGGGGAGCAGGAGCCCGTTGGAGTTGGAAGGCGCTCCAAACTGCTCATTGCGGGAGTATTGTGGTAGCTGTGGTTTAATACCTGAATGCGGGTAGAGCTGTTGGGTGATGCCACGCAGTGAGGAGTTGCATTGCAACCGGGTGTCGGACCCAAAATACGGCAGAGGTCAGAGCCCTACCAAGGTGGTTATTGTGTCCATTTCCACAATGCTGATCGGTACCGTTGGTTTTAGCGAAAAACTATTACCGACGGGGCGCTGATCAACGCATTATATTGATTCGTTGTGTTCTTGAACACCGTGGAGTTAGGCTGTACAAAGGACAGGTACCTACGTAAAGCACTTAAAGCAGTAAACTTTAAGCACACGGACTCTTTTCGAATTTCACTGAGATAACTCCCATATTGACCGATATATACGGAATAAAGACAACCGGAAGTTCGAAAATCCTTATATTAGGTATATCGGGGTTTGGGAAAGAATTTACGCGATATTATCCACTTTTGACAAAAAGGTACATTATCATCAATACACGTTTTTCGTAGAATTTCAATAATATAGAACATCTCACAGATTGATCGATATTTTCGGTAAAAGTCAGTCATGGGCCCTGAGGTTCAAAAATTCGGTATGTAGGGGCTTGAAAAGTTATAGTCTGATTCCGACAAGCTTTATCCGTGAGACGGAATACCTTGAAGGTCTTATTTTTCCAAAGTTTTAAAACTGCGATATATGAGAAGTAGGCGTGGTTGTACTCCGATTTCGAAAATTTTCTAGCTCTAACATAAAAAAAAATATCAGGAAAATGTTATGAACGAAAATTAGTTTAAATTGGTGTAGCAGTTTCTGAGATAAAGATTTCACCTAAAGATAGGCGGTGCCACTTGTGGATGTGGTGATTATTCGAATTCATTCATTTTCCCATTGCATGAGGAAGTGCCGGAGGGATTCGTCCTAAGCAAGTTTGGTTGATATATAAAATAGATCTAATGGTTTGTGAGTTATGTATATTAAATCTATCATATGCTGGAACTTTGATCACTTTTTTAAGATTTTTGAACAGTAGATGCCCTTTCCTTCTGCAATTTTATGTACTAAATTATAGTTTTGTATCTTAATTTGTGCGTAATTTTATTCCAAAATCGTCACTAGAGCTTGATTTATGCATTAAAAAGAGAAAGAATCTAATGAAATCTAAAATGGTGTTATATGGGAAGTAGACGCATTGTAGGTCAATTTTCAAACTGCAACATAAAGATACCAATATAATGTTATGCACCAAAGTTGGTTAAAGGTCGTCAGCATAACCTCTGCATGGGGGTTAGTTTCCTATTTCTTTAACTTTCAAAGCGTAAGGTGAAAGAAATGTTTCCTGCAAGCTTGGTTGACATAGCTTTAGTAATTTGTGAAATATATACATAAAACCTATTTGGGGGCGGGCCACGCCCACTTCTGGAACAATTTTTTCACCAGAGATGCCTCTTCCGACTGTGATTCTCTGCACCGAATTCTTAGTTATAGTTAAGTTAGCTAAACTACTTTACCTCTTCCGAATTTAACCCTGGTTTTAACTATTTTCAAATTTTACGAAAAAGCAAGTTATTTAATAGAAGAATTACGAAAAAACGTTAGAACCATTATTAATAAATTAGTTCAAGTATTGGACAAAAGGTTTGGGGTTGCTCACTTTTACAAGACATTTCACACCTCTGCAACTACTGAACCAATTTGAGCCACATTATACGTATATATGATATAGAGGGATCTGACTACAACCACACCTACTTCTCCGAAAAAATAGCGAAAATAGTTCTTGTGATGAGTATTTGTGAATAGAGTACCTACGACTTTATATCATGATAATCAGTATATTTTTGAGATGTCTGAATGAAATGAAGTGAGCTTTTCCTGATAATATTGTGATCAAGTGCAATTGTTTTCGAACCGTCCATTCGTCCATGCAAGCGATAACTTGAGTAAAAATTAAGATATCTTGACGAAACTTGGTACACGTGTTCTTTGTCACCGTAAGACGGTTGGTATTGCAGATGGGCGTAATGGGACATCTACCACGTAAACAAATTGCCGTTAATCGAAAACAGATAAAGTGCTACAACTAAGCAGAAAATTAAGACATAAACGTGTAATTTGGTATAGAAGATCCTAGTAGGGTGGGCATCTGTGGGCGGAAATTTTCGTAAAAGTGGGCATGCCCCGCCCTCAATAGGTTTAATATATATATCTTGGAAACCATTATAGCTGTATCAATCAAGCTTTCTCCGAGTAAGTTTTTCGAGCATCTCTTCATATTCTGAGAAAATTTCTGAAATCAGATGATAACCACGCCCATCTCCCATACAAAAGTTGTGTTGAAAACTACTAAAAGGGCGTTAACTCGCTGAAGGAACACGTTAGAAACCTTAAATCTTGCAGCGAATACGATACGGAATGGTTGCATAGGAATCCGTGTAAAGTTTTGGTGTTGGGCGTAGCATCGCCCACTTTTAGGAGAAATCCCATATCTCAAGAACCCCTTAACCGATTTCAACAAAATTTGGTATATGGTATATTTAAAAATGGACGAAATGATAAAATCGGATAAAAACCACGCCTGGGGGCGTCTCATAAAACCAATTTTAAGTTTCATCTGATCCTTTCACTTTAAAGTAGATAAATCGAGCACCAATTAAGATTTGAAAATCAAACTTTGTGCAAATAGTGCTTTCAAGATATGCCATCTCATGCGTAAAAATAGACGAAATCGGATTATAACTTTCCAAGCCACCAGATACCCAATATTAAGACATCGGTGCCTCTATCACTTTTTATCGAAAATATCGGGAAATCTGTAAGATATTGTATTGAAATTGGAGAGTTATCTTTCCATGATAATAGTGCACTTTGGTATCAAAAATGGTGCAAAGCGGGTATATACTACCCTTAGCCCATATGTACTTAATATAAGGGTTTTCAACCTTCCTCTAGACTTTATACCATATATAACGGTCAATCGGTCGGTATGAATTATCTCTTTGAAATTTAGAGAGCGTCTCTTTTTGATAACAGTGTTTCTACGTTCTTAAAATGGATAAAATCGGGTAAGCACTTCCCCTAGCCCCCATGTACCTAATATACGGATTTTCAACCTATGGATACACGTTATACCATATATTTCGGTCAATTTGTAAGATATCTTAGGAAAATTAAGTGAACATGTGAATACCATAGCTTTCTGCCGAAAATATGCGAAATCGGTCTTCGAATTATCCCAGCTCCCATTATACTACATATATATATACTATATGAATTCCCGGCTTTCCACTTGACTTTAAACCGTTTATGTTGGTCACACGTGTGATATTTTAATAAATTAAGTAGGTATGTTTTCTTAAACACAATGTGATTTCGCGCTAAATATGAAAGAAATCGATCTAGACCATGATCTAAGCCGCTTATTCCTAATATAATGATTTCCTTTTCTCTGATTCACTTTTTCCTCATGTATCTAATATATTTATTAAACCACTTTGGTTGAGTTTATATCGCATATATCACTTTTGAGTTAATTTGGTAGATTTTAATATAAATATCTCTGACACGAAGCAAAATATAGCAAAGAGAGTACAAGAGTCTATGGCCTGTAATATAAGTTAATAAGATACCAAATGTGATTGCATTCCATTGACAATTTCTTCGAATAATGAATGTTGAATTCTTCCGCCACTTTTTTTAATATAAAGTTATGCCAGCACCTGAAAACATTTCCCCGCCTCTGATCCTTGCATATTGCGAGAGTATGAAATGTTCGGTTACATCTGAACTTAGCCCTTCCTTACTTGTTTAGTATAAAGATACGAGAGCATCTGAAAGCATTTCCCCGCCTCTGATCCTTGCATATTGAGAGAGTATGAAATGTTCGGTTACACCTGAACTTAGCTCTTTCTTACTTGTTATTATTTAATTTAATTTTGTTCAGACATTTTCTATGGAGATATTTGCGATATGTATAAACTGAACTCGTCCATCTGATTGAGTTTAATATATTGTGTATATTAGGAAAAAGTCGACGAGGTCTAGACTTATTTCATTAAATTTCAGTGCTAAAGTATATTATGGTTAAGAAAACACTTGATTTCTTTAAAATATAACACATAATGATTTTTTTAAACGGTTTAAAGTCAGCTGGAACGTCAGAAATCGCTAGATCTGATACAGTGGGGCTGGGGGAAGGTCGGAACAGATAACATTTACTTTTGGCATTAAACGGATATATACTCGAGGACATATTTCCAGTAAATTTTATTAAGATAACTGAAAATTTGGCAGACATATTCGACATAGATTCCACTAGAATAACGATAAGCATTATATGTAATACATGAGGGTTGTGTTAATTCGATCTCACTTATTTCTGCCACCAAACTAAAGTATGTCTAAAATTATGAGTGCATTTAATTTTGTTAAGATATTTAACATATTGACCGATATACACGGTATAAAGTCAACAAGAATTTAGAAAATTCTCTCATTAGGTATGGGGGAACTAAGGTAAGTATTGGCCCGACCTTATTAATTTTGGGCGTCAGGACACATTATTACCAGGAAAAGGCTTTATCTGAATTTCATTAAGATATTCCGCAGATTGATTGATGTATACGGTGTAAAACAACCGGAAATGCGAAAATTTGTATATTACTCGTAGATATATGGAAGCCAAGGAAAGTATTAACCCAATTTTACTCATTTTTACACAAGGGCACATTATCACCAGAGAAAGATGATCTCTAAATTTCATTAATATATCTCACAGATCTCCCAATATTTTCTGTAAAAAGTCAGCTGCAGGCACATAGGCCCACATATTCGGTATCTAGGGACTTGAAAAGATATATTCCGATTTCCACCATTTTTGGGTAAGAAATTAATTACCATTGGAGCACTTTTAGAATATTTCTTTCCGGTAACTTAATTGGTGCTTGGGTTATACACTGTAAGGTGAAATAATCAGATTGAACTTAAAATGTCTTATATGGCAAGTAGGCATGGCTATCATCCGATTTCACTCATTTTCCCAGGGTATGAGGAGATGATAGAAGTACTTGTTCTGAGCAAGCCTAGTTCAGATAGCTTTAATGGTTTGCGAGATGTGTACATTAAATATATTAGAAGGCGGCCCATTCCTACTCTTTAAAAATTTTCAAACAGCGGATGCCCTTCCCTACTACGATTTCGCGTACCAAATTAAAGTTTTATATCTTAATTTGTTGCTTAGTTATAACACTTTATGAGTTTTCGTTTAACGGTTTTTTGTGGGCGTGGCATTGGTCTGACTCTGCCCATCTACAGAACCAACAACTCAGAGTGTTAAGGAGCTAAAATACAAACTTTATCAAGATATCTTACTTTTTACTTAAGTTTATATATATACGCGTTTGCGTGAAGCAATCCGAAAAAATTAGGAAACAAATCAGAAAACTGAACAATGTCTGTAACAATGCCCCAGCCTCCATATTCGCCACACATGGTTCCGTGTGACATTTTCCTATTTCCAAAACTAAAGAGAACTTTAAAAGGCCATCGTTTTACAAGTATAGATGACATTAAAAGCGCATCGCTGAAAGACCTAAAGCCTATCCCAAAAATCGAGTTTAAGAAATCTTTCGACGATTGGAAGAAGCGTTGGCATAAGTGCATAATATGGAAGCAGACTATTTTGAAGGCAACAACATCAATATAGACGAATGAATAAAAATTTTTCAGAAAATGAAACGTTTTTGAACACACCGCGTATATAACTCAATATCTATTCCGAATTTTATGTGTTACAAACAACCGTTATGTGAAAAGAGCTATGATATTTTGTTGCAACATGTTGCGAGAATATAAAAATCTTGGTGGTGCTCTAATCCTGACGGCTATATACTGTCCACCTAGTTTTAAAATTACAAATAACCAATTGTTTAGCCAACCCGAGAACATGGGTTTAAAGCAGGAGGCGATTACTATGCAAATCTCGCCACTAATTAATCCAAAAGGACGACAGCTGTATTACTCTGTTATAATAGAATAGCCTCAATAACATTTTAATTGGCTCAACCTTCACATAATATCTCCTGGTAAGTCGATGTGTAGATCGTTTATAACAGCTGATATATGTACTGACTTATCTTCTGATCATTCTCTTGTACTAAGAAAATTATGCAAGCAACCCCCAATTGTTAAGCCAAAACTGGATAAACTGTTCCCCTTCCACTCAACTGCAATTGAATTTTGCTGTACGCAAGTTAGGAAAAGCGGGTAAATGTACGGAAGAATACAACATAGAAAAACATAAAGAAAATGTGCTCAAATTCAAGCAAACAAAAGTATCTATGGAAATCCCAAGAGAACATTAAGCCAGCAGTAGATTCCAACATGCCTATAAGAGACTCGATTATTAATTAGGCTTGAAGTGAAGAGGAAAAGGCGCCTATTACTTTGCAAACCCCCCGGAAAAGGTATTTCAACTTATCTAGCCAAAGAACTATTGGTGTCTATTAAGACTTCACCTTTTGGAATTAAGAGAATCATAAAAGAACTTAACCCAAAAAAGTCAGAACACGATGATATTATTCAAAAAATGCTAATTGAGCTACGAAATATTGCTACTGCAGAGCTCTTCTTGCTCTCTTTGCAAAATAATTCTCAGTTAGGATACTATCTAAGTTCATGGAGAAAGTTACAGTTGATAGATCATGATCATGATAGACATTATGATAAATAAACATGGAAAAGACTTAACGCCGGCTTCATATAGGCCCATAAGTCTCCTAACTTGCCTCTCTAAACAGTTGAAACAGTGGTACTATCGAAGAAGCCTCCTTTCCTCCTTAAAAATAATATAATAACAACACACCAATTCGGGTTTCATACAAATCATTGCTCTACAGTATAAATAGAATTACTAAAGAATTTAGAAAAGTATTCGAGCACATACAGTACTGTCCAGTAATATTTCGTGTGATATATATATATATATAGTGTGGTGTTCAACTGTAGGGTAGGACCAGTACAATCGACATTGACATAATAAAAGGTTCCTTTCTAAAATGCTTAGAGCAGTAAAGGATTCACCATAGAACATTCCTGATGAAAATATTCGCCAATATCTTGGTACGGTAAAAAAAACAAGTAGACGACAGCAGGATGAAATATATACTTAAACGCCGTGATCATCCAAACCCACTAGCTAATGCCTTACTTCAATCCTGCAATCGAACCTAAAAGAATTGAAGACTAAAATTTAACCTTGAGTTTCGGTAGTTTTAAATATGTTTAAGATTTTACTAATTATTGTTAAGATTTTAACAAATATTTTCAATATATAAAGCAGTTATTAAAAAAAATCTTAAGGCTGCAGAATTTCAAGAAATAATCCAAAATTATAGCGTTGGACAATAATTTTACGAACGTTACTTTAGCACTTTATTGTTACAGAGATTCAGAATTTCAATTTGAACATTTCGGAAACACTTTTTGCTTTGTGTATACTTTAATTGTAAGGTTTTCCATTTAGTATAGATAGATAAATGAAAAGAAATGAAATTCGCAAGGAAATGGGGATAATTTCTCCAAAAACACGTCGAATACAAACTGAAATTTTCTTCTCTAGGTCTCAGCTGTGTACTTGATACTTTACTGGACTTTTGATTGGCTTTATAAAGATTTCAATAATTGGTTTCTACGATATTTGGCTGTTATCAAATGTAGCAATTGTTAAATAAACAACTAAGAAAGGGCTAAGTTCGGGTATAACCGAAGACTTTATATTCTCGAAATGTGCAAGGATCAGAGGTGGGGAAATGTTTTCAGGTGCTGGTATAACTTTATAATAAAAAATGTTGCGGAAGAATTCTACACTCATTATTCGAAGAAATTGTCAATGGACTGCAATCATATATGGTATCTTATTAACTCATATTACAGGCCATAGACCCATGAACTTTCATTGTTATATTTTGCTTCGTGTCAGAGATATTTACATTAAAATCTACCAAATTAACTCAAAAGCGATATATGCGATATAAACTCAACCAAAGTGGTTTAATAAACATATTAGATACATGAGGAAAAAGTCAACCAGAGAAAAGGAAATCATTATATTAGGAATAAGCGGGTTAGATCATGGTCTAGACTGATTTCTTTCATATTTAGCGCGAAATCACATTGAGTTTAAGAAAACATATCCACTTAATTTCATTAAAATATCACACATATTGACCAACATTAACGGTTTAAAGTCAAGTGGAAAGTTGCGAATTCTTATATCTGGCATTTTTGGGATAGAGAAAGACCTGCACTGATCACATTAACTCTTTTCATTATCCAAGTATATTAGGCAACGCTCTATTAATTTCAAAGAGATAACTGATATATTGACCGTAATATATGTTATAAAGTCTACAGAGAGGTTGAAAATCCTTATTGCAGGTATATAGACTAGGGGAGGTATTTACCCGATTTTCCCCATTTTTCACACTATAGCACATTATTATCATGCATAATCCTCAACGGATAATCCATGGAGATAATCCTCGAACAGATATACCGAAATATATAGTATAAAGTCTACCGGAAGGTTGAAAATCCGTATATTAAGTATATGGGGACTTGGGGAAGTATTCACCTGCTTTTCGCCATTTTTGATACCAGATCACAGTATTATCATGGAAGGACACTCCTTGAATTTCATTACGGTGTCTCACATATTTATAGTTATATATGATATAAAGTCTACCGGAAGGTTGAAAATCCGTATATTAGGTATATGGGGACTAAGGGATGCCAGAGCACACTATTATCATAGAAAGATAATCCTCCAATTTCATTACAATATCTTACAGGTTTCCCGATATTTTCGATAAAAAGTCAGATGGAGGCATTGAGGTCCATTTATTGGGTATGTGGGGGCTTGAAAAGTTATAATGCGATTTCAACTATTTTTACGCATGAGATGGCATACCTTGAAAGCACTATTTGCACAAAGTTCGATTTTCATATCTTAATTGGTGCTCGATTTATCTACTTTAAAGTGAAAGGATCAGATGAAAATTAAAAATGGTTGTATGAGACGCCACCAGGCGTGGTTTTTATCCGATTTTATCATTTCGTCCATTTTTAAATATAATGTCATATACCAAATTTTGTTCAAATCGGTTAAGGGGTTCTTGAGATATGGTATTTCAATGGGGGGAGAGATGGGATGTCCAATTAAGTCCATCTGCAGTACCAACCGTCTTACGGTGACAAAAAATACGTGTACCAAGTTTCATCAAAATATCTTAATTTGTCCTCAAGTTTTCGTTTGCAGGTCAGTTTTATTTCAACTCGTCTTTTATGTATGTCTTTTATATAAGTCTAAATCTAACTTGTTTAGTTCTAGGTGTTACAAACAACCGTTAGGTAAACAAAACTAATATATTCTGTAGCAACCTGTTGCGAGAGAATAAAAAAGAGAAAAGAGAAGAAAATTGAGAAAAGCAAAAAATATTTTGATTGTACAGTATATTTTTGTTGTGGTTTTCATCCCAAAATGAATGAATGAACGGAAAGATGCATATAAAACAAACACTATAATACCCGGGTTCCAAGAAGCAAAGAAAAAGTATTTCCGTAATATGTGAAACGAATTTACACGAAAGAGCCATATGCAATTTTTGCACAAACATTATAAATTAGTTAAAACAACGTTACCGCTTTAGTTATTTTTTAGTGAAACGAATACATTTTTTCTCCAATATAGTTCTCATTTGGTATTATACTCTCCCAACATGTTGCAACAAAGTACAATAATTTTTTTCACCTAACGGTTGTTTGTAACACCTGAAACTAATCGAGATAGTATCGAGTTATATATATGTATATATATATATATATATAAAAGATCGGGATGACGAGACGAGTTAACTTCCGAGTGACATCTGTCTGTCCATCTGTCTGTGCAAGCGACAATTTGAGTAAACATTGAGATATCTTAATAAAACTTGGCATGCATGTTCCTTGGCACCTTGAAAGCAGATGGGCGGGATGGGACCACTGCCACGCCCACAAAATGCCATTGAACGAAAACCTTTAAAACGCTTTAACTAAGTTCAGAATTAAGATAAGACTAGAATTTGGTACAGAGAATCACAGTAGAGAGTGGCATTCTGTGGGTTAAAAAATTTTTTAAAGTGGGGCATAGCTCCGTGCCCTAATAGCTTTAATTTTCATATCTCACAAAGCACTAAATCTACATCCACCAAACTTGCTGAAGACAAATATTTTCATCACCTCCGCAAACAGTGTGAAAATAAGTGAAATCGGATGATACCACGCCCACCCCCATAGAAAGGCTATGTCGAAGGCTATTGCACTAAAAGTGTGTTAAATAGCCGAAGAAACATCTCAGAAAAACTAAACTTCACAGCCAAGATAGTACTAACGGCTTCAAAGCAATCGGTGTAAAAATTGAACAATGGACGTGGAACCGCAAATCGTTAGGTGAAATCCTATATCTCAGGAACTACTACACCAATTTCAACCAAATTTGATATATAACATTATATTTGCATCATTATATTACATGAAAATTGTGTGAAAGTTGGAGTACAACCACGCCTACTACCCATATATAACTATTTCAAAGTCCATATGATTCTACTAGTGAACATATCGGAAAAAAAATTTGCACAAAGAGTACCTTCAAGATATACCATTTCATGTGTAAAAACTATCGGCTTACCTTTTACCGTTAATTTCGGTAAATTTGTGAGATATATTACTGAAATTCAGAGTAAGTTTTTGTCGGATAATAATGTGCTCCTGTGTCAAAAATGGGTAAAATCGGGTAAATAATTCCTCTGTCCCCCATATACCTATATAAAGATTTTCAAAGTTCCGGTTGATTTTATACCTTATATATGATCAATCTACGAGGTTTCTTAATGAAAGTCAGTCAGAATCTCTTTCTGGTAATAGTCGTAACGCTAAAAATGGATAAAATTGGATAAATACTCCCTGTAACTCCCATATATCTGATATAAGAATTTCAAAAATCCGGTTGGCTTTAAACGTTAAATATCGGTCAATATGTACAATATCTAGCAACATTTAGCGAAAGTATAATACTGGGTATACTATACTTTAGTGGAGAAAATGGATAAAATCGATCAACGAGTTACCGCAGCTCCTATATACTCCATATAATGATTTTCGTTACTATAGCAGACTTCCACTTTTCACTTGCGTGGAAACATATTCTCAATTATACATGTGTTATGTCAAAGTTTCTGTAATCAGTCCAGACCTTCACCTATTCCCAATATACCCGTTATAGGAATTTCCGACTTTTCACCTGACTTTAAACTGTTTATGTTGGACAAGGTATGCAATATTTTAATAAAATTAAGTGAACGTGTTTTCTTAAACTTAATGTGGTTTAATGTGACATCGGTCTAGAACTTGGTCAAAACCCCATTTCCCTAATATAATGATTTCCGATTCTCTGGTTGACCTTTTCCTAATGTACCCAATATATTAAATTTAGCCCCTTTGGATGAGTTTATATCACATATATCTCATTTGAAGTAATTAGGTTGATTTTAATATAAATATTTCAGACAAGAAGCAAAAAGTTATGAAACTGAGTGAGTCTATAACGTATAATATAAGTTATTAAGATACCAACTATGATTATAATCTAAACGCAATTTCGTCGAATAATGAATGCTGAATTCTTACACAACATTCTTATATCTCGCAACAGGTTGCAACAGAGCATATTAATTTTGCTCATCTAACGGTTGTTTGTAACACCTTAAACTAAACGAGATAGATATAGAGTTATATATATAAATGACCAGCATGACGAGAGGAGTTGAATTCCGGTTGACTGTCTGTCAGTCTGTCCGTCCGTCCCTGCAAGCGATAACTTGAATAAAACTTGAGATATCTTGATGAAACTTGGTATATTTGCTCTTTGGCACCGTAGGAAGATTAGTATTGTAAGAGACGTAATCGGAGTACTGCCACGCCCACAAAACGCCGTTAATCGAAAATTTATAAAGTACTATACCTAAGCAACAAATTAACAGAGGATCGTAATTGGTAGGGGCTTCTGTTGGTAAAAAAATTTAAAAAATTGGACATGGCCCCACCCCGCAATACGTTTAATATACATATCTTACAAACCACTAAAGCTATATCAATCCAATTTGCTCAGAACAAGTTCTTACAGCATGTCCTCTCGTACTGAGAAAATTAAAAGAAAGAAGAAAGTGAAATCGAATAATAACCACACCGACATCCCGTATAAAGGTTATGTGGAAAACTACTAAAAGCGCGTTAACACGTTGAAGAAACACATCAGAAACATTAAATCTTACAGCAAAAATGGTACGGAAGGGCTGCATTCGAATTCCTGTAAAATTTGGACGATGGAGGTGGCGCCGCCCACTTTTAGATGAAAGCCCATATCTCAAGAACGCCTCAACCAAATTCGACCAAATTTTGTAAATGCCATTATATTTACATCCTTATGTTACTTTGTGAAAATGGGCGACATCGGATAACAAAAACGCCTACTTCCCATAAGACCCAATTTTTAATTTTATCTGATTCTTTCACTTTAAAGTATATAAATCAAGCACCAGTTAAGATATTGGAATGAAACTTTCCGCAAATAGTGCCTCGCTATGCGCCATGCCATCTCATACGTAAAAATAGCTGAAAATTGCATATAACTCTGTAAGGACTACAGTCCAATAACTGACTTTATACCGAAAATATCGGTAAATCTGTGAGATACCGTAATGAAATTCTAGGAGTATCTTCCCATGATAATAAGTGTCCTTGTGCCAAAAATGGGGAAACTCGGGTAAATACTTCCCCATATGCATATAACTACTATACGAGCTTTCAATCTTCCGGTAGTCGTTATCCGATTATTCCGTAGTCGTTATTATTATGAGATATCGTAATGAAATTCGAGTTTTATATATATATTTTATTATATATAATAGTGTATCCTTTTGTCAAAAATGGATAAAATCGAGTTAATATTTCTCCTAGCCCACATATATCTAACAAAGAATTTCAAACATCCGTATGTATGTCAATACAATATGTAGGTCAGTGTGTGATTTATCTTCATAAAATTTAGTAGAAACATGTTTTCTAGTGTAGTTGAGTTATGCTAAAAGTTAATGCAATCAGTCCAGACCTTCCCCTAGCCCAAATATTTGCGACTTTATTAAACAGTTAATGTTGGTCAATATGTGTGATATTGAGTGGATATATTTTCTTAAACATAATGTTGTTTCGCGCTGAATATAAACGAAACCAGTCCAGACGATCTCGAACGCGAAGCAAAATAAGGTAATGAAAATACTTAAGTTTATGATCTGTAATATAAGTTAATAAGATACTAAATATGAGTGTAATCCATTCACGGCTTTGTCGAATAATGAATATTGAATTCTTGTGCAACATTCTTTAATAGAAGGTTTTTTATTTATTTTTTAGTATAAAGTTTGCCCCCGCTTTGATCTCCGTACATTGTTTTATTTTAATGTTTTGTTTTAATGTTTTATTTTAATGTTTTGTTCACATAATAAAATATCTTAGAGATGTATTTTGATATTTCCTACAGTCCGAAGCGGAAGAATGAATTAAAAGAGTTTCACATTTTGCTTTGTAACGCCTCATAGATTTAGGATTTTAAAAATAAAATTTTTTAAAATCGAAGTTTGCTTTTGACTTATTGTACGTTTTAGGATCCTAAAAACATTATTCAGTTATAGTATTATAGTGAAGTGAAGTGAAGTAGTATTATAGTGAAGTACAGTATTATAGTGAAAAAATTTTTGTCTAATCCGCTGTGGTGTCGAAGAGTTTGGTTTAGTCAGCTTCAGCACGTAAAAATTTAAACTTGAAAAAGTTAAGTTTACAATAACATATAGTAACTAGGTATGATTTTTTTGTTATTATTACAACTTTTTACTGCTAAACTTTTTAATAAAAATTTTAACTTTTTTTATAAGTCCATCATTTTGCGAAAATTTTATTTAAATCTAAAAACGTAGGTACTTTACCAGCAAATCTTCTATATATTGAGATCCCGTTTTTTATTTTGTTTGGGATAGCACGAGTTCATAGAATTACCGTCCCTCGTCGAGACCCCCTTGAAAAAGGTGATGCCAAAGATTGGCCTAGTAACTGCAATTTTCTATCAAAATTCAGAAAAGACCTTTAAAATTTATTCAGTTAGCAATTGTTTTTTGGTTATTTTACAGAATTGACTGTTCGACTTGTCCTTATTTTAGTATTTGTAATACCACGGAAAAAAAATAATATTTTTACTAAAATTTTATCCTGTCGGTATAACTGACTATATATCAATTCTCGTGAAGTTTTATCATTTAGAGATGTAAACATTGCAATCACTAATTGGTTATCTTAAAATATGATACAATCACTGAAAATATATAAGCCGCTAAGACTATTACAAAAAAAATACGCGTCAACTAAAATAACATGTAGCAGCCAATCATAAATTGGCACGGCAAGCGTCGGAAAATTTTAAAAAATTCTTAAGGTGATACAACTTCCGCAATATCCAAGCTTGAAATTTTTAATTTTCTAGTGTTTACACGTACTATGTAAAAAAGAAAGGGGATAAAAATGTGTGCATGTGTATATTTGGTATATCACGCATATTTTTATTGAAACATCTGCTTCCAATTTCATAACATCGCAATTGTTTCTTCATTGAGTTCGTTATATTATTACATAGGTATGCAATCACACATTTGTGTACCTATATACCTCTTATAGCTTTCAGTAAAATTTTTAAATCGTATATACTTCAGCAAATATATATTTTGAATTTGATGGATTCTTACCCCAAGTATAGCCTTCTGTAAGTAACGAACACCTCCATGAATAAGTTTTGTAGACCGGGAAGATGTACCGCTTGCGAAATCGTCTGCTTCAACAAGAGCCGTTTTTAAACCTCTGGTGACTGCGTCTAATGCACAACCAGCTCCTGTTGCTCCTCCACCTATTATTAAGACATCGTATTCCTCTCCACTCTGAAGACTTTTCATTTGATCTAAGCGAGGAGGTAGAGTACGTTTTCTCTTTGGTGGTCTTACAATTTGATTGCGAACCTTAAAGTGAACATATCTCAGAAATTTCAAGTATTATGAATTTTTTAATTTACGTTTCTTACCTCATAAGGAGAATTGTTTCTTTCTGTGCAAACCCAAGTGACAGCAAGTGAACCTATGCAAGCGCTCAAGGCAGTCACTCCGAATTGATAAAAGCGTGATGACATGACTTCAGCAAATTCTGAAGATTGAAAAATACTCTAAATAAAAATTAACTACGGTTAAGAAAATTAATGTTATGGCTAAAGAATTATATTATAAATTGAAGATTTACTGACAAAGCTACAGACAGAGTACACTAAACACAATTTTTTTTGCGTGTTCATTATGCTCTCGTAGTTTTGTCAAGCAATACTGATCATGCGCATCTCGAAAGTAGAGGCAAACAATGTGCTTGAGTTTAATATTTTGTTTATAAAGTTTTCAGATAGATGTCCCTATTGGAACAGAATTAAGAGTTTCGCCTTTTGGCCGTTATATACAAATGTTTGTACATAAAAAAAGTGTGCTTAATATTTTTTTATTACAGGAATTTATTGCATTCAAATTAAATATTTATAAATAAGCTATAAATATTTATAACTAAATCATTGGATTGCGATTTTTTAAAATAATGTTATGTATAAATTATAAATTTTGTCCTACAACCATATAAACCTACTTAAATGTACATACATATATATTTTGATTACGTACATCTTCAGTCTAAAACTAAAACACTCGTGTGTGATTTCGTGTTAGAACTCAATACTAGCATCTATATTTTTGAATATCTTGTTTAATTTCTACAATTTATTTCTACGTTTTTGTGTTTTTATAGAATTTATATTTATCTTAATACATGAAAATTACGCAATGGTTTATGAATTTAGTTTAATACTTCAATTTAGTTTTAAAATAACAAAAAGTAGCACCTTTATATTAAACTAAATGGTAAATTTATATTTGTCATATGAGCTGACCTACCACAATCTTATTGTTTTATAATACGTGCATATGCAGATGCGAATACTTACATGCATACATATGTATATACTACTGAGTCAACAGAGCTTTCTATTGAAATTTAAGCTCATATACTTTCACGTCAAGTAGAGAAAATACCGGGAAGACTTGGTCTCTTTTATGTCTATTTGCATAATTTATTTTATTTACATAAATACTTTTATACGTAGAATGCAAAAGTCATTGTATTCATACTCCTTTGCACTTTAAAGATTTGTCAACTATTGATGATTTTGGATCATATAACACCCATTGCAGATGATGAAATTAATGCCTATATGAATTATCTGTAGGTAGTGAATTAATGCTCTAGATCTTATCAAACGTTTTTTGAAAACTTAACATTATTTTCAGTTTATGTTCAAGAATATGTAAATTTATCGTATATTCAGTTCAATTTCTTTTTTTTTACATGTTTATGTAATGTTTTTCGCCCTTAGTTTGAGAGAAAAATACCTTATTTCCAACATCATTCACATACATGTGTATTTATACAAACGTACTTTGCCGTTCAAATTTAATCCCTTATTGCTCAAATTAAAAAAAAAAAAATTACTTTTAAGTGACTTAACATTATTATTATTTCATATTAATTATTATTTCACGCATTAAATCTGCAATGACAATGTGATAAAAATTTTAAGTATAACACAAAATTTCTAAATATACAAGTGACACTGCAATAATATGACCTCTTTTAATTCATTATTTTGTATAGGAGTTAGTTTTTTGGCGCCAGATCAATTCATTTTTTTAGCTTTACTTCATTGTAACCAAAACCATTCTTGTAGAGTAAAGCTTAGTAAAAAAATTCTCATCACTAAATATATATGTCGTAAGTACATACATATAATATCTCTGAGAGCATTTTGTATTAAGTAGAAACACTCAGAACTCGAGGCATTCTCTTCATGTATTTAATAAATGTACAATTCATACCAACATACATATGTTTGTAAGAATGTAAATATGCTCACGCAGGTATGCTTATAGTATAAAGTCTGTGCGTACAAATGCGCGTCAGTAGCATATGTATTTATATATATTTTCACGTACATTCTATTCACTGTCATGACAATTGTTAATTGTTTTTTTATTTCTAATATTATATATCTAACATACTATACATACGTACATAGGTACGTGCAAATAAAAACAAAATAAATTGCACCATTTATCGAAAATCGCCAACCTCACATTGTTACATAAAACCGCGAAATAAATTTTGTAAGAAATTTTTTGTACATCAGAGCAATACACTTACTGCCGAATATATTTTGATAAATATGTCCGTTGTAAGCACTAAATTTTTAACTATTTTTGTATATATGTGTATATATATGTGGTTAGAATGCACCATCACACTTATATTTATCTTAAAGTAAGTATTATTTGCCTTTATAAGGAGGAAACACAATTTAGAAGAATGTAAGCTGTTGCAATTTGTGCACCTTCTCACTCACCAGAAGTTGTGCAACTAAAATTTACAGAAACTAATTTACCAACAGTTGCTAATATAGCTTTTGTTAGATTAGAGAAAAAGGTTGATATCGAAAGGTTTCATTTGATTACAGAAGAGAGCTAATCAAATAGCATTTAACATCGTTATCGAATACCCATTAAAAACTTGAAATTCTTTCCATTCACATTTATAAAAGCTTTTGGATATGTTAGAGAACATTTATTAAAAGCTTTGAAATCAACTGTTGATCGAACTACTTTGCTAACTTTTGTCAATGAATGTAAATATGGTTGTACAAAAGATATAAAGCTTAGCTTAGCTTTCGCATGTTGTTTCGTTTATAAAATTGTTGAAAATATTTAATGGCAAATACGGAAAGCCCTTTTTGTGGTTCAAAAACTCTCCAACCTTTAAGCTATGGCAATTAGTTTAAAAATAATTTCATTGAAAGGTTATCGACGATTGCTAAATTTTTGGTAAAAATATATACGATTACCTATAAAGTTCAGTATATTCATTTTCTAACTGGCGTGTGCTCCAAAATGGATGGTTGTTTTTCTTTTGCCGTACGTTATGCTATTTTGAACCGTTTTGGGAGAGTAATTTAAGTGTCTTAGTTGGTGGAAGTCTTCCAGAAAAACCATGTCCAAGTGAGTTTGTGCAAACGCTTGAACTTTTCATATTGGTTTCACAAAAACTCTTTACGAGACAAACGCTCACATTCGAAAAGATTTAAGACAATAGTGTCTAATGTACAATACAAATTCTATAACTGATTGAATTTATCATATATAAGAGCTAGATCTGGAATTAAATACATGTGCGATCTATAAGCAAGATAGACCACCAGCTAACTCCTTCCTCTTTATCCTAAATTAAACATGTAATACAATATTTATTGAGCAATGTTAAAACAATTTTATATGAGATTAAAAATTTCATTCTGATAGTCTCTTATACTCATTTCTATAAATAAATAATTTTACGACGAATCACTGCTATAAGATTGTAAAAGAAAAATAAAATATTGTTTCATAATTTAATTGTAATTTTCAAATTTAATGTACGAATATTTTATCTTCCTGCTTTTCACATTGTGATCATCAATTGTTATGCGATTATACTTATAATTCCTATATACTTATGCATGTTTTTGTTCTAAACGAAATCGAAATCTCACACTTTCGCCTAAATCCAAAATCTCCTTCACGACTGTTGTCTTTATACCAATGATATCAGTAATTTTTCAGATATTTGAAAGAAACTAATTGAGCATGTCCGAGCGCAGAGTGCTCCGGTTGACTCCATATCGTAAATATCGGTTAGAATGCTTTGATATCTCAGTAAATAGTTTTATTCAAAACCTTGCAAGAAGGTGGAAATTTAAATATAATCCCCTTTCAATTAAAAAGCATGAAAGTATAAATATACGGGTATATATCGTTAGGGGTTTTCTTGTAAATTAAATCATTCATAAGATTCTCTTTATATTTATATAATTCATAAAAATTTAAATCTGTTTTTATTGTATTACTACCTTTTTAATTAGTTTTAAAATTAAAACTTTTGAAGTAGTATTAAAAAAGTTTCTGCGTCCTTGAAACTTTTAAAAACTTTTTATATTACCGAAAAACTCGTTAGATGACTTTATTCATGTGTTCCTAGAAATTTCGTCAACTCGAGAGAGTGCTATTTGTATTATTTGTACTGTTTGTATAATATTGCACCAAGGCCATCATTTTTACATTGACACTACATATAATATAAAAAATTTTTTTAAACTTTCTTTTGTTAAAGCAAATTCTTGCCAACCGTTGTTCATTGAATTCGACGAAAAAGCATAATATAAGCGAATTACCTCGTATGAATACTCGTATTTTCTGAAGCATAACTCAATTTAAAAGCGCTTGGCAAAAGTTAAACAGGCAATCTAGACATTTCTTATTGAATTAATTGCCAATTTGTTGATAATTTTATTGTTTAAATGTAATGAATACTATTTGGTAATCAAATTCTATTTTGAAAAAAAAAAACGCCTGGATTTATGGTTCCATGTGACTTTTTCCTTTTTCCAAAACTAAAGAGAACCTTAAAAGGCGTCGTTTTACAAGTATAGATGACATTAAAAGCTCATCGCTGAAAGAGCTAAATGCTATCCCAAAAATCGAGTTTGAGAAGTGTTTGGATGATTGGAAGAAGCGCTGGCAAAGGTGTATAATATCGAATGGAGACTATTTGAAGGCGACAACATTAATGTATACTGGGTAATGGGTGTAATGGGTGAATAAATATTTTTTTCAAAAAACGAATATTTTCGTTTTTTTTTTGAATACAACTCATATCTTAATGAAACTTGGTACACGTGTACAAGTACGTGTGTACAAACGTACACACTTGTCTGGGGATGCTGGTATTGCAGATGGGCGAAATCGGTCTATTGTCACGTCTACAAATTGGCGTTGAGCGAAAACTTATAAAGTGCTATAACTACAGCAGTTAAGATACAAACGATATATATATATGTATATATATATATATGTATAACTTGGTACAATACATCGGAAAAAAACAAATTTTTGCGTGTTAATAATGTGTCTTGGAGCCAAGAATTGATAAAATCTAATCAATATTTTCCTTAATTCCCATATACTTAATATGGTGATTTCCAGCTTTCCACTTGACTTTAAATCGCTTATTAAGGTCAATATGTGTGATATTTAAATTAAGTGGACATTACTTCTTAAACATAATGGGGTTTGGCGCTGAATCCGTATGAAATCGGTCTAGACTTGGGTACTCCTAATATGGTATCCACGCCTCGAGTTGCTTTTTCCTCACATATTCAATATATTAAATTTCGCCCCATGTGGTAGAGTTTATATCTCATATATATTATATCAATAGACGATATCTCAGCTAAATTTAGCGAGAATATTTTAATTGGCATTATGTCATTCAGTAATAAAAATTATGGATATCCGGATGTACCTTCACAAAGCACTAGTATCGTGAATATAGAGATTTGCGTTCGTTAGATTGATTTTAATATAAATATCTCGGATATGAAACTAAGTGATTATCTGACCCATGATATAAGTTATTAAGATACAATATATGATTGGAATCCATTTATATTTTCTTCGAATAACGAATATCTAATTCCTTCACAGCATTTTTATACTCTCGCAATCTGTCGCACAGAGTATAATAGTCAGGTGAACAAAACGACTGTTTGGAACACGTAATATTAGATATATATACGGTAATATATACCAAAATGATCAGAAAAATTCGAAATTTTGCCACGCCTACAATATACCTTTAACCAAAATATACAAAGTGTTATACTAGATAACAAATCAAGCTAGAGGCACATCAGGGAGAGGTATCTAAAGTTATAAACTTTTCGGAAAGTGGGCGTGACCCCGCTTGTAATAGATTTAATGTATATATCTAAAAACTGATAACGGTATGTCCAAAGTAATGCCAGCTCCTCCTCATATAATGTTAAAATGGGGTAAATCGGATGATGAACAAGCCCACCCGCCATGCAAAGGGTATGTTGGAAACTACTAAAAGCATTAGTTTTCACAGAAGCATTAAATTTCACAGTAAAGAAACACGGAAATGTTTCACAGGAATAGAGATAAATATTTGACAATGGGTTTAACTCACTTTCAGGTGAAATCACATATCTCAGGAACTACTTTACCAATTTCAACCATATTTGGTGCATAACATTATCCGGTTATCCTTACGTTACGGTAAGAAAAGGGACATAATCGTACAACAACCGCGATTACTTCCCAACGAAATTTTAAATTCCATCTAAGCCTTTCACTTTACAGTATAAAAAACAAGTACCAATGAAGATTTAGGAATACAGTTTGCACGAATAGTGCCCTGAAGTTATGCCATTTCACATCCGAAAACGGTCGAAATCGCCAATAAGTTTCTGCCAACCAGTCTTCAGAAACCTCTCATGTGGACCTCAGGTCCAATGGCGGAGTTTTACCGAAAATATCAATATAAATATCTTAGTTTTGGGACAGGTTTTAATCTGAAGGTAATGAAGTGAACAGTGAGTTCAATAACAAAATAACATTTCAAGTACCTGCATATTAATACACGTAAGTAGATAGATATAAAAAATTGTTTAATGGGTTTTAAGAGATAGTAGTTTCCGGGTAAATACCTTCAATACAGTTAAAGAAATTACAAATTTTGAGTTAATACTTTACTCAAACTATTTTAATTTCAAATTTGCAAATGTTACTAAAGTTGAGTTTAATGTATCATTATATATTAATATACACCACATATGCATTGGTACACCTGAAAACAAGATTGAAGGAAGACAATAACAAGGAATCACTTAATCAAATAGAAGTGTAGAAGCTCAGAACTTCGGATTCGGACGGATTCCACCCATAAAAGTATAAATGATTTGAACAAATTTAACTTCTTTAGTAAGAGTAATAGTATTAATTATTTAGGCCTAGATTAAGTAAAAGACCTATTGAACTAAGTCGACTAGAGAATGGAAAAAATATTCAAATCCTTTCGGGTAAACAATGTTCATAGAAATAATAAGCAAACGCCAAACACAGAAAGTTTCAGAACAGATCCCGAAATACATCTGTCCGAGCAAAATAATAATGCTATTCAACATAGAATTAGGCGTCAAGATCTAGAAATTCTTTAAGTAGGAATCTCGTACACTTAAGTGTCGGTGGGAAAACATCAACGTAAAGTCTTCTGAACAAAACATAAATGCTATTCTTCAAAGAACTAGGCATCAAAATCCAGAAATTTGCTCAGAAGAGCAAAATAGGGATACTCGATTACGTAGGTCTCTGTGAGAAAACATCGACGTACAGTCTGCTGAACAAAGTATAAATACTGTTCAGCAAAGAACTAGGCGCCAAATTTTCAAATTTGCTCTGAAGAGCGAAGTAGAAACACTAGGGAACATGGAATTTGATGCCATTTATTCTTCGGTCAATTGAGCAGTCTCTTAATACCGTACTGCACCGTGTACTTCGAAAAAAAAAACTGCGTATAGACATTTAGAGTGCATGCGTGATCAAATACAGAGACAATATGCAAGAAGAAATGCTGAAAAAAGGAGAGAGGAGCACTGCAAAGAAACATAATATTTGCAAGAAGGAGTGCAAAGGAAGAACGTTTTATTCAGAGACGTCACCGACTAAGTTAGATTCGCCTTCATTCGCCTTCCTTTAACCTATCAAATAGGCAAATTCAAAACGAAAGGAAGTACCAACGATTTACATCAAGAAAAAATAACAAGAAAAATTGAGAAAAAAACATTACAGAAACGGATTATAGTGCCACCAATTTTTCAAAATATAAAGAAAGGTCTTACCGACATATGCATTTCCTGTGGGGGATTACAGTTTTCACACCAAGTACGGAAGTTAAATTTCGAAACTACTGCTCAATGCCACCCGAATCCGTTTTCTTTTTAATGAAAAAGTTTCCATCTGAAGATGGAAATTATAATTCTTTTAATCAAATTGCAAAAATCCTATTGCTAAAAAGGACATTCCAAAAATCTTTACTATGAACACTTGATCAAACTCCTGTGATACAAATTCAATTAAGAAGACGTATGGGATACAGCCATGATTATATGATGGTTATGGAAGCTTTACATTTCTTAGTGAATACACCTCTGTATCATGAGCGCAATGTACATATGAATGAAAACTGAATTTCAGGATTTAATAACCAAGAAGAAGTTTCTTTTGTTGCACCTGCTGAAGCTTGATTTCTTATATTAAGCTTTCAAGCAAATGTATTTCCATAGCGTCTGTGCCTCAAGTAGAGTCAAGTAGGTCAAGAGAATATTTTGGACAATGTTCCTATGGAAAACTTGGACTACAATCGTTTATTTATAAACCATATAGTAAGATCATATGTTTTGAAATTTGCTGCGAAGAACGTGCCCCATTCAAAAGCTGTTCTACGATTATAAAAAAATTAGAATCGCTGCAAATTAAGAATGATACATTCATATGCCTTCGAAAGTTTTCGGTTTGCAACCGAGGTTGGATTTCCAACCTTCTTCATAACTCCATCAACCAATGGATTGCGCTTTTGGTCATTCTGTCTAACACTGTTGATTCTAAAGATATTTTGGAAGAGGCAACCAAAATTTTAACTAAACAAAATAGGTATCGCCTAATTCGATCAGATGCGGTTACTTGTATTTGATATTTTGACTACCGCTTTTGACAAATCATTAAGCTTTTTTGTCGATTTGTTTTTTTTTATCAAACTTGATGTCATTAATTTCATTGATAATTATATTTCTACAGATGGTTCGGTGAGCCTCTTGGAAAATTATTTGGGTTACCAAGAGCCTAACCACAGTTGTTCTTGTACTAGAGAAATAAGAGGACAACAATTTTATACCATATCTACCAATGTTTTCCACACAAATATTACTACCTCGTTCAGATACAACTAAAAAATTTTAAAGGCATATGAAAAACTTTTCTAGAATTCAAAATGTTTTTCGACATTTCGAATTTAAATGAATTTGAATATTTCCTGTCTGATAGTAGATAAATATGCCTTTTAATGACTATTTGAAAGCTCTGATATCAAGCTTAGCAAATCTCAAAATTTTAATAAAAAGAAAAATGCGGGGTCGTTTCATAAATACTTCATAAATAAGAGGCCTATTTTGGAACTCCATAGGGCAGATACAAAGCATATGCTTGCTGTTCGTATATGATTAATTATATTATCAAGTCAAACGTGGAATTTTTAGTCTCTTAACTGAAGCTATGTCAGAAGTAAATGACGTAATTATACAGTTAAAAAATAAACACAGTTAAAACATATATATAGACCACAAAATTATATATCTGCCACAGAAATATCTATCTCTATATTTTAAGATCTCTCTGAATTTCAGTAATATATACGATATTTTACCGATATTTTCGGTAAAAAGTCAGCCATAGGCACTGAGTCCACATATTCGGTATCTGGGTAGCCTATTTTCACAACGTGACATAAAAATATCAGCATATGATGTGTCAAATTTAGTTATTTTGGTATTGTAATCCCTGAGAAAGAAGATTTTACATAAAGGAAGGCGGAGCCATTCCCAATGTCCAATATTTAAATTGATTCCTCTGATGCCTTTAGTTACCGCCTTGATTGAGAAAATGTATGTTTCTGACGTATTTATTTACTGAATTAGCCCACTTTTAGTAGTTTTCAATATAACCGTAATATGGCGAGTGCGCGTGGTTATAATCCGATTTCACCCACTTTCACACTATCTGAGAAAGTGTCTAAAGATTTGCCCACAGAAAGTTTAGTTGATAAGTTTGTACATTAAACATATTAAAGGTGGGGTCACTTCAACTTTTTAAAAAATTTTGAACAGCAGATGGCTCTTCCTACTGCAATAATATGTACTAAGTTATGATTTTGTATCTTAATTTGTGCCTCGGTTTTAGCATTTTACAGGTTTTCATTTAACGACAATTTTGTGGACGTGGCAGTAATACGATTCCTCCAATTTGCAATACCAACTTCCTCGGTCAAGGAACATGTGTACCATCTTTTATCATATCTCTTATTCCAATATTTCTTTTTTTCTAAACAGAATGGCATTAGAACCGCATTACAATTCTGACTGCAAATTTTTACAAAAATATATTAAAAGAAAATAAATTAATAAATATGTGTGTTAATTAAGAAAATGTTTATATTTTGAATTAAACATTTGTATTATATAAGAATTTGAAGAAATTTAAAAATAAATGAAATGTACGTTGGATAAATGTTGTTGAATATATAAACATAGGAATGTCTGTAAAAACGTACCTTTAAAATTGAAAACTTTACATTTAATTGTCAAAGTTGATAATATTTATTAGTTTCAAGTTAAGCATGTATAATCATGTTCATCGAAGGAATGAAATTTTGCATTCCTTGTCAAAAACGATTTCCTTTAACTTTCTCAATATACGTACATAGTTATAATGTATTTTCAATACAATCAATTAAGGGCAAGTTAAGGAGCATGTTCCCTATCGCATTCAAACAATAAAAATAAACTAAATAAACATGAACCATCAAAACAACATGAACTAACAGAACTTAAACAAACAATACATGTAAAAACACCTCTGTCATAAATGCTGCAGACAAAATGCAATAAACACAAAAATGCTCCAAAACTGTTTTAGTAGCAAGTAAGCAAATATTCTCGATAGCATATATAGCAATGAGAGTACGAAATGTAGTCCGTAAGAATTTAGAATGAATAAAGCAGAGACGCAAGTGCTTTACTTATGACAAACAAATAATTTGTTAACTAGGGGCTGCTCAACTGTTCCTTTCTCTGATTTGAACTAGCCACATCCTTGCATTAAAGGATAGAATAATTCCCTAATATCATTCCCTGATCAGTTCCTGAAGAAGGAAATCATTAAAATTCACGAAAAAATTTAATAATAATCAACAAAGGTCTTGAAAAAAGATAATTCATTAAAAGTAACCAATCCTTTCAGGCTGTAATCTCGACAACGAAGACAGAAACTATTCAACTCGTTTCGTACTTCATTGAGTATTGAGTCCGAAATGACCATACAGAAAGTTGCAAATATTAAAGCACAAATTGCTACTCTAACTCACACACTCTACACAACTCTGACGGAGAACCAAAAAAGGGTAACTTCCCTTGAGAGCAATTTGATATTGAATGTCACAGATCAACACCGAACATCACCAGTCAATAGAGATGGAGATATTTCATATACAATAGGCGAAAGAAACCAATAACTATCATAGAAGAAAGGTGCACACATGGAGAAAATTGTGTTTCGATTTTCCGCAGGCAGTACAATATGAAGCATCAAACCTCTTAGAACAGAAGACATAATAACGAACCACAAAGGTAGAGACCAAACGCGCAAGTGCAATATACGCAATTTCTATTCAAGCAGCGGTACAAACCCATGGAAGTAGATATCTTACATCCAGGAGACCCACTAACTTCAACACTGCACCTCTACAAAACAGCTATGACCAATAAACAGCTATGTCAAATAAAAGGACTACTTCCAAATAACCCATTTCGTGGAGACCCACAGAAAAGGCATCAAAATCCTTCATCTCGCAACTTCAACCACAAGACAGAAGATAAAACGTGTAAACCAACCATGTAACGAATAACTCCAAAAGATAGTGACAACTATTAATACAAGACAGGCAGTGCTTTGTATGAACGGATTGTCGTGCCTGCAACGTCACTGCAGGAATACAGGCAAGAATGTCAACACTCTCATCGACACCGGAGCAACAAACAACTCCATTAGTACAAAATGTTATATCGGTAAGCCTATTGTAAAGTAAAACTTGTACAAATAAAAGCTCTGCATTGTTACTTAATAACTATATCAAAAAAAATAATATCAGTGTTAGATCATAACCTCACATTTTTTTAAACTGATGCATTAGAAGAATTCGATATGTTCTTGGGCGAACAGGGATTCAGAGCAATCAAAGAAGTGATCAATATTTTCGAGTAAAGGTTCAGTTATAAATATAGGACCAAAAAGAAAGTGACTCTGTGTAGCAAATAAACTATGCCATTAATAACGAAAAATATAGCTCTGAAATCGACGAAATAATGCAACAAAATGAAGGTACTAACACAGTTCGTACTACTAGCCAACATTAGGACGAAATCCTAGATTGCTATTTGGTCAAAAAAATATTACCACCCTATATCCGATTATGACTTTACTAATAAAGAAATAAATAAAATTCTAGAAAAAGAAATAATCGAACCTAGTAAAAGTCCTTACAACTCACCCATTTGGACAGTTGCTAGAAAGGCACCGAAGAACAAGGGAAATATAAATACTGAATGGTTGTACACTTTCAAAAAATAAACGCTCAAAATATTACAGATCGATAACACATACCTCATGTAGTTATGACAATACAGAATCTGCGTAATGCAAAAGTATTTACAACTTTAGACTAAGAATCTGGACTTCATCAGATACTCATTAAAGAATTTGACAGAAAAAACAACCTTTATTGTAAGTGGAGCCAAGTATGAATTTCTTCGTATGCCATTCGGACTGAAAAATAATTCATAAAATTTTCAAAAATGTGTATATGATATCTGAGACCATATTTTGGTAAATTCGCATATGGATATATATGTCTGAAGAGCATATCGAACACATGCGCATAATTATAAACGCGCTTCATTAAGCTAACATAAAGATTTCCATTGAGAGACCACATTTCTTTCAAGACTTTGAAGACGAATTAGGGTACATAATTAAACACAATAATATCGCTGTCGACCCTCCAAAAATACAAACTATTAAAAGATTTTCCCACGCCTACATCGCTAAAGGAGCTCAGATCCTTTCTAGGTCTCGCCAATTATAATCGAAAATTCATGATGAATTTTGCAGGCATTGTCAAACCACTCAACACGTTTCTCAGAGGAGACAACGATGGCATATCAAAGATATAAGCGCAAAAATAAAATTCAAATTAAATGAACCTGCATTAGAAGCATTAAATCATATAAAAGAAGAACCACAAGCTCAAGTTGAACTCTTCCAATAAAATTTCAACAAACCTTTCCAATTAACTACAGACGCCAATAATTACGCTATAGGAGCTGTATTATCACAAAATAAAGAAGTAAGGAAGGGCTCAGTTCGGGCATAACTCAAAATTTTATACTCTCGTAATTTTCAAAGATTAAAGCTGGGGGCACATTTTAAAGTGCTGACGAAATTTTATATTAGACGATGTTGCGTAAGAATTCAACATTCATTATTCCAAGAAATTTTGCTTGCATTATAATCAAATTTGGTATCTCACTAATGCATATTATAAGTCATAGACTCACTTAGTTTCACTACATCATTTTGCATCGTATCCGAAACATTTATATTAAAATCAACCAAATTAACTCAAATGACATATTTGTGATATAAACTCAACTAAAGTGGCTAAATTGAGGGAAAAGTTAAACAGGGAAACGGAAATCATTGCATTAGGAATAAGGGCTTAAACCACGGTCTAGACCGATTTCATTCATATTCAGTGCTAAACCACATTATGTTTAAGAAAACATATGCACTTAATTTCATTAAAATATCACACGGTTTAAGCCAGGTGGAAAGTCGGAAAATCTTATATCGGGCATTTTGGGATAGAGGAAGATCTGCACTGATCATATTAACTCCCATCACATTAATTATATTAGGGAACACGTTTTCACGCAATTATATAAAGCAACTCGCACAGTGACCGACATATTCGGCATAAAGTCTGCTAGAATAATGAAAATCATTATATTTAGTATATGGTATATATAGTATAATTTTGCTAAGATATCTTACATATTTACCGAAATATATAGTATAAAGTCTACCGGAAGGTTGAAAATCCGTATATTAAGTATATGGGGATATGGGGAAGTATTCACCTGTTTTCCGCCATTTTTGATACCAGAGCACGCTATTATCATGGGAAGATAATACTCCAATTTCATTACAATATCTTACAGATTTACCTGCTCTCTATACCAAATTACACGTTTATGTCTTAATTTGTTGTTTAGTGATGGTATATTATCTGTTTTCGATTAATTGCATTTTGTGGGCGTGGCAGATGTCCAATTACGCCCATCTGCAATACCAAGCATCTAAAGGTGACAAAGAACACGTGTACCAAGTTTCATCAAAATATCTTAATTTTTACTCAAGTTATCGCTTGCACGGACGGACAGACAGTCGCTCGGATACAACACATATACTCGCGTACTTTAATTGCTATATTTTGTTTCGTGTCCGAAATATTTATATTAAACACAATAAAATCAATTCAAATGGAATATATGTGATTTAAACTCAATCAAAGGAAAGGAATCATTATATTAGGAACAAAGAGCTTAGTCCACCATTTAGATCGATTTCATTCATGTTCAGCGCGAAACCACCTTGTGTTTAAGAAAACATATCCTCTTATTTTCGGTCGGAATCATTATATCGGTTATATTTGGGCTAGGGGAGGGTCTGGACTGATTGCAGTAACTTTTGGCATTACTCAAGTATACTAGAGAATATCTCTCCTTTCAAATTTAAAAAAGATAACACTCACGCTGACCGACATATTCGGCATAGAGTCCGCTAGAATAACGAAAATCAATATATGTAGTATATGGGAGCTGGGATAAAACTGATTTCACATATTTTCGGCATTAAACATGGTCATATCCAATATTATTCATTCCCTTAGTTTTGCTAAGATATCTTACATATTGACCTATATATACCGTATAAAGCCAACCGTATGTTTGAAATTCTTATATCAGATATATGAGTGCTAGCGGAAGTATTTACTCGGTTTTCCCAATTTTTGACACAAGGGCACATTATTATCATGGAAAGATACTTCTCGAACTTCATTATGATATCTCATATATTTACCGATATATGCGGTATAAAGCCCACCGGAAGGTTGAAAATCCTTAAATTAGGTATATGGGGCTAGGGGCAGTATTTACCCAATCCTCCCCATTTTTGATACAAGGACACCTATCATCATGGAGAGGTACTCTTTGAATTTCATTACGATATCTCCCAATTTTACCGATAATATAAGGAATGTTTCTTTGTTGTAATGTTTATTATGTTTATATGTTATTATATTTTGTTATATGAATTTTGAAAAATCTACGTACTTATCTAGTACTTATTTATAATATGTATATACGTATTTAAGGTCGATTATGCGTGATATAGGCCCACTGGAGAACCGAAACATAAAAATTTCAAAATATCCAAAAGTTATTTTCAAAATACCCAATCTAATTTTTTGGCAGTGGCATAATTGGCACGTTTTAAATTGGTATTTTGACAGCTCTATCATAAAACAAAGAGTTTGAATCATGTCATCTTTGATCTTGACAACGACTAAACGAAAGACCGTAAGTGTGATGTAAGCTAGCACCAGTAAAAGAGATACCCAACTTATTCCAGTGTGAGAGCGCCTTTAAATTAGCTTTTTTTTATAACATTTTGCATTGTTCCCAGATCATCCATAATACTCATTTTTGGGCATTTAAAATAAAACATGCAACATTTATTACGATTAAAAATCGTTATATATTACGCTTTAATGTCTAGGGTAAATATTCAAATACATTTTTTGTGATTTCTTGGTATATTAAAAAATGTGTCTTTAAGCTTTCAATGATAAATTAAGTGAACTAAGCTTGTCTTCTACCAATTAATCATGGTTCGTATCATTTTCAAAGGCAAATTAATACCCCGAAGCTGCGATCACAAAACAGTGCTTCAATTACATTTAAATTTCGCGTTTCCTTTTCTTTTTATTACTTATCATTTTTATTTGTGATCTTGCACGATAGTTTCAAATGTCTCTGTTCAAATTTTGTTTTACAGTATTCCAATCTGGTCGTTCCAGTCTTTCCAGTTGATAAATGTCAAGCCTACCCGATCCAGTGACCTGCCAAAGTCGGGTAGGTGATTTACTCTTTCGATTTTAAGTAACAGGAGAGTTGTACATCCCCTTGTCACTGCTAGCACAATTATGGTATGTAATGCCGGCCACGGATCTAAAATATCGCTATAGTTGTTTGATTAATTTGGTAGTCCCGACAAAGGTTCCGTGTATACTTTTTATATAGCTCAGTATAAAACAACCAAAATTATATCCGATATCTTCTGTAGTTCTAAACAGGTTGTTTTATTCGTAATTATGTAAGCGTTGGTTTATTATATCAAGAATAACTGATTTTCTGATATTTGAAATTTGAAATGTTTTTTTAAAGTTTTATCGAACTTTTCTATGCCATTTGATTGGGGGTGAAGGACTTTTGTTCAGATTTTCCTGATACACAATTAAATCCTTTACTGTTTTTATCTTTTTCTGGGCATTGTGGCCTTCATTTGTGGCATAAATAATATATTTTCTTTTTGAACAAAGTGCACTTCTTAGAACTCAGTTTTTTCCCTCCGGAAAACTTTTTCAAAACTATGAAGATGTTCTACAATAATTTTACCTAAGACTATTATATTGTCCAGATATATCATACATGTTTTCCAATTCAAACCTTTAAGCACATAGTCCACAAGTCTTTCGAAGGCAGCTGGAACATAACAAAATCCGAGGGGCATAACTGTGATATGCCCCAGACTATCTCCAACACTAAAAGCTGTATTCTCTTTGTCTTTCTCACTTGCTTCTATTTAGTCCATCCTAAAATTCAGTGTGGAGAACTATTTTGGGTCACACAGGTGTCCATTTGTAAAGTATTTTGAGAGTTTTCTTTAGCCTTAGGCTGACATTTTTTCTCCAAGCAGTAGGTCTTCACTTAACATAACACCCAACTTTTGATATCACCCCATTACTGTTCCTCTAAAGAGTTTTATTGAAATCGTTAGTTGGGATTGGAGATTGATTAGATAAGTTGTGTCGTAGCTAGATTTCTTCCAATACGCAAGTCCGTAAAAATATGTTCTGTTTCAACGATCCATAAATTGATTATCGCACAAACTGATAATCCTCGTCCAAATCACTGCTTCCAACTTCAGAGTAATGTGGCCGCTTTCCTCTGGGAGCATTTACTGTTGTTATTATCATATTATTACTTTTCAATTGGATCGGAATTCATTTTAGAATTATGTACGTAAGTTTGCCGAATCTGTCAAGATCAATATAACAAGACACGAAATATTTAAGTATCAGTAAAAAGCACCGAAAGTAAATGGTTTATTCTGATATACCCATGTTTGATTCACTTGAATAGCAAAGTGTGAACTGTCAAACAAAGCGAGGAAAGTTGTATGTAAATCAGCCATTAATGACACTGATCATACCAGAAACAAAGAGACGTACAACCAAGGATAGCCAAGGACAGCCAAATTAATCAAGTGTGAGACCACCTCAATTTTAGCATTTTTATAATATGTTGCATAGTTGTCAGATCAGACAAAATATTCATAACTCGGCATTTAAATCATAACATACAACATGTATTATGATTAAAATTGTTTATTATATTAGAGCAGACTGTTTTTGAACTTTCAATAATAAATAATGTGAATTAAACTCAGCAAATAAATAAATGTTTTTTTTTTATCATTTTCGATTGAAAATTAAAACCCAGAAGCATCAGATCACAAAACTTGTCATCAAATATATTTAAATTTCGCGTTCAATTTTCGCTTCATTGTTTTGCATTTCTAATTGCTTTTAAACGGCGGTTACAAATGTATCCGTTCACATATTTGGCAGAGTTTCAATCTGGCCATTCCAGTCTTTCTAGTTGCTAAACGTCAAACCAAACCGATCCAGTAAACTGTCAAAGTCGGGTAGGTGATTTACACTCTGAAATTCCAGTGAGTTGTACAACTCTGTGAACAACACTCATGCCACGACTTCATCTATAAAATCCTCCACTTTAAACCTTTGTACAAATTTCACGTTCCCAACTAAATGTTAACTCTTCTAAAATTGGGTGTTCTCACCAATTGTTATTCTCAACTTTACTCTAGGATTACGCTTTACAGATGACGTCAGGTTGAATGGTAAAAATTAATGCGCCAGCATTAAGTGCTAATATTCGCTTATATCCTTTCATATATCCACAAGTAGTAACGTCACTCAGATCACGTCACGTGATGGCTCAGATAATCTTTTAGAGTCCGCTTTACAGTCGCGTGCGAAATTGTCTCTCTTTCCACAATGAAGCACTTTTCGACAATAATTTTTTCACCCGGAATTTCATTTCAACTCGACGAGCTTTATAAATCGATCTAATCAAGAGCTCAACCAATTCTACGGTTTTGTATATGACTTAGTTTCAGCAAATGATGACTTACTACAAATCATTCGCCTCTGAGAATGTCAATCCCGGTCACAAATCGGTTATTTTTAACTGTAAAGCTGTTTTACCCTGGGAGAGTTAGATGAATAAATCGGACGATTTAGCTGAAATATATTCGTCTAACTCGTACGATTTTGCTTTGAGTTCTGCTGCATTTCCTCGAGCTTATCCCGCCTCTCTCTAATCAATTCATTATCTCTCACTAAATATTCCTGCAGTTGCGTATTTTTCATATACCTGCTCCTATGACTTCCGCTGTTTTAAAACATTTCGAAAATTATTTACTATTATTATTTATTATTAAAAATATTATTTTTTATTAAATATATAATTAGCACAAAAAATTCAGTCAGATTCACTAAGTTATATTTTGATATATTTAGGTACGATATATACATATGTATGTTATTTTATGGGCGTTACTTAGCCTCTAAAACTAACGTTGATTATGTATTAAAATCTCAAAACTTATACTAATGCGCTATATAAGCAAATAAGGAATGGCTAAGCTTAATTTTGTGCTCTCGCAATTTTCAAAGATCAAAGGCGGGAGCATATTTTCAGATGTTGACAAAACTTTATCATCATTACTCATTATTCGGCGACATTGTGATTGGATTATAATCATATTTGGTATCTTACTAACTTATTGTATATTATAAGTCATAGCCTCACTTTGTCTCATTGCTATACTACACTTCGCTGCGTATCCTAAATATTTAATTAAAATCAATCCAATTAACTCAAATGATATATCTAGTATAAACTGAACCAAAAGGGTTAAACTTTATATATTGGGTATATTAGGAAAAGGAAACAAACAGAAAATCTGAACTCATTATATTAGGGATATGATGACCAACATATTGTCTGAAATTGTCATTTTAAATAAAGTCGGAAACCATTATATTGGGTATATTGGGGATATGGAAGGTTTGGACTGTTTGCGGAAAATTCATTACGCAAGTACACTCGAGTATATTTCCACACAATTTCATAAAGATAACTCGCGCATTCAGCGACATATTCGATATTTGGGAGCTGCTTCCTTTCCTTGACCGATTTCACACATTTTCGGAATTAAACTAGAGCATAACCGATGTCATACATATTTGCCGTATAAAGTTAACCGGAAGTTTGAAATTCTTGTATTAGGTATATGGGGCCTAAGAGTAGTATTGATCCGATTTTATCAATGTTTAGCATCACGACATATTATTACCAGGAAAAGATGATGTCTGACCTTCATTAAGAAACCTGTCAAATTGACGGGCATATATGGTCTAAAGTTGACCGGATGTCGAAAATCTTTATATGAGGTATGTGAAACTATTGCTATATCTGTTCGTAATGAAATTATAGTAGTATAAATTAATATATTAGTACATAAATGAAAATAGTAGTATCAACAACCAACGTACACTTGCCGTTACAAAAAAAAAAATTAACCCAAAATTAAGTTGTTTGAGAAGACTAGTTTTTTTAAAACATTAAAATTAGAAAAAATCCTCTCTCCTCGAAAAATTGGGTACAACGCTATACATGCAAGTGCGTGTAGGCGATATATTAGGATTCTGTATTATGAAATATATTGGTCACCTGTTTGGTTTTAATTTTTCCATTGTTCCGTATTCTGAGTACAATTCGATTTATGTTGAATTTTACGGTCTTTTGCAAAGGCGTGTGTTTAAAATGTAAAAAGTTTAATATAGGAAAAAATTTGCTAGTGCTAAAATATGTAAATTATTTGTTGATATAAAAATTATTATTTATACGGTAAGATTATCCTGAGAAGATGGATCGTAGTAAATATTGACATAATTGAAGTTCACTTATTGGAAATAAAAGTGACGTGTAAAGCAGTAGCGTCAGTGGCTTTAATCAGGCTATTGAAGAATTGAATTTAATATTGTTTATCAGGTGCGTATATATCACACAATACAGGAATTAAAACCAGTGCTAATGTTATTGTTACAAGAAATTTTGGTATAGTCTGATTAAGCAAACTTTTAAGTGACGGGCGAACTACGTTATTAGATTATTTAAAGTTTTCTAAAGAAATTATATCCCTTATTTTTGACAAATCAGCTTCTAATGTGTTGCGTTGTTCTGTTACTAAGATAGTATAGGAAAATTAGGTACCTGATATTTGTATGGATCTTATATTCTAGAAATATTTTAAATCTTTATAGGTATGTTATATGCAGAATCACCATTCAAAAAATTATTCAATCTGCGAATTGTAGGTAGGTAAAATTTTTTTTTTGTTTCACCTGCAATTTTAATATCTAAAATACCAATGGAATTTATACATAGAATTCGTGGATAAAATAATTTTTTCAACTACAATAAATAGTACATAGCAATACACAAACAATATTTTAATAAATTAAATGTGAGGTAATAAATTATGAATTTTTGTTTAGGAATTAAATTTATATAGTTTGTTAGGACAGAAACCAGTTTTTGGTACAAGTCGTGACGACAGGGAGGCATACAATATTCACACGTATTCTGGTTGTGCTAAAAAAATAAAGAAACGTATGGTTTGGTACTATTTTGAAATTTATAAAATCATAGGTAATTGATTTCAAAACCATAGTGAATTTCATAAGCAAAAAAAAATTTTTTTTTTGTATATTTTAGAACCTGTGGAATTTAAAAATTTTTAAACTAAAATCCACTTTGAACATACATTTTTATGAACTGAAGCTGTTGTGTATAAAACCATTGGAGCTTTCTGAAAGGTGAATCAGGTTGAATTCAAGAATCATTGCTGTTCCATTGGTATTTCGCCTATATGTAATGCTACATATATTCAAACGTATATAACACTGTTTCCTTCTTGTATTTGAAAATATTTTTTTATTTATTTTCAATAATAATAAATAACGGCTGGGAAGATATTTTTTCCAATTTGTTGTAGGTTATTTGCAATATTATTAGAAGTTGAATGAAAGGTGAAGTTTTCATCTGTTCTTCCTGCTGGGTATTTTTAATTTAATATTAATTCAACCACAAAATGAGAAATTGGAATGTTTTAAATATTGTAGAAAAGGACTAGGTAGGAGTAAATATAGTAAATTTTGTATAATATAATAACATCCCTCATTTGTTATCGGTTTTAATTACAATAATTTATTTCATTTCATAATATACTTAACACAGGGGTATCATTTGACCTCGTCTTTTTAGAATACTACTGCTCTGAACTGTAAGGTTCTCCACTGTTTCGTTCTTTGTTAATTTATGTAAGCACCGATGGTAAATGACGGCCGTGGAATTATTAAGTTCAAAGTCATTATTAACTCTTCAAATTTCATTTAAATGTTTGGTTGTCAGAAATTGTTTCACACTGTTTCACATTGTTTTTTTTTTTTTTTTTACTAAAATTTACTAAAAGATTTCCATCTTTTAAATCCAGGAGATGTTTCGGCTATATTGTCATACTGATGGTAAATGCGGAAAAACTTGTCACTCACCGACCCAAATAGGGTTGGATTCCTGAAGGGCAGCCATCGGTCGGCTGTCGTGGGAATTGTGAATATGTGGAGACAGTGAGTTACATGATGGTTCTCTCATAGAGAATGGAGCTGAATGGTCAGACTGGGAGTCCTGCTGTAATTTATACTACAGCCTCCGGTGGACAGATGAAAAAACGAGTGGCTGCGCAAAATGCCAAGAGAGTTGGTTAAAAAATTCATGAGGAAGGCGAAAACTTCCAAATTCTCTACATTCGGGTCTACGTAACTGGAACGGACCAGATTTTTTTTCTACAAATACCAATAGTAAACAACCCCAAAATTTTGGGCATTGCATTCAACAGTACGTCCTCCTTCACTCCGCATAGGACCGTGAATATGACCAATGTAAAGAGCCGCAGCAATCTTCAAATCGCTAGTCGGCAGCATATGACGAAAGATAAAGAGACGTTGTTGGTAACTTATATGGCAATCGCTCAACCGGTCATAAATTAGGTCGCAGCAATGTGGTAGTCTGGATGCAGCAGGACCCAGCAGATAAAGATACAAACCTGACAGAACACCACACTGTCGACAGTTGCAAGATGCCTTTTGAAGAACACCGGCACAATGAGGCCTTCTCCAAGCGGTTTCTGCTGGAATGCTTTCTTCATCAATAATTTAACCTACCTAATTTCGGTCGTGACCAATTTCAGACAGGCACTAAACGCCATTCACAGTATAGTTATTAACACCTTCATGGATTCAATCTCGTACAATTGTTGTAATCAAACCACCACCCATAGCAGAACAAGAGTTCGAATTGCCTTACGCAACTTCGTTCTGGAAACTGCAGTAAAAAAAACTCCAACTTATCCCGAATAAACTCTGGCATATTGAACTTATATCCTGATTTCCCGCATGACAATAGTCACCTCTGCATGCCCTGCGAAATCAACCTACTCTAACGCCCTTCTCTTTATGGTCGGAGCCCGTCGAAACTTCTCATTTCCTGGACCTTCTGTTAGATTATTTCGATAAAAAGTAATAGAGTTCAGTATCTTCTTATTTGTAGGCTTTGGCTACAATCATCTCAATTGAGAGATCTAGCTACTGACCCGTGAGAGAGCCCCAATTTTCTCCACGAACCAAATTGTTAGTGTTCATGAACAGTTCTCCAAGCATATTTCGAGCGGAAGTCTACGCTATAAGCAGGTGTGCAGTTATTATGCTAGAGAAAAACTGTAACATAGGACGAATTATCATATTTAGCTATAGTCATCACACAAAACATCATTCTATACAATTACATCCTATCCTAAGCAATAGCACAAGAGAGGATAAGAAAGCTTAACAACAAAGTAGCAATTTCGCAATTTTATAATAGAACCCTGGGTATCTGAGCGTAATAAGATGGCAGACCATCTGACTACGAAAGCGACGACCACCATGCCGATAGGACCTTAACCAATCCTCGCAGTGGGTCCACACACCATTAAAGAAGAGCAATGAAAAGAATAAAAGCAGAAAAGAGCCTTCGCCAAGCGAAGCGAAGAGGATACAACATGAAGACGTTCTGACATGTTATTACGTTCCTCCTCCTAAACAGGTTGGTTATGCGACCTCACTACGGAGACACCAGCGCACCAGTTCCGCAATTGCAAAATGAAGTAGCTAAGTTTTCGGAAGTGCGTTGTAAGGCTTCCTTAATGCCCTTTGGTTGGGTGAGTTGATGTGTGAGCATAATAGGCCAAAGCTCGCAGTGCATACCTCAGATTTCATCTAATCCAATCTAACCGGTAACCCCAATTTCCCCACTTACTTTGAATACTTTGTAAGAGATTCAAGTGTCCATCGAGAAAGCAAAAGCTTTTAAATCCATCCGTCTAAACAGCATAAGCATGTTAAACCGAAAAAACCTTCGGCAGACGTTAGTTAACTATCTCATCGAAATCCTCAACCTGTTGCTGGGCATTTTCAAAATACTCAATATATAGAATATCGGCATAGTGGTCGCATTGCCGTATTTTGCGAAACCTCCCAACAAATGCAGTCATATCCTCTGACATGTACATACCGATGTATCTCATTTTGTAGCCGATTAATAATTGGCATAATGCTAAATAATTTTGGCTTAATTTTATTGAGATCTTTTGTGCAGCTGAGCTAATTCACCGCCCGATTTCAGCCATTTTCGGTATCAAACTACAGTATGTTCATTTAATTTTACTACTTTATCTTACCTATTGCCCTATGTGTGATATAAAGTCAAAAAAGAAGTTAGAAAATCTATATATTAAGTATATACATTTTTACTGTGGTTGTATTCAGATTGTGTTAATTTTCAAACTGTAACACAAAAATATCAAGTTTAAATCGGTCGGGTAGTTACTGTGGTATAATATTTCGCTTATAGTAGGGAGGTTACATCTATTTTAATATCAATGTAGATGCAAACTTGCTTTACTACCTTTGTGGTTAAATGTATTGCTTCTGGCGTATTTCGATAGTTACCGCAATTTTAGTAGTTTTGAACATAACAGCTATATGAAGAGTGTGCATGGTTGTCGTCCAATTTTAAAAAATTTCGCTATGTATCAAGAAAACCTGCAAAGAAATGTTTTTTTTTTTTTGTTTTTGGTTGATATAGCTTTAGTAGTTTGTGAGATATGGGCATTAAACTTATTAGAAAGCAGGGCCTAAGTCAACTTTCAAAATTTGATAAACCACATACGTCCCTTATCCCCCCCCCCCCCCTCAAACCCCATCCTCAATACCAAATTAAAGTTTTACAGCTTAATTTGTGACTTAGTTATATTTCTTTTTATTTCTTCGTATAACGCCATTTTGTGGACGTAGTCACAAAACGTATGTCAGATTATGCCCATAATATGCGACACGTACTTTCTCAAGGTGACAAAGAAAAGGTGTAAAAAATTTTTTGAAAATATTCCAACTATTACTTAAGTTACCGCTTGCATCATTTCGTCTCGTTGATTTGTTTGTGCAATGCAGTATCTTGTGAAAGTAAAAAATGTAGCAAACTAGAATCAATAGCCGATAATTACTATCTGGTTTCCAGGTATAAAGCAAAATTTGGTATAAGTTTACCTAGGTGCTCCTAAACTAACATAAGCCACTAAACAGTAGAGCACAAAATTCACAGACGAGGCACTGAAATTTAGTAATTTATTTGTGTGATGAAAATCAAAGTAAATAATTCCATAGTCTATAGTATAGTCCAAATAAACAGTTAAGGGAAAAATCAAATAAAAATATCTCAAATATAAATAGCGATTTTTTTTTAAATTGATTTTTTTTGGTTGATAATTGATTGATAAATTGATAAATGATAAAATGAAATTTTTACATACCGATATAAGATAAGAAGATAAGGTGGAGCACACTGTACGATATTTATCATTATATTTAAAATTGATTTTTTTGACATTTTGACAATTTTTGACAATTTTTGACAGAGATAGAAAATAAAACACCCAACTTTTAAAATTCCTAAATTACCTCTTTTATGTACATATGTTTTGTACATGTGTTTTGTCCAGTCGGAAACAATTATTTCTGCATAATTTCGGTTACTGTTTTACTGAGACTCTTAAGGGTCGTTCACATATAGCTTCTGCTTCGCTTTGCTTCCGACATTTGCTTTGACAGTTGTATGTATAAGTACGTTAAAATAAAAAGTTTTCGAGGCGGAGAAGACTGATGCGCAACTCTCTTCCTTTATGTTTTGACAAGCAACTGTCGCCATTTTTATCCTCCATCAGCAGACTATTATATTTGTTCACCTAACGATTGTTTGTAACACCTAAAACTTATCGAGATAGATATGGAGTTGTATATATCAAAATGATCAGGATGACGAGACGAGTTGAATTCCGGGTAACTGTCTATCCGCCCATTCGTCCGCCCGTGTAACTGATAATTTGATAAAAATTAAGACATCTTGTTGAAACTTGTACACATGTTCCCTGGCACCCCGAAGAGGTTAGAATTGCAGATGTGCTTAAACGGAACATTGCCACGTCCACAAAATACCGTTAATAGAAAAACTTTGAAGTGCTGTAACTAATCTCCAACTTAGAATACAATTCTGTAATTTGGTACAGGGGGTCGCAGTAGTGAGTTTTATCAGTGGGTTGAGGATTTTTAAAGTGGACATAACCCCGCCCCTAATAGGTTTTATGTACATATCTCATAAACCTTGATGCTGTATCAACCAATCTTTCTGACGATGAATCCATTCAGCACCTCCTCAGGCGGTGTGAAAACGGGCGAAATTCCAGCCCAGCCCCCATTTACTCAATACAAAAATGTTCGAAAATCCGGTCGACTTTATACCCTATATATCGGTCAATATGTAGGATATCTGTACAAAACCAAGTGAATGTATAATATTGGATATATTATAGTTTAATGCCGAAAGTCTGGGAATTCGGTAGACGAATTACCTCAGCTACGTAAAATGAACTTCCTTATTCTAGCAAACTTTATGTCGAATATATCGGTCAGTGAGTGAAGTGAGTGAGTGATTATCTTCATAATATTGCGTGGAAACATTTTCTCGAGTATGTTGGAGTTTAATGTCGAAAGTTGCTGCAATCAGTCCGAAACTTCCCCTAGCCAAAATATATTTTATATAGTAATTTCATAATGTGGTTTAGCGCTGAATTTCGATGCAACCGGTCTTGACCTTCGTCTAAAGCTAATATCCCTAATATAATGATTTCCTTTTCTCTGACTAATTTTTTCCTCATCACATATATCTCATTTGAGTTAATTTGGATATATCTCGAACGCGAAGCAAAATATAGTAATGAAAGTACGTGAGTCACGGGTTCGTCGAATAATGAATATTGAATTCTTACGCAACGTTTTTGAATATAAAGCTTTAGCAACACCTGAAAGTATTTCCCCGGCTTTGATCCTCGCAAATCGCGAGAGTATAAAATGTTCGCTTAAATCCGAACTTAGCTCTTTCTTACTTTCGTAATACATTTTTAACATATGTTATATGTAAGTTTAGCTTACCGAATATGTAAAGATGAAAATAATAAAACACAACATATTGAATATCAGAGAAAGCACGAAAAGCAAAGTGCTCATTCTGACAAACGCCATGTTTGGTTCGCTTTGATGTCAAAGTATGTCTGTACTGTATGCTTGTAGTGCAGTCAAGCAAAGCGAGGAAAGTTTTATGTAAATCAGCCATTACAGCTGAGATGGAGAGAAATTAGTGCATTTGGATTGGCTGTACTTCCTCGGACTTGAGTTTAATTGTGCAAAAAACACAATTGTAATTTTTAAAACATTGTAGAAAAAAACTGATGCAATGTACCTATCTTTATAAGACGCTTCTTATATAGATGCTATAAGATGTTAAGATCCTCAGCATTTTGAATCATATTCTTTTTTGGTATACTGCGGCTGCGGATATACAAACTCAAACCATCACACTACCATCATCATGTTTAACCGTTGCTTTTAGGTTATCTTTGTTTAGCTAAGCATATGGTTTCGCTTGGCATACCGTGATACCCAAACATCTTAAATTTGACTAAACTGGAAAAATTACTGTATTCCAGAAGTCAGTCCTTGCTGATATATTCCTTGACAAATATAAGTCGTCTTACTTGATTTTTCTTGTTTACTACTGGCATTCATCGGACAGTTTCTGCATTATATGATTGTTATTCTTGTTTTAACTCTATAGCGAGTTTTGAGGCGGATAACTTCGGATTTACTTAAATTTTTCTAACAATATATCGCTCATCACTTCCTTTGAAAATTTTATTTTGTGCTTTTCTGCCCTTGAAAACCACTTAATTATATTATATTTTAGTTTAAGAAGCACAATAACAAACAACACAAATAGCAATTTTGCTGGGTAATTTTCCATTTTTATAGTTATTAAGACCAATTCCCGCTGCTAGATTGCGTTTCAGCGACAATTTTTTTATGTAATTTGTTGTTTCGAAATTTGAAAATATAGTAGTTTTTGAGTTACTGGAATGTGATACAGTATCAATTGAACAGTAAGCCACTGTATATTTTGTCTCTAATAACCCACTAAAGATAAGATAATAAAGATAAGAGTGATTTGGTATGATGGTCTCCCTACGAAATGAGCAATTTGCCATTTAATTGAATTGAAATAGACGTGAAAATAGCCGTATTATTATACGGACGTTCGTCCGTTCTTCTGTGGAAGCGATGATTTGAGTAAGAGTTGAAATATTTCAATAAAATTTGGTAACTTCCAATTAAGATATAAAACTGGATTTGTTACAGGGAATCACAGTAGGGGGAGCATCTGTAGGACGAAATTTTTTAAAAAGTAAGCATGGGTCCGCCACCTAAGTGTTTTAATGTATATATCTCACAAACCGCTACAGCTATATCAAACACACTTGCTGAGGGTAAATCCTCCTCAGACAGTATAAAATCGGATGATAACCATGCCCATTCCCCATATAAAGGTTATATTGAAAACTACTAAAAGTGCGATAATTCACTAAATAAATACGTTAGAAGCATTGAACTTCAAAGTCAAGAAGGTTCCTAAGGCCTTCATAAAAATAATAAATAATTTAATATAAAAATCGGATAATGGCCGTGGCACCGCCTACCTTTATGTGAAATCCTCTGTCTCAGGAACGACTAAACCAACTTCAACCATATTTATCCATAAGTTTATCCTGACATTCCTATGTTACATTGTGAAAATAGGCGAAATCAGACTATTCTCATCTCAATCATGTTAATTTTGACATGGTTCTTTCATTTTACAGTATATAACTCAAACAAAAATTAGGATACCGGAATAAAAATTTACACAAATGGTGCCCTCATTGGCACACCGAATATTTGCACCACTGTGCCTTTTACAGAAAATATCCGCCAATCGGTAAGATATATTAAATTATTTTTGGCAATAATTGTAAATGTAATTATATTAAAATCGGGTAACTGCTTCTCTTAGCACCCATATACCATACATCTATAAGAAGTTCAAACTTCCAGTTGCCTTTGTATCGTATGCATCGAGAAATATGTAAGATATTTTAGCAAAATTATATATATCATTGGATATTATTGGATTGCACATTGGATATACTGTAGTTTAATACCGAAAATGTGTGACATTGGTCTACGAATTACCTCAGCTCCCATATAATCCATATAACGATTTTCGTTATTCTAACAAACATGCTGAATATGTTGGTCAGTGCGAATTACGTCCATAAAAATACGTTGAAACATGTTCTCGAGTATGGCTTAGTTTAATGTTAACCTAATGCAATCAGTCCAAACTTTCCCCTAGCCCCAATACAGTGATTTCCAACTTTCCAGCTGAGTTTAAACCGTTTATGTTGGTCAATAGATAGATAGTGATATTTTAATGAAAGTAAGTGAACATGTTTTCTTAAACAATGTGGTTTAGTGCTGAATATGAATGAAATCGGTTTAGACCATGATGTAAGCCCCATATTAGTAATATTGTTGACTTTTTCTTCATATACCCAACATATCAAAAATTTTCCAATTAAATTGAATTTATGTCATATATATCTATATATTCATACATATATATATATATATACATAATATATCTCATTTGAGTTAGGTTGATTTTAATATAAATATCTCGAACTCGAAACAAAATATAGTAAATGAAATACGTAAGTCTATGACCTGTTCTATAAGTTAATAAGATACCAAATATGATTGCAATCCATTCACGGTTGCGTCAAAAAATGAATGTTAAATTCTTACACAACATCATTTCATGAAGTTTTGTCAACACCTGAAAATATGTCCCGGATGCGATCTTTGACGTTTGCAAAAGTATAATGTGTTCGGTTACACCCGAACTTAGCGCTTACCTACTTGTTTTTCTGTTATATTTACCACGGAAATATATATGTAATTTAATGTTCGGTACAATCCCATCGAAGTATTCCATGCTATAATTTATATACACAAATATTTATTTATATAGATAAATTTATAACAATTGAATGTAGTTTTATTCAGACGAGTTTTTTAATATTTATTCTCAGATATATTGTGGCAGTTGATGACATTCTACTATGGGGAAACTACTTTCTAAAATTTTTGGCAACAAGGAAATGCGGATTCTGATGCTTGGCCTAGATGCAGCGGGGAAAACAAGTATCCTTTTTGCAAAAATCGTTAGTGACTATTTAGTGGATTTTGTATAAAAATGCAATATTATTTGTTTACTTATTTAAAAAGAGTTTGTTGATATAAGAATCATTGGTTGGATGAAATACTTCATTAACTACACTGCTTTTCAATTCAATCGTTTATAATGTTTATTCATTGGTAAAGAGTTGGGGAAACTTGCTATGATAACTAGTTTTTGAATCGTTTTTATAAACTCTTGAGTAGTTAAAACAGTCAATATTTTTATAAAATGATTTCCTAAATCAAATAATGTATATAGCAATTCTCTATAAGCTGAAGTTGGGACAATCCGTTACGACGATTCCAACGGTAGGATTTAACGTTGAGACTGTAACCTACAAAAATGTGAAATTCAATGTGTGGGACGTGGGTGGCCAAGACAAAATTCGACCTCTCTGGCGACATTACTATACGGGTATTGCTTTGTGTTTTATATTTTATATTTATTTATATACAAAAGTATTTTTTCGTTTTTAGGAACACAGGGGTTGATATTTGTTGTTGATTGCGCTGATCGAGATCGGATAGATGAAGCACGAACAGAACTTCATAGAATAATTAATGATAGAGAAATGAGAGACGCCATTATTTTGATATTTGCAAATAAGCAGGATCTTGCAGACGGTAAGAAAACATTTTTTTCTTCTCAATAACATTCACTTCGTTATCTAAAAAATATATCAAATGGACAAAGATGGTATATGTCGAGTATCTTATCTCCATTTTTCTGCCACCACTTTCAATTTATTTTATAATAATTTTTAAATTCTCGCAACATGTTACAACAAAGTATAATAGTTTTGTTCACCTAACAGTTGCTCGTAACACCGAAAACTAATCGAGACAGATATAAAGTTATATATACACATATATATAATCAGGATGACGAGACGAGTTAAATTCCGGGTAATTAACTGTCGGTCCGTTTGTCCCTGCAAGCGATAACTTGAGTAGAAAGAGAGATATCTTGATAAAAGTTCGTACACGTGTTCTTTGTCACCATAAGAAGGCTGGTTTTTTAGATGGGCGAAATCGGACTACTGCTATACAGAACTATAAAATGCTATAACTAAGCCACAAATTAAGATACAAAACTATAATAAAGTACATAAAATTGCAGAAGGAAGGGGCATCTGTGTGAAAATGGGTGAAGTCGGATGATATCCACGCCACACACATATATCGGTTATATTGACAGTTCTAAATTCCAGTTCCAGTTCCAAAAATTGCTAATTTTATAATTGTAATATTTGGATCAAAGTATATCTTCGGAAAGAGGTAGAGTGCAAAAATATTTAAATTTGTATATAACTATTAAACGTTATGCGACATAATATATGTTTTGTTCGTGAAAATTAAAACCATAAAATAGTAGAACTCCAAAGATTGATATAAAGATCTTTAGTTTACTGCTATGTTACATGGATGTTTTCTCATAATAATTGAAAATTTAATTAAATAAATATTAAAAAGATTACATTTAAAAGTGGTTAACAAATTAATTTTTGTTCAAAAAAAGTAAAATAATAACACTTTTATTACAAAATCAATGCTCCATACGTTGAAAAAAGAAATACAAATATTGAGAGTTATATAAAAGTAATATTTTATGTATAGAAATTAAAGCAATAAAATTAAGTTCCATGTTTCTTGCCACCCAATGTTGCTGTAATATTATCTATATAAGCAGAGTTAGATTACTGAAAATTTGACTTAGTGTTGATAAAATCCAAATCAAATCCGGAAACACAAATTTCTATCATTGAATCTAATTGGTTTCTCTAACTTACAAAACGGCTATTTTTGATTAATCTTGTGAAATCTTCGCTATTTCGAAATAAATTTTGTATATTCCGGAAGTCATATATATAGTTACAATTGCATTCGACACAATAATAATTGTAGTAATTGTGGCTAAACGACGCATTTTTATAAGTTGATAGTAAATGATTTTTCAGACCCTCAAAATTATTAACATAATCAACATGAGAAGCTGATGCATTTAAGGCCCAGGTAATTTCATGGCGAACGTAAAAATTAATTTAAATCTTTTAAACATTGCGATTTTATTTTTCAATGAATGTGTGTATCTGATTTTTAGTAAATTGTGGTCAGCCATATACAATACAAAATCCTGTTATAGTAGCCAGGACTAATAGAATATTAGGGGTATTAAATTTCAGACAATGTCCTTTTTAAAAAGTTAGATAAGTTACTGCAATTAGATTTCCTTGAACGTGTCGAATATGACACCCCTATTATGGAGGGCTACTGAAGCCAGCGTGCTTGAAAACGCAGATAACAACCCTAAGTTTACATTTGTGAGAAACACTTAAAATTTTTGACAGAAATCGTAAAATGAAACGTAAAGAAATAGAAAAGAGTTCATTAGAATTTGTAATCTTTTAGAAGATTTCACTTTCACCCCTATTACGTATATATAATACCCCGAGTATAGTAGCCATTCGACAATAATATACCAAAATTTATATTACGAGTGGCTGTCGACTACCTATCGTAGGCAATTGAGTCGGCAGTTGCCATTTGTGTATATTATCGATTACTATCCACCCATGTTGTAATATGCCGAACTGGTAAAATCAGCAAACTGATCTCGAGCAGTTGCCTACACTATTTCGCGTGTTTTCGACTTTGAATTCATTTTATACGTTCGCCGTGAAATTACTAAATCTTTGACGGTTAAATGACCAAATTTTAAAACTAAGTTAATTAATATTGGCACTTTAAAAAAATTTCGTAAATTATTACTTACTATTATTTTGTAAATATATAAAGTGTTATTATTAAAAAGTTATAAATATATATATAATATAAAGTGTAAATAGTGTAAAATATTTATATAAGCGTAAATATAATTAATGCATCAATGGACAAATTAAATTCTTAAAAAACATTTCCCAAAAAAAGTGAAAAAATTTTTTTCTTAAAATATTCATGAAAGTAACGATATTTTCAAGATCAATTTTGGTTAATTATTCAGTTAAAACGTTCATAAATAAATAAAAAAAACAAGTGAGGAAGGGCTAAGTTCGGCTAATTTCATAACTTTCTTTCGACGAAACCGTGAATGGATTGCAATCAAATTTGGTATCTTATTAACATAAATTACAGGTCATAGATTCACGTACTTTAATTGCAATATTTTGCTTCGTGTCAGAGATATTTATATTAAAATCTACCAAATTAACTCAAAAGTGATATATGCGATATAAACTCAACCAAAGTGGTTTAATAAATATATTAGATACATGAGGAAAAAGTGAACCAGAGAAAAGGAAATCATTATATTAGGAATCAGCGGCTTAGATCATGGTCTAGATCGATTTCCTTCATATTTAGCGCGAAATCACATTGTGTTTAAGAAAACATATGCACTTAATTTCATTAAAATATCACACATATTGGCCAACATAAACGGTTTAAAGTCAGGTGGAAAGTCGGGAATTCTCATATCGGGCATTTTGGGATATAGGAAGATCTGCACCGATCACACTAACTCTTTTCGTTATCCAATTATATTAGGGAACATGTTTTCACGCAATTTTGTGAAGCAACTCGCACAGTGACCGACTAGCATAAAGTCTGCTAGAATAACGAAAATCATTATATTTAGTATATGGGAGCAGGGATAATTCGTTGACCGATTTCACACATTTTCGACATTAAACTGTGGTGTATCCAATATTACACGTTCACTTAATTTTGCTAATATATCTTACATATTGATCGAACTATATGGTATAAAACATAAAGTGAAGTGAAATCCTTATATTAGATCCAAGGGGGCTAGGGGAAGTGCTTACTCGATTTTATCCATTTTAATCACATGGATAACTCATATATTGACCGTTATATCTTAATTGATGCTCGATTTATCTACTTTAAAGTGAAAGTATCAGGTGGAACGTAAAATTGTGTTATATGAGAAGTGGGCGTGGTTTTTATCTGATTTCATCCATTTCCACAATGTGATATAAGAATGCAAATATAATGTCACATATAAATTTTATTGAAATCGGTTAATTCATTCTTAAGATATGGGATGTCACTTAAAAGTGGGCGGTGCTACGCCCATCATCACAATTTTACACGTGTTCCTATGAAAACCTACCGTATAATATTTGCTGTAAGATTTAATGCTTCTGATGTGTTCCTTCAGCGAGTTAACATACTTTTAGAAGTTTTCAGCATAACCTTTGCATGGGAGGTGTGCGTGGTTATTTGTCGTATTTCATTAATTTTCTCAGTGTATGAGGAGATGCAAGAAAATCTTACTCGGAGCAAATTTTATTGATATAGCTGTAACGTTTTCCGAGATATCTATATTAAACCTATTTCGGAGCAGGGCCATAGCCACTTTTCCAACCATTTTTGCCCACAATGGCCCACCCTACTAGGATCGGCGTAGCGTAAATAACGCGTTTATATCTTAATTTGTTGCGTTGTTATCGCGCTTTATCTGTATTCGATTAATGGCATTTTGTGGGCGAGGCAGATGTCCAGTTACGCCTATCTGCAATACCACCCGTCTTATGGTGACAAAGAACACGTGTGCCAAGTTTCATCAAAATATCTTAATTTTTACTCAAGTCACCGCTTGCGTGGACGGACGGAGAGACAGTCACTGGAATTTCAACTCGTCCGTTCATCCTCATCATGTATGTATATATATATATGTGTCTATATCTAACTCGTTTAGTTCTAGGTGTTACAAACAACCGTTAGGTGAACAAAACTAATATACTCTGTAGCAACATATGGCGAGAGTAAAAAAAAAGGTGCAAAGGAAGGGAGATTGCAATTATAATTTGCATCATATTAATTTTTTACTTCAGGTCATATACTCACTAAGGTAAATCATCTGTGTACCTGAAGTGTTCAAAAAGTAACGGGAATTTTCGTCTTTGAAAAAAAATATTAATTCACTCATCTACATTAATGTTGCCTCCTTCAAAATAATATCCATTCGATATTATGCACTTATGCCAGCGCTTCTTCCAATCGTCGAAACACTTCTCAAACTCGATTTTTGGGAAAGCCTTTAGCTCTTTTAGCGATGCGCTTTTAATTTCATCAATACTTGTAAAACGATGGCCTTTTAAGGTTCTCTTTATTTTTGAAAATAGGAAAAAGTCACACGGAGCCATGTCTGGCGAATATGGAGCCTGGGGCATCTTTGCAGTATTGTTTTTGACCAAGAATTCGCGAACAAGCAACAAAGTGTGAAAAGGATTGTGCAAAAGTGAGCAAAAGCATGAATTGTTTTTCCAGAAATCCGGACGTATTTTTCGAAATGCTTCACGCAAACGGCGTTGAACTTGTAGGTAGTACTCTTTATTGACCGTTTGACCTTGAGGCAAAAATTCATGATGCAATATGCCATTAAAGTCGAAAACATTTTCGTTATTTTCTGAACACACCATGTAAATATAAAATAAAGTATGCTCGAGAACATATTTCCAGTTACTTTTTCTTAAGATAACAGAAAATTTGGCCGACGTATTCGGGATATAGTCCACTAGATTAACCAAATCATTATATGTAGTATATGGGAGCTGGGTTAATTCATAGATCGATTACACTCAGTTTTGCCACGAACTATAGCATATTCAAGATTATAGGTTTATTTAATTTTGTTAAAATATCTTACATATTGAGCGATATACACGGTATAAAGCCAACCGGGATTTTGAAAATTCTCATGTTTAAGCTAAGCTGAATTTAGCTTTAGCTAAATTTTTTTGCATCAGGTCATATTATTATTACGAAAAGACGTTATCTGAATTTCATTAATTTCATCGCAGATTAACCAATATATGCGGTATAAAGTCAGCCGGAAGTTCAAAAATTTTTACATTGGATATGCTATGCATCTAAGGGAATTATTAACCCGACTTTGCCCATTTTTGACACAAATGCCCTTATTGCCAAGCCACTAGGCTCTCCGAAGTTCATTAATATATCGCACAGATTAACCAATATATTTGGTAAAAAGTCAACCATAGACACTGAGGTCAATGTATTCGGTATCTGGGGGCTTGAAAAGGTATATTCCGATTTCCACCATTTTTGGGCAGGAAATGGCATACCATTAGGACACTATTTGCGTAAATTTATATTCCGATGTTTTAATTGGTGCTTGAGTTATATACTGTAAAGTGCAAAAATGAGCTTGGATTTAAAATTGTGTTATATGGGAAGTAGGCGTGGTTAGTCTGATTTCACTGCACATCTGACATTGCAACCCAAAGATATTAAGGTTATACTAAACACCAAATTTGGTTAAAATTGGTTTAGTGTCCTTAGTGTCTTAGCATTCCTAAGATGCGGCATTTCACCGAAAAGCGGCGGTACCATGCGAATTGTCCAATTTTTACAACGATTCCTATGCAACCCTTCCGTACCATATTTGTTGCAAGATTTAATGTTTCTGACATGTTTCTTCAGTGAGTTAACACACTTTTAGTAGTTTTCAACATAACCTTTGTATGGGAGGAGTTACTAAGAAGACTTGTTTTGAGCAAGTTTGGTTGATATACATGTATTGTAGCTTAAGAGGTTTGTGAGACGTGTACATTTAACATATAAGGGGCGGAGCCACACGTACTTTTTATATGTTTTCATTTAACGGCATTTTGTGGGCGATTCGGTGCATCTGAAATACCAACCTCCTCAGAGTGCCAAGGAACATGTGTACCAAGTTTTATTAAGATATCTTAATGTTTACTCAAGTTATTGAATTCATTTCGTCTCGTCACCCGGATAATTTGTATTGATATATAAATTGTTGCGACAAATTGCGATGGTGCTTAATATATATTATTCGACGAAATTGTGAATTAGTTGCAATCAAATCACTTTAGGACATATACTCAAAAATTCAATCTAAGCCAAATCATCTATATTTCATATTAATATATATCATATTAGTGCTGTGGGTAGGTACAACAGTCGCAATTTGTGTTACGGAATGATATAATACTAATCGAAATATTCTGGTTAAATTTTGTGGAGATTATGCGATATAAACTCAACCAAAAGGGACGAAAGTTATTATATTGTGTATAAGAAAAAAGTCAATCGGAGGAACGATTGATGATTTCACTTGTATTCAGCGCTAATGGGTAAGAAGACACTTAATTTCTTTAAAATATCGCAAATAATGCAACCAACATAAACGGTTTAAAGTCAGCAGGAAAGTCGGAATTCATTACATTGAGTATATTTGGGCTAGTGGAAGGTCTGGACTGATTGCATTAATTTTTGGCATTACTCAAGCATACCCAAGAACATGTGTCTACTAAATTTCATGAAGGTAACTCATACACTGACGAATATATTCCAACAAGGGCAAATTATCGTTAGGATATTATTTTCTTTTAATTTCAATAACATATCCCTCAAATTGATTGATTGATTGAATTTTCGGTAAAAAGTAAGACATATGCACTGTGGTCCAAATATCTCATCTATATATATATATATATCTATCGGGGATATCGGTATCTGAGGACTTGAAAAGATTTTATCTGATTTCCACAATTTTTAGACGTAAGACGGAATACCTTGAGGGAACTATTCGTGCAAAGTTTTAAACCGATATCTTCATTGGTGCTTGATTTATATTCTGTGAAGTGAAGTAATCGCAGCCAATTTAGAATTGTGATATATGGAAAGTAGGCGAGGTTGTAATTCGATTCATCCACGTCCATTGTCCAATTTTTATATCAATTCTTTTGAAGCCTTTAAGTACCTTTAGTTACCTTGGCTGGGAAATTTAATGCTTGTGACGTATTTATTTGGTGAATTATAGTAGTATTCAATATAACTTTTATGTGGGGAGTGGGCGCGGATATCATCCGATTTCGCTCATTTTCATACTACGTGGAGTTGCCAAAAAGACTTGTTCTCAGCAAGTTTGGTTGTGATAGCTTTAGTGGTTTATGAAATATGTATACCATCAAGATATAATTAATTATATTTTAATAATTTTTACTCAAGTTTTCGCTTGCATGGGCAGACGGACGAAAGGACCCGGAATTCAACTCGTTTCGTCATCCTGATTATTTTGATATATAAGTATCATTTTGGTATTTTACATGATCAAAACTGCCTTAACGGGCTTCGTGAATCCTAGACCTTAGAATATCTCGATTTTTGTACTCTCTCAACATGTTGCTACAGAGTATATTAGTTTTGTTCACCTAACGGTTGTTTGTAACACCTAGAACTAAACGAGTTAGATATAGACATACATAAATGATGAGGATGAACAGACGAGTTGAAATTCGAGTGACTGTCTCTCCGTCCGTCCATGCAAGCGCTAACTTGAATAAAAATTAAGATATTTTGATGAAACTTGGCACACGTGTTCTTTGTCACCATAAGACGGTTGGTATAGCAGATAGGCGTAACTGGACATCTGTCTCGCCCACAAAATGCCATTAATAGAATACAGATAAAGTGCAATAACTATGCAACAAATTAAGATATAAACGCGTTATTTACGCTACGCCGATCCTAGTAGGGTGGGCCATTGTGGGCAAAAATGTTTGGAAAAGTGGGTATGGCCCCGCCCCGAAATATGTTTAATATACATATCTCGGAAACCGTTACAGCTATATCAATAAAATTTGCTCCGAGTAAGATTTTCTTGCATCTCCTCATACACTGAGAAAATTAATGAAATACGACAAATAACCACGTACACCTCCCATGCAAAGGTTATGCTGAAAACTACTAAAAGTATGTTAACTCGCTGAAGGAACACATCAGAAACATTAAATCTTGCAACAAATATTATACGGTAGGTTTTCATAGGAACACGTGTAAAATTGTGATGATGGGCGTAGCACCGCCCACTTTTAAGTGACGTCCCATATCTTAAGAATGAATTAACCGATTTCAATAAAATTTATATGTGACATTATATTTGCATTCTTATATCACATTGTGGAAATGGATGAAATCGGATAAAAACCACGCCCACTTCTCATATAACACAATTTTACGTTCCACCTGATACTTTCACTTTAAAGTAGATAAATCGAGCATCAATTAAGATATAACGGTCAATATATGAGTTATCCATGTGATTAAAATGGATAAAATCGAGTAAGCACTTCCCCTAGCCCCCTTGGATCTAATATAAGGATTTCACTTCACTTTATGTTTTATACCATATAGTTCGATCAATATGTAAGATATATTAGCAAAATTAAGTGAACGTGTAATATTGGATACACCACAGTTTAATGTCGAAAATGTGTGAAATCGGTCAACGAATTATCCCTGCTCCCATATACTAAATATAATGATTTTCGTTATTCTAGCAGACTTTATGCTAGTCGGTCACTGTGCGAGTTGCTTCACAAAATTGCGTGAAAACATGTTCCCTAATATAATTGGATAACGAAAAGAGTTAGTGTGATCGGTGCAGATCTTCCTATATCCCAAAATGCCCGATATGAGAATTCCCGACTTTCCACCTGACTTTAAACCGTTTATGTTGGCCAATATGTGTGATATTTTAATGAAATTAAGTGCATATGTTTTCTTAAACACAATGTGATTTCGCGCTAAATATGAAGGAAATCGATCTAGACCATGATCTAAGCCGCTGATTCCTAATATAATGATTTCCTTTTCTCTGGTTCACTTTTTCCTCATGTATCTAATATATTTATTAAACCACTTTGGTTGAGTTTATATCGCATATATCACTTTTGAGTTAATTTGGTAGATTTTAATATAAATATCTCTGAAATGAAGCAAAATATGGCAATGAAAGTACGTGAGTCTATGACCTGTAATATAAGTTAATAAGATACCAAATATAATTGCAATCCATTGACAATTTCGTCGAATAATGAATGTTGAATTCTTCCGCAACAGTTTTTAATATAAAGTTATGCCAGCACCTGAAAAAATTTCCCCGCCTCTGATCCTTGCAAATTGCGAGAGTATAAACTGTTCGGTTACACCCGAACTTAGCCATTTCTTACTTGTTTCCCATAAGTTCAATAATTGTGGCATTTTGCGTTTATGCTCTTAGTTTTTAATAATAATTATTATATTTTTTAAAAGTGCTGCAATGACAAATTGAAATTAATTTAAACGTAATAATTGAAATCTGTGATTTGTTTCTGATAACGAAACCGCTAAAATGACACGGAAAACCAATAAAAATTCTGATTCGAATATTAAGCAGTAATTATTACACATCTTTATGACATCTACTAAAAATTTTTATCGTTTTAAATTCTGATTCGTACAACTATCAGATTCCACAACAATCCTGAAGATCGGCTATTCTACAAAAAGTTGCAAACTTTTTCCGACAGGATGGTCGTCATAAGATACAGTCTCAGTGGCTATATACCCGAAATTAAACAAAAATATTGGTAATTTGATTCAATTTCATTGTTGTGTTTTATTTGATATGAAAATTTTCTACCTTTAAAAAATACGCATCAGTAAATGTCTAAAATGGCAACATTGCCACTTACTTACCCAATATCATATACCAAATTTTACAAACGTGAATGTTCCACCAGAGTGTTACACACCTGCACAGTGTGGCAAATTACCATAACACGATTATCAGTTAAATAAGTGTCAAACCAATTGGTAGATGAAAATTAGTTTTTTTCGGATTGTCTGTTCTAAATTCTGTTTTTAAATGTATAATTATTTGCTGTTTAAGTAAATATATAATGCTTATTCCTTCCAAATACCAGACAGACAAAGTTCGTATCATTTCTATGAGAGGTTCCACTAGAATTGAATACATATGTTTTGCAGTTGCATCTAAGCTACAAAGGACATTAGTATAAATTTGACCAATTAGTTCGTAGGATATAGCATTTTGAATGATGCAAGTTTTGGTATTATAAAAAAGTTTATAACAAAAAATTTCTTGTGTTAACGAATCATATTTTTTTAATTAAACTAAATGCTAATACCAAAAAGTGACTTGATCGGGCTGTGCGTCAAGTGAAGCAAATATTCATAAGTGGTTTGCTACGAAGGCGCTCCAATAAGTACTTAGTCTCACCGCCCGATAGCGCCACTATTGTAAGAGAAATTTAGTATTGAGTAGACGGCTATTGGAAAAACTGTCATCCGAATCGTACTTGTAGTTTTATTTAGATCGCGTTTATAAACGGGCCGTCCACGTATTTTAGAAAAATGGAAAAATAACAATATCGGCCGGTGATTCGATACTTGTTTTTGGAAGGGAAATCCCGCAGTGATATTAAAGAGCGAGTATACGGTAACTCCTCACCTTCGATGGCGACCGTTACAAATAGGTTTAATGAGTTTTAAGGTGGTCGCTTGTCGGTTTTTGATTAGCCACACCCAGACTGCATCAGAAAGCTGTCGGCGCGATTTATGTGGGTTGTGTTCATACCGCACATTAAGCGTAACCGTTAGACCACTTCACTGCAGTTGTTTGACGTTGTTTAAGCCCAATTCGTAGGAGTTTCATAATCATTTCGCTATCGTCGAAGAAACATACATGGACTGGAAATCAAGAAACATTTGGAACAGTGGACAGTTCACTCGGCGATCCTGATCCGAAAAAGGCGAAGTCTGTTCTATCGGCTATCCTATTTGATAGCCACCGATTTTTGTGGTTCAGAATATGTAATCTACATAGGCCACTTGGGGAAGGGCAAAACGGCCACAGGCTCTGACTATGCCGATTAGACTAAGTACTTATTGAACCGCCCGCGTAAATTCCGTACAAGCCATATTAGTACCGAAGACGATGCATGTAAAGAAAAAAAAATGTTACAGACGAAAACATCAAAAAAGTCCTTAAAATTATTATTAATTAAAAAGATCGATATAGCAGAAACTCAAAAAATATCAAAGGAACACATTGGACATATCGTTCATGAATAAAAGGTTATGCAAAATCTTTGTGGAAAGTGCAAGCTTTGTTGTGCAAGCTCATAATCGAAAACAAACAACGAATTTAGTACCTTGGCGTTGTTCAATAAATAATGTTCAATAATTCAAATAAGATGCATGTTTTCTTCATTTCACTTCTTCCAATTGACAGCAGTTCGCGTGGACTACATGCGATAACCGAATGCAAAGCTTGGGAAGAGGCAACAAAGGCCTCATGTGAAAAAGAATAAAGTTTCGTTTCCTGAAGCAATGCGTCGTGTCGGAAATAATGCACTATTTCATGAATTAGACTTTGAACTACTTCCGCATTCTCCGTATTTTTCGGGTCTGGCTCCGAACAACTTTTGCCTATCCTCAGACCTCAGAATTATTGCGTAAAAAAATAATAATGTAATCGTAGCGACACTACATGAGCTGAAAAATCTTTCTACAAACAAAAACTGTCTATCCTTGCCTTAGAGCACTAACCTTAGCTAGAATAATGCAAATGTTTCAAAGAATTTCATCCATTTGTTCCCAAGTTAGTAATCTCAATGGAAAAAAGTTAAAGAAAAAAGTTTCGGTAAAGCATAGTTTAATGACGAAAAAAAATACCGTTTGGAAAGCAATGGTTTGCAAAACCAGAAGCGATAGTAACGCCAGAAACCATCGCGAAAATTAGTGAGTTAGTGAACATTGGCATCTCAAAGGAATGTGTAGGTCATATCATTCACGAATTTATACAATGAAAAAGTTTTGACCGCGATGGCTGCCACGTCGATCAAAAAGACAAACGTTTTCGACTTTTAAAGGAAAATCTGGCACTGATGAAGCGCACTAAGAACGAGTTTCTGCACATATTTGTAACAACAGATGAAGAATAGATACATTATTATACACTTGAGACCTTTCGACAGTTCTCTGAATGGTTGGTGTTCGGTGAAAGCTGGGTATATTTTCCAAAACGCCCGAAAATACAAGAGTCGGTCGACAAGTTTTTTGAAATTATTTTCATCGACCACCTCGAACATGGTAACACACTCGAAAAATTACTTTACGTTGTTGGATCGATTGGACGTCGGCAATAAAGCTAGGCCAAAGACCATGTATATTTATATATTAATCAGTATATACACACAATAGTGTCAATATTTGGATACAACTTTCTACATGCTTTAACTTCCTTTATTATGCCCTATAACTTATAACAAAGTTATCATTGTCCAATGGCGGTATGAGAACTTTTTTATTGTTAGCAGATTATAAAAATGTTTATGAATTTGAAACTATGAATCTTAACTGCAAAAAAAACAAAAGCATCAAAAACAGAATTTTAAAAAAATTATTTTCTAACTAAATTTTTTTGAGTGATAGTTAATAACAAAATCAACAAAATATTATTTGTCTAGCTAACAGTTTTTTCTAGTTAGTAGTTTTACGTTTATTTTCAATGTATAATTCTTGACAAATTGTATGATTGTTATCAATTCATAGTTTCCTAATATATGAATATATACATATAACCATAACTTGAGATAGCTTGATGAAACTTGGTACACGTGTTCCTAGGCACTCTGAGGAGGTTAGTATTGTAGATGGGCGAAGTCGGACCGTTGCCACGCCCACAAAATGCCGTTAAGCGAAAACCTCTAAAGTGCTATAACTAAGGTTAAATGAAATAAGGTAATAAAATGTTATTTAGTACAATACGTAGAAGTATACGGGGGTATCTTGGGTTAAAAAGCTTTTAAAAGGTGGGCATGGCCCCGCCCCGTCCCCATATAGATTTGATGTATGTATCTCAAAAACTACTATAGTTTTTACTAAAGAAACTTTTTCCTAAAAAAAAACTACTAAAGTAAAAACAAAATAATAAAGTAAAAAAAAACTACTAAAGTAAAAAAAAACTACTAAACTACTACAACAAGATATCAACCAAACCTTTTCTTCTTGTACATGCTCATACAGTGTGAAAATGGTCATATTGATGGTTATGTTGAGAACTACTAAAAGTGCGATAATTTACTAAAGAAACACCAGAAGCATTAAATTTCATAGCCAGATTGTACTTAAGGAACAGGAACCGGTGTTAAATTTGACAATTAGCGTGGCACCGCCTATCTTTAGGTGAATTCCTTTATCCCAGGAACTGCTTCACCAATTAGTGCATAACATCATCCCAACATTCTTATGTTACAGTGTGAAAATGGCGAACTCGGATTTCAACCGCGCCTAGTTTCTATATATCACAATTAAATTAAATTCCATCCGATTCTTTCACTTTTCAGTTATATATCCAGGAACTATGAAGATATCGGCATAAAACTTTGCGGAACATAACTTTTCAAGAACCGCAGATCCCGAATGTATGGACCTCAAGCCTTTGGCTAACTGCTTACCGAAAGTATCCAATCCGCCAATCTGAGATATATTATTGAAATTCAGAGAAAATATTGTTGTGGTAATAAAATTCTTTAGCGTCAATAATAATCAAGTAATTATTTCCCCTTGCCCCTATATATATAATGTATGATTTTCGAACTGGCGGTTGACTTTGTACCGTATATATCGGTTAATCTGTGAGGTATCTTAATGAAATTTAGAGAGCGTATTTTCCTAAAAATAATGTGCCCGTGTGCTGGGGGAATGCTTCAATTAGCTCCCATGCACAACACACCTACAAAAATTTCAAACTTCCGCTTGGCTTTATACCGTATGCATCGATCAATATGAAAGATATCTTAACAAAATCAAGTGAATGTATAATATTTTATATACCATAGTTTAATACCAAAAATGCGTGAAATCGAATTGGTCAACGAATTACCTCAGCTTCCATATACTACGTATAATGATTTTCGTTATTCTATCAGATTTTATACAGAAAATGTATTAGTGTGTGTTATTCATTAAATCATCTTCATAAAATTTCGAGGAGACATGTTCACTAGCATACTTGAATATTGCCAAAAGTTAATGCAATCAGTCCAGACATTCCTCTAGCCAAAATATACCTAATATAATGATTTCCGACTTTCTTGCTGGCTTCAATTCGTTTATGTTGGTAAATATTTGTAATATTTTAGTGAAATTATGTGAATATGTTTTATGTAGAATGTATTTTATGTATGAATATGTAAACAGTGGTCTAAAACCCTTATCCTTAATATAATGATTTTCAATTGTTTGATTGACCTTTTCCTTATATACCCAATATATTAAGTTTACCCCTTTTCGTTGAGCTTATATCACTTAAATTAATTAAGTTAATTCGGTTGATTTTAATATAAATATGTCGGACACGAAGCAAAATACAGTAATGAAAGTACGTGAGTCTATGACCTGTAATATAAATAAATAGAATATAAATACGATTTTAATCCATTCACGGGTTCGTTAATTAATTAAGGTTAAATCTCAGCATTTTTTAATATAAAGTTTTGTCAGTACCTGATAGTATTTCTTCGCTTTGAATCTTGCTTATTGCGAGAGTATAAAATTTTCGGTTGGACGCGAAATTAGACCATTCTTACATGCTTTCTATTTATTTTGGAGCGTTTCTAAATGTATTTTACCAAAATTGATCTTCAAAAAAATTGCTGGTCCGTAAACAATTTATGAATTTTTCAAGTAATATTTGCATTTACATTATTTTGTTGCGAAATATTTTTTAACAACTTACATTGTCTATTGGTGCATTAATATGACTATACTAATATATACAAGCGTAATAATTATACCTAAACGTTTCGTACTTATAAATTGATAGTCAATATAATATATTAACATATAAACAACATAACAATATTACTTAACGCTACGAAATTAATTCAAATACTAAATGACATTAAATTCTAATGAATGTCACTGATTTCCGTTTCTTTATGGTTCATGTCACAAATCACACACATCGTCACATCATTTATGTCACAAATCTGAGTAATGCTGCTAAACACTTTGAACAGCGCTTCCAAAAAATATGAACTTGGAATTTTTATACGCGTTTGCAAGTACATTGACTTCAGTAACCTTCCGTAAAGTAAAATCCAGTCCAGCAAAAAGCTATTTTTAACGGGGCGCTGATCGACGCATTGTATTGATCCGTTGTGTTTTTGAACACCGTGGAGTCGAGCTGATCAACGGCAGGTACCCACGTAAATCACTTCGGATTCTGTAGTATTAAGCCTCCCCCTGCGGGTCGGGGGATAAGAATAACCCGCGGTAAGGCATGCCTGTCGTACGAGGCGACTAAAATCCACAATATGCACTACATTTGAAATAGACTTTGCTCAATCTATTTGGCTTAGCCATGTCAGAAATAGTGCTATATTACTTAGCTTGAACTAAGTTTATATCACTTTGAATGTATTATGCACACACTTAAAGCGGCATTTTTAGTTCAAGCTACAAAATCCCACCAGTCGAGATGAATGGGTAACTCAACTGGTAGTAGCCTTTTAGGCTACAAGGTCTGACCGGAGACTTAATTCTGGTGCCATGGGGAGCAGGGGCCCGGTGGAGTGACTTGTCGCTCCATCCTGCTCATTGCGGTAGGCCCTTCGGGGAGTATCGTGGTGGCTGTGGTTTAATACCTGAATGCGGGTAGAACTGTCTGGGGCGGTACAGTTCAGTGTGGAGTTGCATTGCAACCGGGTGCCCGACGCATAGAAAGGCAGAGGTTTTAGGTAGGCCTCGAACGCCACCAAGGTGGTTATTGTGCCATTCCACAATGCCGATCGGTACCGTTGGGTTTAGCGAAAGCTATTATTAACGGGGCGCTGATCGACGCATTGTATTGATCCGTTGTGTTTTTGAACACCGTGGAGTTGAGCTGACAACGGCAGGTACCCACGTAAAGCGCAACGTCCTCTGTAGTATTAAACGCAAGTGTATCCGAAACTATAATCTCCAGGAGCTTTCTGCAATAGGTTTGATAGTTTTGGTCGAATTGTTTTTTTTTTCATTCTGGTAAACTATATTGTAAAAAATATTGGTTTTGACGTGTGGCTCCGTAGTTAAATTTTTTGGTGACCTTTAGATCTTAAGTTTTATTTCGAACAATTTTACTAAATCGCTGTATTGGTACAATGTTAGAAATACATTTGTTTATAATTCAGAATTTATTCGTATAGTACATTCAGTTAAATTTAAGTTAAACGTTTATTGCTCCAAGCCTACTTAACCATTTATCAATATAATCCGGTTATATTCTTTTTTGTACAGCTACTGAGCGTATCATTTGGTGAAGATGTACTCGTAATCTCTTCGTGGTCGAGTTTTCGAATTACGAATCATATCAAGCTAATGACTTGACATGAAATCAACCTCCGTATATCTTAAATGAACAATTCCATTGGCCTGTGGTTTACTTCCACATTGATAATGATATGAAATTGATACTGTTTAGAGAAACTAGGGGACAATAGATAGATTTAATATTTTTAAATTTATTAGTAAGGGGTTAAGCCACTTATTTTGGGAGTACAAAAAAAGGAATTCAAAATCTCTTTCATGCAATTGAGTGTATAAAGAAAAATGTAATGACATTTTGATAGAAACGACCCAGTAGACCAATCCTCGGAATCACATTTTACAAAAGGGCCTCTACTCGTGTTATCTAAAACAACAAAAAAAAAACGAGTTTTTAATCTATATAAGACCTGATATTAAAGGTGTGCGATTTTAGCTTTATAATTTAAAAAAAAGTAGCATTAAAATGTTTATAAATAAAATGCAATGGAAGCAGAAAAACGCAGTTTCGAGAAAAACGCGTTTAAAATTTAACGTCCTGAATCCGACTGACCCGATTGCTTCAACACTACAGTGGATTGGATGAAAAAATGTTTTTTCCGCAATTCTACTATTTGAATAATGTTTTTAGAACCCTAAGGTATACTTCCAAACATGAAAATTTTTGAATTTGTTTTTTTTTAAATCCTGGACTGAACTCACTTTCTCTTGAAGCTCACTTCCCATAAAAAGCAAATACATTTTTAGTACTACATGTTAATTTTAATGTAACATTGAGGAAAAATAATAATAATTTTAAAACATTTTAAAATTAAGTCAGTTTATTTAGTACCTGTTTATCGAAACATATTGTTTTGATATGTTATTGTTAATTGTTTCACAAAGTTCGATTACTGCACATCTGTCGATTAAATTAGATTAGATTACTAATACTTGGCCGTGAAATGTAAATATTTTTGTATTGAAAATTAATAGTTTAAAATTAAATTTAAATAAATGGCCAATATAAATAATGAATCAATAACGGGAGCTGTTCGGAGCCAGATGGAAAGCTTACAAATGAATTCTTTAAACTTCTTAGTATCTTACTTACTATTGTATATTAATTTGTATATACAAAGTACTTTGCAAAATATTGCAGACAAGATCAGATTAAGATCAGTTTCCTGATTTTAACATTTCTACATACTATATAAGGGTTGATAAAAATCGATAATATACACAAAATGGCATCTGCCGATTCGATTTTCTGTGATACGCAGCCAATATCCACTGGTAATGTATATATTGGTATACTGTTGTCGAACGGCAACTATACTCGCGCTATTATAAATACGTAATAGGTGTGTAATATTACCTTTCACACGATTATGAATGTTAAAGTGGCCACGACAACTAGTCCGGCAACTTACTCAAGTAGTCTTATACAATGTGTGTAATATTCCAATATAAGTCTGTATATTATATGTATCATATTATATACAGTGGCTCAAAACTTATTTGATACAATACTGGTGAAAATATTAAAACTGTAATTGACTAAAAATTGGAAGAGGTACGTAAAATATTTAAATGAAATTTCGCGGGATGGTTTGTTATGTTTAAATAACCAGTTATATTTCTTCTATTTATTAATTATTTGACATTGTTAAAAACAAAAACCAAAAGCACGTAAAAAAATGTACGTCACAGCATATTTTTACAGTCCTTTTAAGTTGAGAATCTTAATATATCTTGATATATATATTTTTTTTTTTTAATTTTTGACCAATTGCTTAAACAAGGCACTGAATGAACCAGCTTTCCTGTCATTTCTAGTGTGATTTTTTGCCAACCATCAAGCAGTATCTTCTTGAACTCATCTTTATTATATGATTGTATTCCAGAAATCAGAATCCTGAGTGACTTTCATAATTCATGTTGAACTCAAATGACCACTTTTGAAGTTTTGATTTTATATAATATATCCATATATCGTTTATCACTCGCTTTGAAAATTTTACTACTCTATTTTTTCTGTCTTATCTACATCTCGATTTTCGCGAACAGACCGCTCAATTATATGTTGTGTATTAAAGGCACTCTAATTAACACAATTTTCGGTTTCTTGGACCGATTTTCCATTTCTATAATCATTTAAGACTAATTCCCTCTGTTCGATTGTAGTATAGCGACCCATTTCATTTCGATTTGATGTTTGCGCTTACGCTTGCAAAATCAAACTACTGAGGCTTAAGCTTGGATGAGACTTATTGCGAACACTACTGTGAATACAAAAAAAAAAATTAAAAACGCTATGGATAATGAGAACTTTACCGATTAAAACCATATTTGATTGCTTATTAACTTTAATTTATGGATCATATGGTCACTTTGCGTCATTACTATTTCCTGATTTATATCCAATTAAAGTCAACCTAACTAAACTAAATCATTATATTCATCGCTGTGTCACAGCTAATAAAATTTGTTTCGGTAACGGTTATTCATAGCCAACAAAAGTTCATTTAGTGTTACGGCTATGGTGATCGAACAAAAATATACCTTATGTGTCGAATTAAATAGATGTGTTTGACGGTTATGCTCTTTGGGCAGAAAAAAGTATTGTCTTTTTGCATGCTGAAGGCATTGTTCCTCTATACTTTTGTAAAACTGAAGATGGTAAAATAAGTATTTATTAATATTCGTTATATTCATTTAGTGTCTGTGTTTTATGTTAAAGTTATATACCTCTAGAAAATTACCGTTTATTTGTGCGTCGTACTGTGCAACCGTAAAAGATCTACACGGATTATTGCGTTCGCGTTAAAACTTGTTAGTTTTATTGCCAGCGTAGTGTGTCAAACACAACCGTTCTTTGAAAAACACTTCCGGTTTTAACTGAATATGAACTATTCGATTGCTATAAGCTTATGTATCTAAATATTACATTTGGAAATACTAACTTTTAATATTTTTTTCTATTGCAGCAATGAAACCACACGAAATTCAGGAAAAACTAGGCTTAACTAGAATAAGAGATCGCAATTGGTATGTTCAACCATCGTGTGCAACCACAGGAGATGGACTTTATGAAGGTTTAACATGGCTTACTTCCAATCATAAATTATGAAATATCTCAAACACTAATTAGAGAATATTATATAAGATACACATGCTTACCGTGCTTTTTAGCAAACGAACAACAGTAGCAATAAGAAAATTTTGTAAATTAAATTTAATAAATAATTAGAAGGAAGTTTGTTTGATTAAATATACGTTAAAAATATAAGTTACATAAATCATATAATTTGTAAATATATGTTTAAATAAATTTAAATTTGAAAAACCAAAACAACTTAAGATTTACAGGCTGTGAAGAGCTTTCTTAGTTAAGAAAATAAAATCGAATTAATATAAAGAAGAACAAACGTTAGTAATGTACTCTACTCTGTCAAATTGACTAAAATGCTTATTGCAGAAAAATTTGAACTCGCTATGAGGAAATAAATTTGCACTTCAAGCAAAGACTTTTCATTAACACGGGATTCCATGAAATGTATCGCAACTATAGCATATTATTATTCTAAGGCTCAATGACCTGAAACCGTTTGTACACTAAAACTTTATTTAATGTAAAATTTCAGTCACGATTGCGAAAATATTACTGAAGTTGAGCGAAAAAAAATCTGATTGATTTTAAAGAGTAAGAGTTAAAACAAAATATTGTAGTGCAGTGTCGCATTTCGTGATCACGGCTAATTTTGTACTTCAAAGACACTTTTATTAGAGAGTTCGCATCTCTATATTGAAGTACAGTGAGTGAGGCTTTCCGTTTACATTAATATTGAAAACTCGGAAACATATTGCCTTTAATAAATGCCTAAATAAATAATAATGCCTTTATTTAATTAATACCATAAGGCTCGTGTTGCTGCCGAAAGCGGCCTTTGCCTTTGTATATATTCACGAATTTTAACAGTAACTAAGACATTGTTTGTACCTGGATACATGATGAAACGGTAACAATTTTTCGCGGCAATCGCAATGTCATTCCATATAGCATTTTAACAACACAGATATCAAGGTTGCTGAAATATCAGGTATCATCTTTTTATATTAGGCACAGATACATAATAATATTGATGACAGCATTTCCGGTTAGACTAAATTTATTTTGTATAGCAGCTTCAGAATGAAAGACCACCCTTATGTTGGGATTTGGATGATACTCCAAAGCCACTGATAAAACCTAGTTTTATATTTCGTTTTGCGTAAATTTTTCTTAATTATGTAAATTTTATTTCTCCAGAAATTATTAGTTGCGGAGTATTGCTGAATAATAACATGTAAGTAAAGGCTTAGTTCGGGTGTAACCGAACATTTTATACTCCCGCACTTTTAAGCACATGCACGCACAGTTATCAGGAAGATACGCCCTCTGAATATGTTGTATATCGATCAATGGTATAAAGTATAACGGGACTTTGGAAATCGTTTTATTAGGTATAGGTATAGGTATAGGTTTTATTAGGTCAAGGGCAAGTTTTTACCCGATTTTCATCATTTTTGACACAAGGGCACAGTATTATCATGGAAATGTACTCCCCGAATTTCATTACGATATCTCGCTGATATTTTCCGTATATTACCTTATATTAAGTATTTGGGGCCCTGAAAATTTAGACGCCGATTTCGACCATTTTTATGCACGAGATGGCATATCTTGAAGGCGGTATTTGTACAACGTTCCATTCCAAATTCTTAATTGGTGCTTGATTTATATAATTTAATGTGAAAGAATCAGATGTAATATAAAATTATGTTATATGGGAAGTAGACGTGGTTGTTATCCGATTTCGCCGACTTTCGTAATGTGATATGAGGATGCCAATATAATGTCAGGTAGCAAATTTGTAGATATTGGTACAGCGGTTCCTGAGAAATGGGATTTCACCAAAAGGACGGTGTCCCACCCATTGTCCAAGTTTTACACTAACTCCTATGCATCATTTCGGTGCCATCTTTACTGTAAGATTTAATTTCTGTGATGTGTTTCTTGAGTGACTTAACGCACTTTTAGTAGTTTTCAACATAACCTTTGTATGGTGGGCGTGGTTATAATCCAATTTCACTAATTTTCCCACTGTATGAGAAGGTGGTGGAAGGACTTGTTCTGAGCAAGTTTGGTTGAGATTGCTTTAACTGTTTCCGAGATATGTACATTAAGCCCATGGAGGAACTGGACCATTCCCACTTTAGAAAAGTATTTTTACAACAGATGGCCTTGTCCATTACGACTCTCTGTACCAGATTACACGTTTGTATCTTAATTCGTTGCTTAGTTATAACCATTTATATGTTTTTGATTAACATTCTGGGCATACCAGTATTCCGATTACTCCCATCTGCAATACCAACCGTCTTATGGTGACAGAGAACACGTGCACAAAGTTTCATTGAGATATTTTAATTTTTACTCAAGTTACCGCTTGCATGGACGGACGGACGGTGGGACAGACAGTCAAATGGAATTCAACTCATTCCGTGATCATTTATATATTCTATATCTTTGTCGATTAGTTTTAGGTGTTACAAACAACCGTTAGGTGAACAAAACTTTTGTACTCTGTTGCAACATGTGGCAAGAGTATAAAAATGTTGCGGGAGAATTCAACATTCATTATTCGATGAAATCAGGAAATCATATTTGGTATCTTATTAACTTTGTTATAGGTCATGGACTCACGTACTTTCATTACTATATTTCGCTTCGCGTTCGAGATATTTATATTAAAATCTAATAAATGAACTCAAATGAGACATACGATATAAATATATTAGGAATATAAAGAAAAAGTCAACCAGAGAAAAGGAAATCATTATATTAGGAATTATTAGGAATTAGTCTTGACCGGTTTTATTCCTATTTAGCGCGGAACCACATTATGTTTAAAAAAAACCATTTAATTTCATTAAAATATCACACATAATCAGTAACTGGTGGCTTTAAAAGTTATTAAATGTCTAATATTATATTGAGTTATATTTATTAATATTAAGTTATAAAATATCTAAATAAATTATCTTAACTGATGCTTGATTTATCTGCTTTAAAGTGAAAGGATCAGATAAAATTTGAAATTGTGTTATATGAGAAGTAGGCGTGGTTTTTACCGAATTTCGCGCTTTCACAATGTGACGTAGAAATGGAAATACAATGTTACATACCAAATTTTGTTGAAATCGGTTAAGACGTTCTTGAGATATGGGATTTCACCTAAAAATGGACGGTGCCACACTCATCACCAAATTTTTACGCGGACTCCTATGCAACCCTTCTGTATCATATTTGCTGTGAGATTTAATTTTTCTGACGTGTTCCTTCAGTGAGTTCACATACTTTTATTAGTTGTTAACATAACCTTTATAGGGAAGGTGGGCGTGGTTATTTGTCGGATTTCACTCATTTTACCAGTATATGAGGATATGCTAGAAAAACTTACTCCGAGTAAGTTTGATTGATATAGATTTAGCGGTTTCTAAGATATATATATTAAACCTATTTTTGACCGGGGCCGTTCCCATTTTTACAAAAGTTTTAACTCGCAGATGACCCGCCCTACTGATATATTCTGTCTATATCTAACTCGAAGTTTTAGGTGTTACAAACAACCGTTATGTGAACTAAACTAATATACTCTGTTGCAAAATGTTGTGAGAGTATAAAAATGAGTAAAGATAAACAAAACATCCTCGTACATATGTATGTTTCTTCGAGTAGTACAAAATGATTTTATTTTAAAATATTAGTTGTGATGTACATATCGATGTATTTCCATAATCATTTGAACCAGAATCGAAACATAAAACGATGTCGTAGACATATTTATTTCATATATTCACACATACATCCCTAATAAATTTTTCTGATCTCTTAAATCTGATCTCACAAAAAACTGATATATTTCCATGAGATTAGTGTGTATGTTGTTATCTTATAACACACTCTCTAATTAAATAATGTACTAATGTCATCCACTTTTAAGAAAATATCAGATACACATGTGTTTCTGGTTCGAGATGTTTTTTAAAAAATTATTTTGAATTATGGCAAAAAATGTTCCGTAAACTAGAGATTGAAGTGAAAAAAAATTCTAATAGACAAAAGATACTCATATTTTTGTATATTATTAATTTCTTGTATTTGTTGCGAATTTACTTTCATTATGGAGCGCGACAAATGCAAAGGCACTATATGCCTGAAGGGTACTATATGAAGTGAGTGAGTTTTTACATATGTAAAAAAGTATATGTATAAAAATAAAAAAATAAAAATAAAATAAAAAGTATAAAAGTAAAAAAGTAAAAAAGTAAAAAAAACCAAAGATTGCAATGCAATTAAAATACTTAGTAAAACAAGTGACATACATACTTAACATGGATACTGAAATGAAAGAGAATCAGGAAGAATATTAAAAGCAATAATTATTTCAGAGAACATAAAAATGATTTTAAGCGAGCATTAGAAAGAAATGAAAATTAATTAAAACACCTATTAGAGGTTCTTGAAATAACTAATACAATATAAGAGATGAAAAAAGTACATAAAGTATGTTAAACAATAATACTTGAAGTGAGAAAAAGTTACGTAGTTGCGGAAAACTTTAATAAACAAAGTGAGAAAATATGTAAAGAAGCAGAAGTCAGCAGAAATGATTATAATAGGATCTGCAATGATTTCTGGAATAAAATTGCAACAAATCAAATAGAACTAAATTTGACTAAAACGTACGCTGAAAAATTAACATAATTACCAAAGTTTCGGAATGCTACCTACAGTCAAACAAAAAATTAACAAACAAGGGGAAAAACGCAAAATGACTTAAATGAAAATCTTGGTTCTAGTCGTATACGTATGGCGAATATTGAAAAAAGAAGAAACGGTGTGGTAACAAAGGCGATTGAACAGAACATGAAGAAAAATTATGAAGTAAAAATTTCGTGTACAATATATACGAAATTCTGCTTGTACAATATGAAATTTGCACATGAAAATAATAATTCACAATCGAAAATTGAAAAAATATATATATATTGAAAAAGTAAAGTGTGCAAATAAAGCATTTTATAATAATATAATAATCGAAACAGATGAAAATACGTTGACTAAAATATTGATGGTTGATGGTGAAAAATTTAACATAGGTAAGGTATTTGATGCAGGTGATGTGGTTAAGTACTTGAAATGTATTAGATGCAACCACAAAGCTGTTGAATGTAGACATTAATAAATTGCTAAATTTGAGAATAATAGGAAAAAACTTGGATACTAGCTACAAAAACGTTGAAATAGTCCTTGAATATTATAATAAAAAAACTGTATTTCAAATTCATCCAGAACTCAAGGAGATATATGTTAAACAACAATACTTAAGGTTAAAAAAAGTTATGTAGTTGCGGAAAACCTTAATAAACAAATTAAGGAAATATAGAAAATATGCTATAAAAATGTAGAAAGTTATAAAAATATCAGAAACAGTTGAACTCTCGAAAATTTTATGTATTATGTGTAAACGTATTGATGTTGAAAATGAGGTAACGTTCGTGGTATCTTATATTTTGTGATACTGAGAGATTTTAATATGTCCCACATAGATAGCCATTATAAAAACTAAATTGAGAATATGCTCAATGACAATGTCATGAAACAGAAAATGCAAGAATACACAACCATAATTGATTATGTGGTCTCAATTAATATGATAAGTCATGTTGATAAAAATTTAAAAATATCAAATCATGAGACAATTAAAGTAGAAAGTGCTTGTTAGGAAAAATATAGAATATGAAAGTTAACTAAGAAATAATAGAAACGATTTTAAACTTAAACGGCTTAATTAAGTGTAATGCAAAAACAAAAAAGGAAAAGGTAATGCATCTCAATCTGCAAACATTAAAAATGCTAATGAAAGATGGAAAGTGTATACGAAAATTAGAAACAAATATAAGATTTAAATAAATAATACAAGAAATCTTTATATATAAAAGTACGAGTCACGTTGTTTATCTGCGATGAGCTCCTAATAGAAAAAGGGCTTGTGAACCCTAGACGTTTGCTATTTTATAAAAGCTCAAAGCTTGCCAGCGCATACTCCCTACACAAGTTAGAGCGATGGACCATTATAAAGTTTGGGTTATCGTGGCTTTGGAAGGTACTAAAGGTGTGTAAATAAAGTGTGATTTTTTGGTATTACCTGCAGAATATTATTAAAAATCACGAAATTCATTGCCAGACACTTAACATCGTAGCAAACTCTTGCTGGACACTCTTAATGTTCCTGAGATCATTCAGTTATTTACGTTATAGTATAAAAGCCGATTTTTATATATAATAGTTGGGTAATGATTTGATGATGTTTCACCATTAGTCATCAGACATTTCTGATAGTTCCCAACCCTTGACAGGCAAGCAAATCTTAGGAAGAGATTTGTTATTTAAGTGATTTATGCACTTAAATTTTTAGAGCAGATTAAAATAACTAATAATCTGTGTAACTTTTAAAAGCTTCTTAAGAAAAAACATTCGATGCAATAACTACTTTAAATTGTTAAGAATTTTAATTTGTTCTACCAATCAGAGATTACAAAAAAAAGACAAATAAAATACACCAAAAAATTTAAGTAAAAATGGTTATGTTAAACCAAACTTGCTGGAAACATCTCTCTCCAGCACTTCATCATACAGTTTGAAAATGATTTTCTCAAATGCCACTATAGGACTTGTAGAATAGTCATCTAATCTATTTATGTTAGCTAGAAATAGGTAAGCCAAGAATATTATGCACCGATTAGTACTGATTTAAATAAAAACAGGAAATGTTTAGAATTCAAAACAATACACATTATCTACCGTACTTACCTCATTTATAATATTAAATGTTACATGCTATCAACTAACAACATTATAATTTAATCATTTATTACAAACTTGAATATAAAATCAAGAGCTTAATATCAGCTCTACTAAAATTTTTACCAAATTTTGACCTCAAATTAAAACTGAGTCAAAATCCCGCGTCTTTTTGTGCCGGCGATAACGTTTTTTTTTTATTCGTAAATAATAATTTAGCTTTATTAAATAATTTAATACAACATAATATAACGTACACTTTAGCCACTGCGACGAGTTTTATTTAACTGTATTTAATAACTATATATATATATTATTATATATTAACTATATTTATATATAATATAAAATATAAATAAAATATAATAAATAATATATTATAAGTTATAATATAAATAAAATATAAATAATAATAAATAAATATAAAATATAATAAATAAAGAAAGACAAAAACCAATGTATATAAACACAAGTAAGGAAGGGCAACAAGTAAGTATGGATGTAATCCAGCATTTTATGCTCTCGCAATTTATGAGATTCAAAGGCGGTGAACTATTTTCAGGTGTTGACAAAAGTTTATAATAAGCAAGTAAGGAAAGGGGTAAGTTCGGGTGTAACCGAACATTTTATACTCTCGCAATTTCCAAGGATCAAAGGAGGGGAAATACTTTCATGTGTTGGGTAATGAATTTAATGTACATACGTTATTTGACGAAATTGTGAATGGATTGCAATCATATTTGATTTCATATTAACTTTTACTTTAGGTCATATACTTAAAAAAACAGTCTCTAAACTAAAACAACTCATCTATGTATATTCATGATATTAATGTTGTGCCATAATTTTTATTACTGAATACCACAACATTATTCAAAATACTCTCATTTCATTTTCTTGAGAGATCTTCTATAGATATATTTGTGATATGAACTCAACTAAAGTGATGAATATAATAATAATATATTAGTGATTTATTAGTTAGTTTAATATATTGTGTATATAAGGAAGAAGTCAACTTGAGGGACGTAAATCATTATATTAGAGGTATGAAGTTTAGAACAAGGTCTAGACCGATTTCATTCATATTCAGCGCGAAACCATATTATGGTTAAGAAAACACTTGTTTTCTTTAAAATATCACACGTATTGAGTTATATAAACAATTTAATGTCAACTAGAAAATCGGGAATCACTTTATTGGGTACTTTGGGACTAGGAGAAGGTCTGAGCAGATAACGTTTACTATTGGCATTAAACTAAAATATGCTGGAGAACATATTTACATTCAACTTTATTAAGATAACTCAAAATTTGGCATATTCAACACAGAGTTCAGTAGAATAACGATAATCAGTATATGCGGTATATGGTCTATCTATAGTATATTCAGGATTATTCGTTCCTTAATTTTTTGCTAAGACATCTCACATATTGATCAATGCATGCGGTAAAAAATCAACCAGAATTTTTAAAATATAAATATATCATATATCATATTACCAATAAAATACGTTATTTGAATTTAATTATTATATCTCACAGATTGCACGATATATGCGGTAAAAGTCGGCCGAAGGTTTGAAATTTTTTATATTTGGTATATGGAAACTAAGGGAAGTATTTGCCCGATTTTACCCATTTTTGATACCAGGGCGCATCGTTATCGGAGAATGATGCTCTCTGAATTTCATTAATATTCTGAGATATATAAGATTGGTTTGAATCTTCGATAAAAAGTCAGCCATCGGCACTGAGTTCTACATATCAGGTATTTGGGCATTTGAAAAGCTATATGCAGATTTACATAAGTTTTGGTCAGAAAGTGGCATATCTTGAGGGAACTATTTGCGTAAATTTTTATTTCCATATCTTAATTGGCGCTGGAGTTGTATGTTACAAAGGGGAAGAATCAGATTAAATTTAAAATTGGTTTATATGCGAAATAGGGTTATTTGGTATAATGATTATTGTTTGACTTCGTAAATTTTCACACTGTTTTATAAAACATCAAAGTGATGCTATGCACCAAATGTGGTTCAAATAAGTCAAGCCGATCATAAGATATGGGATTTCACTAAAAAGTTCACAACGGATTGTCCAAATTTTACACCTATTATTATGTATCCTTTCCGTGCGATACGTACTGTAAGATTTAATTTTTCTGATGTTTTTCTTGAGTGAGTTAACGCATTTTTAGAATTTTTCAACATAACCTTTGTATGGGAAGTGGGTGTGGTTACAATACGATTTCACTAAATTTCCCATAGTATGAGGAGGTATTAAAATGACTTCTGCTGATCAAGTTTGGTTGATTTAGCTTTACTGGTTTGGGAGATATGTACATAAAAACCATTAGGGGGCGAGGTCATACCCGCTTCTTCAACAATTTCAAACTACAGTTTTCCCTCCATACTGCGATTTCCTGTATCAAATTACATGTTTCTATGTGTTCATTTTGCGATCATCGATTAACGGCAATTGGTGGGTGTGGCAGTAGTCCGATCACGACCATTTGTAATATCAACCTTTTTACAATAGCAGAGAATGCGTGTACCAAGTTATCTCAAGATATATTAACTTTTACTCAAGTTACCGCTTGCACGGATGGACGGACAGACAGTCACTCGGATTTCCACTCGTCTCATCAGCCTGATCATTTATATAACTCTTTATCTATCTCAATTAATTTTAGGTGTTACAAACAACCGTTAGGTGAACAAAACAAATATACTCTGTTGCAACATGCTCCGAGAGTATAAAAATTTACGTAAAAATTCAAATTTCATTATTCGACGAAATTGTAATTGGATTATAATCATATTTAGTATCTTACTAACATATATAATAGGTCATAGACTCGCTTTCATTACTATTACTACTACTACATTTCAATTTGAGCCCAAAATATTTATATTAAAATCAAACCAATTAGCTCAAATGATATATATGAAATAAATTCAACCAAAAGGGCTAAGCTTAATATATTTTGGATGTAGTAAAAGGTCAACCAGTGAATCGGAAATCAGTATATTAGGTATATGTGGCTTAGGCCAATCTATACCGATTTCATTCATATTTAGCGCTAAACCACATTATGTTTAAGAAAACATATCCACTTAATTTCATTAAAATATCACACATATTGACCAAAATAAACGGTTTGAAGTCAGGAGGAAAATCGGAAATCACTACATCGGATTTATAGTCAGCTTTAAAGGCAGAAATCAATATATTAGGTATATTTTAGCTAGGAGAGAGTCTGAACTGATTGCAGTAACTTTTGGGATTACTCAAGTATACTAGAGAACATCTCTTCTTTCAACTATAAAAAAAGATAACTCACACATTGGCCGACATATTCGGCATAAAGTCTGCTATAATGACGAAAATCTTTATATAAAGTATATGGGAGCTGGTGCATTTCGTTAACACATTTTACACATATTTGGAATTAAAATAGAACATATCCCATATTATACGTTCACTTAATTTTGCTAATAATTCATATTGACGGATATAAGCTGTATAAAGCCAACCGGAAGTTTGAAACTTTTATTTTTTGGTATATGCGAGCTAGGGGAAGTATTTATCCGATTTTACCCATTTTTGACACATGGGCACTTTATACCAAGAGAAAGATTACTTCTGAATTTCATTAATAATGTCTTCCAGATTAACCGACATTTTCGGTAAAAGGTCAACTATGGGCACGGGTGTCCACATTTTCGGTGTCCGGGGTAGTAGTAAGGTGTCCTGATGCAGAAAATTTATGAAATCGGGCCAATACTTCCCCTAGCCTTCATTAATAGCTAATTTGAGAATTTGAAAAATTCTGATTGGCCGTATCTTTATACCGTGTATATAGGTCAATATGTAAGAAATCTTAGCAATATAAAATGAACGTATTATTTTAAACATACCACAGTTTGGTGAAGAAAATTAGTAAAGTCGATCTACGAACTATCCCAGCTCCAATGTAATGATTATTGTTATTCTAGTGGACTCTCTGCCGAATAGTCGGTAAAATTTCTTTAAAAATTTCGTGGAAATATGTTCTCGAGCATACCTTAGTTTAATGTCAAAAGTAGATGTTATCAACTCAGACCATCCTCTAAGTCCAATATACCCAATATAGTAATTTTCCACTTTCCAACTGACCTTGAACCGTCTATATAAGTCAATATAGTGTTTTCTTAACCATAATATGGTTTAACGCTGAATATGAATGACATCGTTCTAGACCTTGGCGTAAACCCCATACCTCCAATACAATGATTTACGTCCTACTAGTTGTATTTTTCTTGATATACACAATATATTAAATTATGTCTTTATTGAAGAAGTCTCAACAAAATTATTTGATAATATTTTGATTAATATTATGTCTTTCGGTAATATCAATTATGGCTGTTGTACCTTCCAAAAGCACTAATATCATGAATAATACGAGTATATTAGTCAGATCGACGTTTTGAGTGAGTATATCATTTAAAGTAAAAGTTAAATGTTGCCAAACTGATTGCATTCACAACTTTCATTGAATAATTGCTGAATCCATTGCACAACATTTTTATACTCTCGCATAATATTGCAAAAGTGTATATTAATTTGGATCGCCTAAGACTAAGCGAGACAGATATAGAGTTTTTTATATATAAATAATCAGGATGACGAGACGAATAGAAATCCGAGTGAGTGCCTGTGCATCCGTCCATGATAGCGATAACTTGAGTAAAACTCGGTACACGTGTTTTTGGCTCTGTAAGAAGATAGGCATATTCAAAGTACTGCCACGCCTACAGAATAACGTTAATAGAAAACCTATAATATGCTACAACGAACCAACAAATTAAAATACAAACCTGTAATTTGGTAAGGGGAATCGCAGTAGAGGGGGGCATCTGTGGTAAACAAATTTTTTAAAAGCAGGCATGGCCCCGCCCCCATAGGTATAATGTACATATCTCACAAACCACTGAAACTATATCAACCAAAGTTGCGCAGACTTTTCAAGTCTTTTTTACGCAAGTCTTTCTACCACCTTCTCATGCACTGGGGAAGTTAGTAAAATCGGATAATAATCACCCCCACCTCCCATACAGAGGTTATGTCGAAAACTTCTAAAAGTGCATAAGCGCTAAAAAAAACACAGTAGAAGCATTAAATTTCATAGCCAAGATAGTGCTGAAGGGCTTCAAAGGAATCGGTGTAAAAATTGGACAATGGCCGTGGCCCTTCCCACTTTTGGGCCAAATTCTATATCTCAGGAACTGCTTATTAATTTCAACCAAGTTTTGTACATGACATTAAATTTACATTCTAGCGTTCTGGTGCTTATCGCTGACTTTATACTGAATATATCGTCAATCTGTGAGATACCGTAATGAAAGTTCGAAGAGTATATTTTCATGACATTGTGCCCTTAAGTCAAAAATGGAGAAAATCGGGTAAATACTTCCCCCATATACCCAATATAAGGATTTTTAGCCTTCCGGTAGACTTTATGCCATATATACCGTTCAATATATTATTTTAATGAAAGTCAGACAGCGTCTTTTTCTGGTATGTATGTTGTGATCGGTTGGTTTTACACCATAAATATTGATCAATATGTAAGATATCTTAGCAAAGTAAGTGAGCGTATAATATTGGATATTCCATATTTTAATACCGAAAAACTGTGAAATCGAATCGTCCAACGAATTACCCCACCTCTCATATACTATATATAATCGTTTTCGTTATTATAACATGCTTTCTCCCGAATACCTGGTGTGTTCAAAAATAAAGGTTATTTCGTTTCTTTGAAGAAAAAATATGTATTCACTCGTCTACATTAATGTTGTCGCCTTCAAAATAGTCTTCATTCGATATTATGCAGTTATGCCAGCGCTTTTTCCAATCGTCGAAACACTTCTAAAACTCGATTTTGGGATAGACTTGCGATGCGATAGCGATGCGCTTTTATTGTCACCTATACTTGTAAAACGACGGCCATTTAAGGTTCTCTTTATTTTCGGAAATAGGAAAAAGTCATACGGGGCAATGTCTGGTGAGTATGGAGGTTGGAGCATCGTATCAGTATTGTTTTTGACCAAGAATTCACGAACGAGTAACGAAGTGTGAGCAGAACTGAACAAAAGTGATCAAAAGCCATGAATTGTTTTTCTACAAATCCGGGCGTTCTTTTTCGGATTGCTTCCCGCAAACGGCGTTGAACTTGTAGGTAGTACTCCTTATTGACCGTTTGACTTTGAGGTAAGAATTCATGATGCACTATGCAATTAAAGTCGAAAAACACAGTCGAGAAACATTTCCGTTACTTTGTGAACACACCACATATGTAGGTCAATGTGTGAGTTAATATGATAATAAATATAATGATTTCCGATATAATGATTTCCGACATTCCAACCACCTTTAAACCTCATATATTGGTCAATATGTCTAATATTTTAATGAAATGAAGCGGATATGTTTTCTTAAACATAATGCCTCCCTTATTTATAATATGGTGATTTACGTTTCTCTGGTTAACTTTTCCCGCATATACCTAATATATTTAATCAAGCCACCTTGGTTGAGTTTATATCGCGTATATCTCATTTGAGTTAATTTGGTAGATTTTAATATACATATTTCGGACACGTTTCGGACAAGTTAATAAGTCGCCAAATATAATTGCAATCCATCGCAAGTGTCGCTGTCTTCGATTCAACTGACGTACTTGTGGTGGAATGTGCTTATTTTGTATGAATTGTAATTACATTCACAACCATAGAGTTATTGAATATAAATGGGATAAACTTATTCAGTTTATAGAAAATATTAATTTAATTTTTTTTTTTTATTACATAATTTTTAGAAATGAATAACAAACATAATTTAATAACTTACATAAAGAGGAACTTAAAATTATTCTTATCAAATGCAATGTGATTTTTAAATCTTACTTGGTTGTCAAAGACAATGTTTGTGAATAATTCTTAATATCAATTGCTTCAATATATACGTTATTTGTTGGTCGATCAATCATATACTCTCTTTCTACAGTATTTATTTCGTTTTCATTATGTTGAAAACAATAAATATTGAGAGAACGAGCTGAAAATTGCTATAGTAACTACATTTAATTCTTATTTCAACAATATCATATTTTAAATTAAAGTCTCTAAAGTACGTTTTTGCTGCAAATCGACCTCCTATATCCATTTATTTTTTAATCAAATCTTTTCTGAAAGTTTCGATTGCTTCATGTATTGTAAATTTTCTGCTTTGTACATGCCTATTATTTCGAGTGCTTTTCGATTGTTTTCTTCTATTCGTTCTTTGTTTTTCTATTGTTGATGGTGTTGTTTGTTGTTGTTGTTGTTTCGGTTTCCGTTTTTTATCATTAGTTATATTTTCCTTTTTTGAATTGAAATAATAAATGAACTTTCATAGATTCACTACTATTTGATAGTTTTATATCAAAATTTAAATATTTACTGTTTTCGTCTACAAATTCCTTTGTTGAATTAAAAATTTCATAATTATAACAAGGACAGCAAGTTGTCTCTTGTTCATTTGACTTTATTGGTAAAGTTTTGATTAAAATAATCAATATAATAAACAATAATAAACAATTTGATATGTTCATCATCTTTTAAATATTTTTAATTAACTGACTATATCTGTTTAAGAGATATTCATTTTATATGTCTGAATATAGTCTTTTACATTAATTATTTGAATGTTTTCATTTTGGGTTGTTGGTTCGGAATCTAGTAAATGAATCTTTTCAATTTCACAATTACTCAAAATACGTTCCCTTTCGATTTCATGATATTGAAAACAGTTGATGTTCACCTTTGGTTTCTCATATTGAATATTATATGTACAACGTACAGTTCCTTCGATGTTATCATGCTTCCTTTATTCTAATATACCCCCTATATTCATTTCCTTTTCAATAAGATCTTTTCGAAATGCTTCAATAGCATCATCAATTGTGAAATATTTTGTTATGGGACCGTTTGTTATGAAATTGGGTTCTGATGTTGTTGTTGTTGTTATTTTTCTGTGGTTGTTGTTGTTGGTGTTGTTTCCGGTTGTGAAGCGTCCGACAAGAAAGGGTTATCTTTATTTTCAAGTACCTTACTCCCTTTCATTATTTCAAATGATAAATTTATATTTAAAATATCCTTGTTGGGAAATGTTAAATTGAATTGTGTGGTTTTTAAATTTGATTCAATTTTAGGTGTATTAATATTAGGTGTTGGTAGTGTATTACGCCCTATTATATAATTATTATATTTTGTATTATGTTATTTTTGTATTAATGTTAATGATATTTATTGTATTAAAAAGTTATGTGTAAGCACAACAAAGTTTGATACAATACTAACTTAAAATAATATTTTTGAGGTTTCTTATATAAATATAAATTATGATATTTTCTTAAAGATATGTATTCAGGTATACACTTACAAAAGTTTTCTTATTTCATTAGTAAGAGGTATATATTCATAAATCTTATCATGTACGATTAAACAATGGAGTTAGGTATCTTTTGGTATCACTACATCTGTTGTTAACTCAATCCGAATATCAATTAGCCCGGTTTTGATTACTTCGTTTTGATGAGATACATCTAAGACAATTTTGGTGAATCCTTAAAGGTATCGACTGTTAGAATATGTTGTATTTCTTGTGAATAATAATTTATTTGAAATTTCCTGTACATATCATATAGCAAGGAATAACGATTTTGACTAAATTTAACAACAGAAAAGGACAGAAAAGTTGAAATGACCGCTATTAAGTGCTATCGATTTACCAATTTCTGACGCTGAGTAATACATACATATAAATATTGGTTTTGAATTGCAATACGTAATTCATCATTATTATTTAAAGATTGTAAATATGGTAAAAAGCTGTGATATTCCTTATTAATTATACTAGTATCGAATTCCGGTTTGCTTAATACATAAAGTATATTTTCCATTTTCTTCTTTTCTTCACTTTAATTGAAATTCTAATTGTTGAAGAAATTCTTTGTTATTTGAAGTAAGAGTTTTAGTCTGTACTTTTTTATGTTGTTTTCGCTTATATTGCTTTCGTTTTTTTTCACAAGGACTAATTTCGATTTTCTCACCCACCATTGATAACATTCGTGAATTGAATGTAAATAAATTATTATGAGATGGTTTTTTATTAAAAATAATCATATTTTATTTTGTTAAAGCTAAGGGTTTCAAATGCAGCCTTACTTCGTTGTCTTTTTAAAATCTTTTCAATCAAATGCTTGTGGGGGAATTTTGTTTTCATTAGTTCATATTCATAAAATCCTCCTTTAATTTCATTATCTTGATAATCTTTTAATATTTATGTAGTGGGATTTGTGTTTTTTATGGTTTTAATTGTAAAAATCTCTGTTGTCCAATTTGGTGTATATCCTTTTTCAAAGAAAATTTTATTTTTGCTTATTCGAACTGGATCATTAATCTTGACTCTTTACCATCATCAGTTTATAAATTCTTTGGTACTTGATGATTATTTTCGAAAATACTTTTACTTGCATTTGCTACGTTTTGAGCAGTTTTATTTTTGATTGCTTCAACCCACGCTTTTTTCGAAAATGTGTCTATTACAGTTAGGAGATATTTATATTTATATTCATTATTGTCATCTTCATAGGGCCTCGTTTCTACTAAATCAGCTTCCCACAAATCATCAATTCCTTTCATAATAACTCGTTTTCTTTTAAAATTTCTTGGCACCTGCTTGTATAATTCATTGATTAATTCTCTTTTTTCCTCATTCATCTAAATTTCTCTATGTGTCTATATGTTTGTATGTAAATCGTACTCGAACCTATTAAATATGGATATAAATTTTCACATATATTTATTTAAAATTTAGTAATTCTTTAGTTTGCTTTATCTTTGTTATATTAACATCATCATCATTTAAGTATGAAATTTTCAATATTTTCAAATCTTTGGTTAGTTTTATTTATAAATTCTTTATTTGCACTAAATAAACTATTGTTAATAGCATTTTGAATTAGTTCAGCATCTTCTCTAATACCTCTCTCCATTGCCGTTTTAAGTGAATTGATTTGAGAATTAACAATGTTTAGAGCAGTATTGTGATTATCTGCAATCTCAATGATTTTAGTATTTAACTTTTCAATATTTTTATTCAGATATGTGTGGGTAACAACATTATTTAAACCTATAGGTGTACCTAAATTACTAATTTTTTTTAAATATAAATTTAAACTTTTTTGTTCTCTATCAATGTCAATTTCAAGCATTTTATCTAAAAAGTACACAATATTTTTTTCATCTAAATGACGCTGATTTGATGAACTCTAACCAAATTTATTTATATTACTCTTGTTCTTCTTATTTTATATATTAATTATATTAGCTTCAATTAATTATTTCATTTTTATGATTACTATGCCCAGCACTCGTTGATGATACAAGTAATCGTAATCTGTCTACTAATTCATTAGGATTATCCCAAAAAACAGAATCCATTTTTTTAAACTTCAAAGTTTTCAGTGGTATACCATACCGGTGTATATACCGGTGTATATCAGTGGTATACCGGATGTTAAGACGTTTCTTTTGTTATAAATAGTTTACATATTATATGTTGATATTTAAATGATTTTCCACCTTTAATTTGAGTGTTTGATAAATAATAACGCTTGTGAGCGTTTGTTGTAACCAAAATCTCTTTATATTTTTGTAAATCTCTTTAAGTATAATTTAAGGGTTTGTTGTGAAATACTAATTCAAACAAACCGGGAATTATTTTCCATTTCATTCCATTTCACTACCAATATTTTTTGTATTATCCGGGTTGAATATTAATCTTTCATTTTCACATCTCCATTTACCATTGTTATCTATATTAAAACCATAAATCATATCTAAATGCTTATTATCTTTAAGTAATAGTAGATTTATTAATAAACGAGTTTTTTTGGTGGAATATATTCATTTTTTTATTATATAATTTAACACGATGTCTATCATTGTCCATTGTGTTTCGCCCTGTCGTTTTCCTAATAATAAATGTGAACTTTTTTTATGCTTATGGTCAAGGTTATTATCATTATTGTTTTCAGTTTCTTTGTTTAGTTTTAAACGTTTTATCGCATCCACATTTACATCCATAAATTCTGATAGTTGCTTTCGCTTTTGATTCACTCTTGTTTTGCTATGTTTTAAAACATTAACATTTTTTACACTACCGCTTTCTGTTATGCAAGGTTTAGTTCTTGTTTCAATATTCTGTATTTTATTAAAGTGAATGTTATCATCAAATGTACTTTCACATTTTCTTTTTATATTAACATCGTCATCTTCAACAACATCATATTCTTCCTTATTTATAATTTAGGTTGTTTTACTTCATATATTGTATTTGTTTCATTTTTATACTCTCTCAACATGTTGCTACAGAGTATATTAGTTTTGTTCACCTAACGGTTATTTGTAACACCTAGAACTAATCGAGTTAGATATAGACATATGTATATATAAATGATCAGGATGTAAAGACGAGTGTTGAAATCCGAGTGAATGTCTGTCTGTCCGTCCGCCCATGCAAGCGATAACTTGAATAAAAATTAAAATATTTTGATGAAACTTGGTACACGTGTTCTTTGTCACCGTAAGGCGGTTTGTATTGCAGATTGGCGTAATTGGACATCTGCCACGCCTACAAAAGCAATTAATCGAAAACAGATAATGTGCTATAACTGAACAGAAAATGGAGATATAAACGTGTTGTTTGGCATAGAGGATCCTAGTAGGATCGGGAATCTTTGGGTCGACATTTTTGTAATAGTGGGCAAAGAGGTTTAATATATATTTCTCGGAAACCGTTAAAGCTATATCAATCAAACTTGCTCCGACCAAGCTTTTCAAGCATCTTCTTATATGCTGAGAAAATAAGTGAAATGGGATAATAACCACGCCCACCTCCTATACAAAAGTTATGTTGAAAACTACTTAAAGTACGTTAACTCATTGAAGGAACACGTCAGGAACATTAAATCTTGCAGCAGACATGATACGGAAGGGTTGCATAGGGATCCGTGTAAAGTTTTGGAGTTTGGCATGGCACCGCCCACTTTTAGGAGAAAACCCATATTTCAAGAATGCCTTAACCGATTTCAACAAAATTTTGTGCGTGACATTTTGTTTGCATTCTTATGTCACATTATGCAAATTTACGAAATCGGATAAAACGCACGCCTACTTATCATAGTTTGATCTGATACTTTCACTTTAAGGTAGATAAATCGAACATCAATTAATATATTGAAACAAAGCTTTCCACGAATAGTACGCTCAAGATATGCTATCTCATGCGTAAAAATATTTGAAATCGGATTATAACTTTTCAAGCCCCCAGATACCCAATAAATGGACCTCGGTACGTCTATCTGACTTTTTACCAAAAATATCGATAAATCTGTAAGATATCGTAATGAAATTTTAGCATTATAGGATAAATGCTACCCTAGCCCTTTATACCTAATAAACGGATTTTCAAAGATCCGGTAGACTTTATACTTTATATAACGGTAAATCTGTAAGATATCGTAATGAAATTGGAGGATTATCTCTATACGATAATAATGTGCTCTTGTGTCAAAAATGGGAAAATCGGGTAAATACTTCCTCTAGCCCCCATATACTTAATATAAGGATTTTCAACCTATGGGTAGACTTTATACCATATATTTCGGTCAATATGTAAGATATCTTAGCAAAATTAAGTGAACGTGTAATATTGGATATACCATAGTTTACTGCCGAAAATGTGTGAAATCGGTTTACGAATTATCTCAGCTTCCATATACTACATATAATGATTTTCGCTACTCTAGCAGACTTTATGTCGAATATGTCGTTCACTGTATGAGTTACCTTCACAAAATGAAAACATGTTCTCTAATATACTTGAATAATGAAAAGAGTTAATGTGATCAGTGCAGACCTTTCTCTATCGCAAAAATGCCCGATATAAGAATTCCCGACTTTCCACTTGACTTTAAACCGTTTATGTTGGTCATATGTGTGATATTTTAATAAATTAAGTGCATATGTTTTCTTAAACACAATGTGATTTCGCGCTAAATATGAAAGAAATCAGTCTGGACCATGGTCTAAGACGCTTATTCCTAATATAATGATTTCCTTTTCTCTGGTTGACTTTTTCCTCATATATCTAACATATTCATTAAACCACTTTTGTTGAGTTTATATCGCATGCATCACTTTTGAGCTAATTTGATAGATTTTAATATAAATATTTCTGACACGAAACAAAATATGACAATAAGAGTATGTGAGTCTATTACAATTTCGTTGAATAATGAATCCTGAATTCTTCCGCAACGTTTTTAAATATAAAGTTGTGCCAGCACCTGAGAGCATTAACCGCCTTTGATCCTTGCAAATTGCGAGAGTATAAAATATTGGGTTACACCCGAGCTTAGCCCTGTCTTACTTGTTTAATATAAAGTTATGCCAGCACCTGAAAACATTTCTTCGCCTCTGATCCTTGCACATTACGAGAGTACAAAATGTTCGGTTACACCCGAACTTAGCCTTTTCTTATTTGTTTTGTTTCATTTTATCTACAATTTCATTTAAAGGTTTTGTTATCGGTTAAAATGTATCTTCCGACATACTTAAATGATTTTCGGTATTTAATTTCATAGCTTTTAATTTATTTCTTAACACTTGACGTGTCTCTACAATATTTTTTAATAATTTACTGTCCTTTTTTTATAATTATCGATGTGTGTAATCGTTTCTGACTGTTACTTCACTGATCTGTATCTATTATATATCTGGTTTATATCTGCTGTTCATCTGGTCTATATCTGGTTTCTATGAGGAAGCAGTTTTCTTTTTCAATCTCAAAATGTATGAAATTATTGAATACTTTTTGATAACGACCCTTATTGATATCATCATCTTTACTTATAACAAAAAAAACATATTTATCTTTCCAGCATTCGCTACATAAATCTAGAAATTTCGTAAATGAAATATCACCAATCATTATCATTATATTAATACTTTATATTCAATTCATCCTGTTTGAACATAATTATCATATTAGCATTGTCACGTCACGTCATTGTCATATTAAAATTTTTGCAATTTTCGTATATGTTTGACATAAATAGAAACAATCAATATTTTTATGTCTTCCCATACAAAAATAATCTCTTATATTATTTTGTTTGTCATATCATCATCAAATATTATTATGGAATTTATCTTCGCTTTGTCTGGACTTACATTCAGGACTTACATCTTTTTCATTTTCTGTAAACATATATAGATTTATTCCCTTAATGGGACCAATTAATTTACTAAGATAACAATATTTCGGTTGATATAATGATTTTGAGTAAATACTCGTATAAATATTTTCAAAAGAAAAGTTCAAAAGAAAATTCGGCCTTTCTATTAAACTAAACGTTACATTTGTTTTACCACAATTTGATGGTCCCACGATTAAAGCACGTATTGAATTTGGTAATAGAGAACTATGTTTATTTATTTATTTTTATGTATTATGTTTATATTTTTCACATTTCATATAGACTTTATCAATATTTTTAACTTCTATTGTTATTGGTTGCTTTATTAAACGCATTTTGTCTTTCAATTGTTATTGATTGCTATATCAAACGCATTTTGTTAACTAAACACCATTCAATATATATACAATAATTTATAAAAAAATTGAACATATAGATTTTAAATGTTGTTAAGTGGATTTATAAATATACATCTGTTAAAGATGAAATGTTCATTACAAAAATGAGAAACCAGGCTATCAGTTTTTTGGACCAGGAACAAAATTAGCTGAACGTTTAGCCAGAGGAGAGAAAGGAATAAATAAATTAGATGCAGCTTGTAGAGAACATATTACATATTCACAGTCAAAAGAATTAAACAAAAGACATCAAGCTGATAAAATTTTAGGTGAAAGAGCCTGGCAACGAGTAACATCTAAAGACAGTGATTTAAAAGAGCGCGCAACCTCTTGGTTTGTTACAAACGCGATGAAGACAAAAGTAAAATTTGGGTTAGGAACCCCTGAAATCAAAAATAGATCGAAGAAATTAAAAAGGAAAAAACAACGAAAGAAGAGAAAAACATGTGGAGAAAAATTATTTAAAGCTGTTATTAACAAAACGAAAAAGCAATTGAAAAGCGAAAAACCTGAAGATATTGATATTGCTGTGAAAATTGCACAAAACGCTACGCATATGGACTTAAAGAGAAATAAATAAAAAATTTCTTTACCAAGACTTATTACACTACCTAAAATCGATGGATTTCTTCCATTAATTCCCCGTTGTAACAGCATTAGCTGCCCTTGGAACAACCGGACCAAGTATTTATAAAACAATAAGAGACATTAAAAAAGGAAAAGATGACCTAGAAGAATCTAAACGTCACAACAGATATATGGAATCAATTGCTATAGGTAAAGGTTTATTCCTTAAACCATATAAAAAAGGATATGGTCTCTTTTATGGACCTCTAGCATCACAATCAAAAAAACTTTTAAGTCAGCTACCCAATCGTCCATTAACAGACATTGATATAACTAAATATAGTATACTTAAATATTTCAGATGGGTTTTCATGCGTGATTCTTTACCTAAAAAACCAGTAAATCAACAATGTGGTATCGTTAATTTGGATGACACAAACGGTATTGGAACTCATTGGGTAGCGTACCATAAAAACATAATTATAAGGAATATTTTGATAGTTTCGGAAATTTACAACCACCATTGGAAATTATTAGTTATCTAAAACCACCTATAAAATATATATATTTACGAAAACAAAAATTTAATACTTATAATTGTGGTCACTTATGTGTAAAATTTTTATACCAAAAGTTTGTTTCTTAATATTTTGTTAATTATTTTTATTTATTTTGTAATGTCCCCAGGCATGCATTTCAATACCATTTTCTTTTATAAATCTCTTGTCATCTAAATTATTTAATACTAACTTTTGTATGTGTTGCGTATAAATTTCATGACATTTTGAACGAAAAGCATACATTTTATCTACATATTTTTTCTTATTTAATAAACATAATCAAAAATCGTCAATAGAAAGATTTTTTACACTTGATTGTTTAACACCTTTCACTTCTTTAATTTCCTTATCTTCTTGATTGATTTTAATTGAGTACATTTTTGCTCTCAAATAAATTCTTTTATAATTTTTCCGTCTACTTCATCCTTCATCATATCCATAACCTGTTTATTTACCAATTAAATTTACCAATTAATAAATTGAAAATGTTTGGGTTTGAATATTTTGAAGTATCAAAGAATAGGTTAATATCATCACGAATATCTTCATAAAAATCCGTATAATTAAGACTAACATTTGTTGTATATTTTGTATATTATAATCATAATGGAAACGATATATTTGCCATTTTGATATTTCTAAGACACAAAAACCAATATATATAGGTTTCTTATAGACAGAACGAGCCTTTTCCATTTCAATAGAAATCATATTTTCAGGAAATACGGAAATTTTCATTTACGTGACCTGTGGAAATTATATTTGGCTATTAATGCGCGACCACCTAATCTCTTTCTATTATTCTCCCAATCGGTAACAATCTTTATGTCTTTTCTATTAGCAATACTTTCCCTTGTTGTCTTACATAGACTGCATTATTTAATAGTTTGAAAAAATTTCGTTCGAATTCATTTTTAGCCAATGTGCGATGATGATTATTTAAATCAATATATTTTTTCATCCAATCCAATTAAACTTAAATTTAATAACTCTATGTATTTTAGTTAATTTCAATCCATGACTCACACACTGTTGAAGATTCTTACAATGTATAATATATTTTTCTTTATTTACTAAATCGGTTATTAGTTTCGTGTGTTGCATATTTTCCTGTTTTTTATTTTGTGAACAAAATGGAAAATGATTATGATAATCGTGTAGGCTTGCTTGTTGGATATTCTAAATCAACTTCTAATGCATACCCAATGTTGAATCATCTTGTACATTATTTAAATGGAAATTTTCTATATCCTCAACCTATTCGAAATTTGAATATGGTAAATATTGTGACATTTACTGACTATTTGACATTACTAACATCTAAATAAACAATATAATAAGATTCCTTTTTGTAATCGAAATCACTTAAATATTTATTATTTGCTATTGAATGTCATTTACTACATTGTTATTACATTACATACATACTAAATTATACATATTAAGATCGGTTAACAATTCTAAATTTATTTTTGTTAATTTAAGCATTGCACTCCACGATAAACCTGGAGTAGTATAATATTGACATGAATCTAAGTTGTGAATTGATTACAGGCTTTTCTAAAATTTTCAAATACATCACAAAGTAATAACACATCTACTTTTAAATATAATAAGAGATAATCTTCTAAACAATTACAATTAAATTCTTTCCGGACTTTTTAAGCATGCTCATAGTCAATTGATTTACATGCTTCATTAGTTAGTTTGTTATAAAGAAATTAAATATCTGGTAGTTGAGTTTCTTTAAGTCGATCTACTGAGTTAAGATAATCATATGTAAAAACACCTTTGCGTCTTATTAATTCAAATTCACCAATATTTGGAATGAAAGATTTTATGTTATGTTATTTTAGATATTTTATGGAAAACAAATTTGTTTCAGATAAATTATCTGTTAGACTTTGTAAGCTCGATGGCTAAAACGAATCTAAAAAACGAAGTTCAATTTTTTCTCTATCATTAATATAAACTTTCTTTGATATGGAAATATATAGCTCTTTATTTAATGGAATAATATTTATATCGCCATCAATAGATGAAATCTCCTTTACAAACAAATGACAATCGTATGCGGAAAGGTTATGAAAGAATATTGGTATAAATTTTCCAATTTGACATTTTAAATTGCACTTATTGTGTGCTGGTTAAATGGCAATGATCCGTTACTCTATCATCAAAACTTAAAAATTCTTTACAAATATGACATGTGTTCTCTTACTGTCGCTTTTTTTTAAGCAGGTGTTAAACTTTTCATTGGTATTACTACTTTTAAGTAATTTTTATAAATTTTAACAATATCCTTAACTAAATTTTAAAAAAAAATCTTTTGTGCAATCTTCCTCACTATATATACGAAAATAATTGAAATTTGCATCATAAAAGCTCTTAAGATAATAAGTATACGCATATGGAATATGCTTCTGAACAGATCGTGTATTTTGAATACAATTGCTATCAATACCTATCGGTTCTAAAATACATTCAAAATCTGCATATATGACGAATGGTACATCTAATTGCTTTTCCAATTCTTTAAAATTTAATATATTATAATTTTCTGGAGGTAATTGAGTTACAATTTTATTACACTCGCCTCGATGATTTGTTAACGCTTCTTCGTTGTGAAAATGTGCTAGACATGCGTTACATATATACACTCGTCTTCGGTTTCGTGTCAATTGACATTTCAGTAATCTATAATAAAAGCACTTTTTTATTAAAAATTTTTTAACTTCTCAGTAGTCTATAATTAGGCATATAAAAATCTTTTTTATATTACCATGAAATGTTTTTTATCCAAAATGGTGCGAATTTGAAATGTCTTCCAATAGTAAAAGATTGATATGCTACAGTTTTTCATTTTCAGAATGATAGTATGGTCCGATAATAACATCTTCATCCGCATCTAAACCGTACATGTTTACACTTATTTTTGGATTATTATTTTCAAAGATTTTCATTTCGTTTACCGGCAGTGGAAAATTAAAATTTTTTTTAATTTATTATAACATCATTTGGTAGAATGATAATTTCTTCATTAATATTGTTAATTTTATATGAATAACAGTTATGTGCATGATTGGTAACCCGATATAATGTCGAAATCATCGCCCATTCAAAACAATATTTATCATAATTTTTTACGTTGACGCAAGCTTTTTTTTTTGTAACTCTATTTGTTAAAGGTATAAATTTTGATCCACTAATAGCTTTATATGTATTAATATTAACTTCCAAGTGAGGAATTTGTAACAATGTCCAACAGCTATCTCTTTCTTGGAACTCAGTAATTTTTTTTAACAAAATTTCACATTCTGCTTTAAAAATGTTTAAAAAATTTTCTTTTTCACTATTCGATGATATTATTCGCATTTATGTTTAATGTGATTTTAATTCCATTAAACAATTTACTTCTTCTTTTATTAACATGTATTTACCGAAAAGTTCACAATTAATTTTGATATTTTTATGTTCTTCGATAGCATTCTTTATTATTTCATAAACTTGATTTTCAATTGTATTGAAAAAGTTCATCGGTATTAAATAATTTTTGTTACAATTTTCAAATAGATATGTTATAATTCTACCATCAAAAACCGAGTTTATACACTTTATGCTTGAATTTATATTTCTATTTTTTAGAATTTATATTTTTATTTTCCATTTGGACGATAAAACACATTCTTCACAAGCAACACAATACGTAGTGTTCTATTTTTTTGACTAAATATTCTAAAATTTTTTGACTACACTTGACTAAATTTAAGATTACATAAATCACATTTAAAGAAATTGCGAATATGTTGCAATCTAAAATGTCGCTTCAACGATCTAATACACCGAAACTCCTCTTTACAAATTTCACAAGGATACATTTTTTAGTATATTAATATACCAATTTCAAGATCAGACTAACTTTTTTTTTATGTAACAACGTGCTTTTATTCTACTTTTTTATCAAATATAATAAAAATCTTTTATTTCCATTTCTTAAAATGTTTAATACGTTTTTATATTATTTATTAAAAATAAAAGTGTAATCAAATTTTGATGTCGTCTTTTTAGTGAGCGTAAACCCTCCGTTGGATAATATAGCAAGATCCACCCCATTCAGCCTGTTGTAGATTTCTGGTAAAAATAACACTTCGTTCTCCAGCTCTATAAAAATTTTTTTTTCAAATTTTGTCCTTTTTCTTTCCATTTTTATAATTTTGAACGGTTTGTCAATCGGAAAATTCATCAGCGTAAGAATTGGTTCCAAATGACTTTATTTAGAATTAACTGAATTAATTTTTTTAAAACGCTTTCCAATTTTTCTTTACTTATTTGTTTTATTTTATTTTATCTTCAACAAACTATTTATAACTGAATGACATTAATGAACTTGCAACAGTTTTTATACTAATTTTTTATTCTCATTATTTATCTAACAGCAGTATATATGTAATGTTGTGTAAATAATTATTAGTATGAAAAAACACTATTCCACATAGCAATGAAATTGTAGTATAATAATTTCATTTTCAATCGAAAATATGGAAGGTAAAGATCATGAAATTATATCAAACAACATCAATAAACTTGTTCAGCATACAAATTTTCAAAGTTTATTGAGAACATGTGAAGAAAAGGGTACGCTATATACCACAATAGTAACAAATATTTTCTTGCACGCGAAAAATCTGTATGATGAAGGAAAGCCACAGACTTTAGAGGAAATACAACACCATACACTTTTAAAAAAAATAACGCATAGAGGACCACGGTCACATAAAATTAACTTGCATTCGATAAGAAATTATTTCAATTCTAAATAAAATTTACATATGTATGTATGTGTAGGTAATTAAACTAGAAAACAGCGACACCTACCAGACATTAGCAAGCAACCCCCTCTCCACACCAGCCAGCATTAGTTTTAAGCTCCAGAGGGAACATATCGCCACTACTCTTATCCATCACCCAATCGGACTTATCTGTATATATTCAGCATACTTTCTTAATGAATACAGTTTATTCAATGGTAATTGGTAATGGTTTTCATTAATAGTAAATAGCTCTTATTCCAGAATTGTTCTGGGCGATTTACCCTGTCTCATGGAAAGCTATCTGACTAGCTAGATGACATCTGTTCTGAGAAGAACTGTCTGAGTTTGACCTTAATAAATGAATTTAATTCCGAACTATTTCGAAAATTTCTTAGAACTAGTTTATTGTTTCAAAGTTTTCTGTGATTCGGCGTGGTCCTCTAGTTTTACCAGAGGATTCTTGAAATCCTGCTTTCGAAATAACCATCGAAATCATATGAAACTTCTAGCTTTCGTGCTAGGTTTAACTTTACAAAAGCTAAATTTAAAAGTTTGAATAAATAACTTTCTAATCTAACTTGACCAGACTATAATGGAAATATTGAACAGTGTCTCACATTTCAATAAAAATTCAATAAAATAAAATAAAAAGGAAAAGTACAAATTTGTGGTTGTGGAACAAGATGTAAATTCAAAAAATTTTTAAATCTTGTTTTAAATTAAAAGAAATTTTGCTTTTCTTTTTGACTATTCAAAACATTCAGTATTGTGCCGACAGTATTCGGACTTACACAAAAAATTCTAGAATAATTACATGAATAAAGTAAAAAATAATATTGTACGTAATCAAAAATTTTTGTATGGTCTCGTTAACTCAGAACGCAGGATTTATAATTTCTGGCTCGGATGAAATATAAATCTATCATGTCACATTACAATCACATTGTTTCCAATGTTTTCAAAAATTTTTAAGTCAAATTACTATACTAATTCTCCTAAAAAAACTTCGGAAGAGGACGTTTTACTTCATTTAATTGAGTAAAAAATGTCGTTTAATGATGGCCCAGATATAATTCCCTCATGCATTTAAAAATTGTACTAAATATATCTACTTGACTTTAACAAAACTATTTAATCCTTCTCTTAAACAAGCTTATATTTCCTTCAATATGGAAACAGTCGTTAATAATACATTTTTAACGACTCTAAAAGCTAAATTATATATTTCAATTGATAAAGGAGTTTGCTGCAAACAAACATCAACAATTTAGTTACTTGAAATAATATGTCTTTTATTTTCACATTCTTAAAAAATGTAAGTCGTTGCGCTTTTCTCGTGTCTAGAGCAAGTATAGTATTTAACTTTGTTAATTTTGGAGTTACTAAGGAACATAAGCTTAATTAGTCTTAATATTAATTCACTGGTTTTAAAAGCTAAAAGTGGTCTTAGTTTTGTTGAATGTCTAAAGAATCCAGAGATCCGCATATTCTTAAAAATCTTTTCATAAATAGAAAAAAAAATTAAAAATTAGAGAAAAATTAAAAGTAAAAGTACAAAATTAAAAAAAATATGTATTTATATATATTTATTATTTATTATTAGATCTATAACTACATTCGTGCGGTGTGCCTATAAATGGCATAACTTGATTATTATTCCCTTGTTCCAACATTCCGAACAGGCGTTGGAAAGTTACTGTCTTGTGCAGTGTACGTCTTTTTAAGTATATGTCATTCATTTGAAGCGTAAACAATAACCATTTTTTTCACCCAAGTATGCCGAACTTTGTGCCTGAAAAAGTGTTTTTGTGGGGAGTACTTCTTCATTACTTTAATATGACCTCGCACAACCTTTGGGAGTCACTCAAGAAGCAATTTCAAAACGTTTATAAGCAACCGGATACATTCAAAAACAAGGAAATTTGGTGCTATATGAATGGAAGCCAAGAGACGTTACGAGACGATTTTTCATATCAGAAATACTGCTTGAACGCTACAAAAAGAAGTCGTTTTTCATCGGATTTTGACTGGTGAAGAAAAATGGATTTATTGTGACAACCGCACATATGCTTCATTACACATGCAATCATATACGCATAGAGTCAATCTATATTCATGTGCTGTGGGTACGTACAATAGCCATAATTCCTATTACCGAATGTCATAATATTATTCGAAATATTTTTATTTTATTTTGTAGAGACATCTTTCGAGACATTTGCGATATAAACTCAACCAAAGGAACGAGTATTTTAGAACGATATTGGATTATTTATTATTATTAAACTAAAGAATGCTAGATAACACATTTCCAGTCAGTATTGATTAACTCAAAATTAGGCAGACATATTCATACATTCGACGAGTCCACTAGAACAACAATAATCATTATTTGTAATATGTGGGCGCTGGGGTAATTCGTATATCGGTTTCACTCATTTTTGCCGCCAAACTATAGCACATTCAAGACTATGCGTTAACTAATTTTATTTTCCTAAGATATCTTTCATATTGACCGCTATATAAGGAATTTTTAAAATTAGCATATTAGGTATATGGGGTATAGGGGAAGTATTGTCCTGATTTTTTCAATTTTGGCATCTGGATGCATTATTACAAGGAAATTGCGTTATCTAAATTTTATTAAGATATCTCGCATATTGACCAAAATATACAGTATAAACTAAAGCGGAACTTCGAAAATTTTTATGTTAGGTGTATAGAAGCTAAGGAAAGTATTTACCCGAATTTACCTATTTTTGACAAAAATACACATTTGCATGCATGACAAAGATGCTTTCTAAATTTCATTAATATATCTCACAGATTGTCAAATTCTATTGGTAAAAAGTCAATCATGGACGCAGGTCCACATATTTGGTATCTGTGGGCTTGAAAAGATATATTCTGACTTCCATGATTTTTAGTCAGAAAATGGCATACCTTGGGGCACAATGTGTAAATTTCTGTTCCGATATCTTAAATGGTACTTGAGTTTTATACTGCAAAGTGAAAGAATCAGGTTGAAGTTAAAATTGTTCTCTATGATAAGTAGGCGTGGTGTTTTGGGATTTTTTTTTCGGATACTGTCTTCCCCATACACATAACAAATTCATTTTCGTCCCCTTAGTTGAGTTTATATCGCATATACATCCATAGAGGACGTCTCAACAAAATTAAATGAGACAAGTTGAACTTGATGAATATTTACAAGTAAAATTTTTATATTTAAATATTATAATTGCTGTTATGTATTACTAAATTACTTTTGTAGATGATGTCGGCCATAAAAACTGGAGATGTTGCATACTAGCGTTTTGCTAGAATGGCTGAATTGGAAGAACAAAAGCACGAAGCTGCTCAGTTTAAGCAGAAAATTGGCGTGATGGTTCAAGGGGTGGATTATAAGCGACATATTTTAAACTTAAAATGTTTTGAATTTATTCAATTTGTTTATTAAATGTTAATCGATAAATATTATGTTTCTAAATATATATTGAGTAATTCGTTTATTCAAATAAGAATAATAATTATTATTTATTTTGAAATAAGTTACGTCCGTTGAGTGAATTAGGTATCACTGGCCATACATCTAAATCAATATCAAATAAATTTGTTGCCCTCAAAATATTTTTGAAATTATAATGAAAGAAGTTTGGGATAAACAGTCTCCAGGTCATCGCTTTGGTCTCCTGGGACATTTTCTGTAACATTATCAAGGACCCACTTTTCGTTCAAAGCATTAAACTCGTTTAACAAAACGCATGATCATAATAAGTATATATATAATACAGCCATTCTAATATTACTGACTAAATTATTAAAATGTAATACTGAGTTTCAATATGTTCACTGTCTGCATATAACTGTATTAAAACCCCATATAAACTAATTCTAAAGATATTATTAAAATTTCAAAGACATGAGCTAGTAGGGAGAGCAATTGTGGAACAATTCGTCCATAGAATTGATCCAAAGTGATCAGAACGCCGAACTGCAATATATACATTACGGTTCTACGTTACTGTAATTGACCCGTATTTTATCCGGCCAAGGACTGTCCTTTCGGCGATCTAACCTTGTTAGGATTGTTAAGGAACAAATTATTTTGTTTTCCCTAGAGTAAAATCTAGCAGCAGGGTTGGTCAATGTCCTCCTAATCCGTGCTGGCATTGAGTCTAACGCGTGGCCAGAATAGTTTTTCTGAAGGTTCTATCCAAATTCTCCCTCGGTATGTGTATTGTATGCAATGGATGGAGCCATCTTAAGATCTATTGAGACCTTAAAACACAAAGGGAAAAGATTACAATTATGTGACCCCATGCTCCCAACACACCACTGTGGTAACCGCCTTATGGAAGCAAACAACACCTAGTTCGCGAACTGTGTAAAGATCCCGACCGAAACTATGGTGCAGGACTGGTACTAAGCGAAATTAACGCAATGTACTAACCGACTTTACTTCTGTAGACAACGGCACCTTCATTAACTTTAACAAAGCTAACTGGGTCGGTTTCACAGAATTTACCGAAAATAGCCTCAACGCCCTACCCATTCGTATGGATGTATTCGATGGTGAACGTTCCGCAAAGCGATCGCTGCAGCTATTGTCCCCTTCATTCCTGTTTGTAGAGTTGCATAAATTCATCCCAATTTCCCAACCGAAGCAAGAACCTTAGCAAATGAGAACGATTCCTTACGCCATAATATCTGCACATGGTATATCTGCACATAAGGATTCTCAATTTTGAGATTTAACAACTGGTATATCACCATAAGCGGATGAAATGGGTAGAGCACCTGAAGTTCTGTAACCTCTCCGTTGGTGTGGGGAAGCTCTAGGTAACCGTCAAATCCCAGTCGAACCCGAGTAGACATGATGATCGTATTGAAAGTCAATTCGATGGTCATGCTTACTCGGATCTAGAAGAAGTGGGTGAGCTATTTCATCTGACAATTCATAATGCACCCTTCTGTGGATAAGACGAAAAGACGCGTTGTCCTACGGCTGCGCACAATGCTAAAACACTGCGCACTGATTAATTTCACCGGTGAAGGGGTTCAATATGTTAACAGGAAGGCAAAAGCCTCCAACTCCATTGGCCTAGACGGAATAAATAAGTCAATGCTACAACATCTGAACTCCACGGGAGTGAAATATTTTATGAAAGTACTCAATTTGTCGCTGACCACTCTTAACATAGAAATGTGAAAATCCGAAGAGTGGTCCCACTACTGAAACCTGGGAAACCAGCAAGCCTAGGGGAGTCATATCCCCAGAAGTAGTGAATACTCTTGAAGCCTTGCTACCCCTGGATTTCACTCACCACCTGACATCAGAAAACCCTCAGAAATATGGCTTCTAAAAATGCACAGCATCCTCTGTCTGTCTGTCTGTGGTATGGTCAGGTGTGTGATAAGACTATCCTAGTAAGGTTGGACCTATCAATAGCCTTTAATACGGTCAACCCAACAAAGCTACTAGAATAATTATAACTTTCTCTAGCGGCGAAGAGAACGACGATGACTTATCTGAGCGATCGGCAATCATCCGTATTGGTTTGAGGGAAAATTTCTTAATTAAGAAAATTAAAGAAGGGTTCCGCAAGATGGTGTTCTCTATCCAATGCTGTTTAATTACTATATTTCGAAACTCCACCAACCACAGAAGGGAATTTTTGATACCTCATACGCCGATATCATGCAATTATGACGTCGGGCACTGCAACCGATGACATGTGTTTGAAGATAAACGGTTATCTCCGCGACTCTTATTGACTTAATGAAAATGTTTGTTAAAAACAGGCTTTGCATTCCAAGAAAAGAACAACAAGAAAAGTTAAAAAACTAAATTAGATTTCTAGAGAGTTCTAAGACTAAAAACAAATAAGGAAGTGCTAAGTTCGGGTGTAACCGAATATCTAATACTCACACAATTTGCAAGAAACGATGGCGGGAAAGTACTTTCAGGTGTTGACAAACTTTGTATTAAAAAATGTTGCGTAAGAATTCATCATTTATTATTCGACGAAATTGTGAATGGATTTCAGTCATTTTTGGCATCATATTAACTTTCACTTCGAGTCATATGCTCATAAAGTCAATCTAACTAAAATAAATCATCTATATTCATGACATGAGTGCTGTGGGAAGGTATAGAGATATTTACGAACTCAACCAAAGGGACGAAATTAAATATATATTGCCCATATGGAAAAAAATTCAACCAGAGGAACATAAATTACCACGTTATAAGTATGGGGATTTGAACAAGGTTTACGCCGATTTTATTCATAGTGAGCGTGAAACCATATTATGGTTAAGTAAACACTTAATCCCTTTAAAATATTACACATAGTGATTTTTTTAAAGGGTATAAAGTCAGCTGGAAAGTCAGAAATCGCTAAATCTGATGCATTGGGCTGGGTGAAGGTCTGAACATATAACATTTACTTTTGGTAACATATTTCCAGTAAATTTTTTCATGATAACTCAAAATTTGACCGAGATTTGACACCGGAATTTTGAGAATTCTCATATTTGGTATATGAGGGCTAAGGGGGCTAGAGGAAGTATTGGCGCGATCTTACCAATTTTTGGCATTTTCTGAATTTCTTAGATTGTGCGATATTTTCGATAAAAAGTCAGCCATTAGTGCTGAGTTCCGTATATTGGGTATCTGGAGGAGATGAGATGGCATACCTTGAATGTATTATTTGTGAAAAGTCTGATTCCAATATCTTCATATCTGCTTGAATTATAAACTGTATTTAAAATTGTGTTATATGAGAAGAATATATACATTGTATTTCACAATGTCACATAAGAATGCAAATATGATATTACATACCAAATTTTGTTCAAATTGGTTAAGGCGTTCTTGAGATATGGGATTGGGACCTACCCATTTCGTCCGTGCAAGCGGTAACTTGAGTAAAAATTAAGATATTTAGATGAAACTTAGTACGCATGTTCTTTGTCATCGTAAGACGGTTAGCATTGCAGATGGGCGTAGTTGTACAACTGCCACGCCCACAAAATGCCTTTAATAGAAATCCGACAAAGTTATAGCACTAAGCAGCAATTTGAGATATAAACGTGTTATTTGGTATAGAGAATCCCAGTAAGGCGGAGCATTTGCGGGCAAACATTTTTGTAAAAGTGAGGTTGACCCCACCCCCAAACAAGTTTAATATACACATCTCAGAAACCGTTAAAGCTATATCAATCCAACTTGCTCCGACTAAGTTTTTCAAGCATCTTCTCATATGCTGAGAAAATAAGTGAAATCGGATAATAACCACGCCCACCTCCCATACAAAAGTTAGGTTTAAAACTAGTAAAAGTGCTTTAACTCGCTGAAGGAACACGCCAGAAACATTTAATGTTAATGTTAATTTAATTTAAATCGGGCCAAAAATGCCCGATATAAGAATTCCCGACTTTCCACTTGACTTTAAACGGTTTATGTTGGTTAATATGTGTGACATTTTAATGAAATTACGTGCATGTCTTTTCTTAAACACAATGTGAATTCGCGCTAAATATGAAAGAAATCGGTCTAGACCAGGGTCTAAGCCGCTTATTCCTAATATAATGATATCCTTCTCTCTGGTTGACTTTTTCCTCATATATCGAATATATTCATTAAACCACTTTGGTTGAATTTATATCCCATATATCACATATGTATCATTTTAAAATAAATATCTCTGACACGAAGCAAAATATAGCAACGAAAGTGCGTGAGTGATATAAAACACAAAATATGACAATGAGAGTATGTGGGTCTATTACCTGTAATATAAGTTAATAAGATACCAAATATGATTACAATCCATTGACAATTTCGTCGATTATTGAATGTTTTTCCGCAATGTTTTTTACAATGATTTTTCCGCAACATTTTTTCATATAAAGTTATGCCAGCACCTGAAAGCAAATCCCTGTCTCTGATCCTTGCATATTACGAGAGTATAAAATGTTCAATTACACCCGAACATAACCATTTCTTACTTGTTTAATGTAAAGTTTAGCGAACACCTGAAACTATTATTTTTGCCCGTCTTGATTCTTGCAAATTGCGAGAGTATGAAATGTTCGGCTACACCCGAACTAAGCCCTTCCTTAGTTGTTATGAAGTTTTCCGCGAACTTATTATTGTTATATTAAATTATCACATTACTTAGTGCTTCCATACAGCGTTAATCTCTGATAACGTTTGTTTTGTCAAACAAAGAGATGATTAAAGGCTAGAGTAATGAAATTTTTAAATAAAAAATTTTGTCTGTTGGCTTTTGTAATGTTCAAGCTATTTTATTGAAATATTAAGTAGGTAAGTAAGCCACTTGAAGGCAAACTTATTTCTATATATTCGAAAGGTCTTGAGGGAATTTAAGTTTCAATCTCTAAGGGCACTCTATTTTGAATACTTTAAAGTGTTAAGTACCATGGTTTCTTCAAATTGATTTTGCAGAAAACTAGTCTTATAGTTTAAAATGAAGCCCAATCTGTCCATCTCCGTGAGCCTTTCCATGCTTACACAATAAAGTCAATCTATTGAAGATTGTTGTGAGGCTCAACAGAAAAATAGCAGAGAAGATTTTCAATTTATAAACAAGAAATTAAACGGTTGTCACCGCTTTAATATATTAGAAGCTTTATACCGACTGTTATATCTAATTTAGTAAATTAAAAATTTAAGCTTTTATATTGTTCCCCCGATTTCGGCTAATTAGTCAACCTATTGCACCTATTGCTTGCACTTCGGAGCAGTTTGCAGACTTAATAAGTCTTAGTCTTGATGCACTCTTAAAGTTAAAATTTAGAACATAAATCGTAAAAATATCTGTCGACGGTCGTGTAGAGTTAGTAAACAGCAGAATCATCGATATGATGAAACTAATACTTAATAATGTAGTTAACGTTTGAGGACCTGTATGAAATACCGCACAATTTTAGTATTAATGTTTTTATTTAACATAATTATTGCTTTAATTTAACTTTTATTGAACATGAGAGATTCGCGTACCAGAAATTTATTTGAACCACTTATTATATAGAAAACATTCGAAACCGAAGTCTAAACTTGCAACGAAAACACAATAGATGATAAGATGTGATTCCACAAAATATTAGGTCCGGAAGCACTCTTTTATACATGGCAAAACAAAAGGTTAAATTACTATAGATTATAGTGATATATTGAGCTGAGCATTGAATGGAAATATAAACAATAGTATATAATTATCTTAGAGTCATGTATTGGATTGACATATACCTATGTAAATAAATATTTAAGTGAGTAATATATACTAGTAATTATGAAATTAATTTTGTAAACATTCACGAATGCATGCACAATTGAATGTGCGTACACATGGACCTATACAATTAGTTCTCATGCTTTATAACAAAATATATTATACATTCGTAACAAATATTTTTTTATATGTCACATTAAAATAATAAAATTAAACTTACATTTCATTATTTAATATTTACATACACGTATTTACGTCTTAAAAAATTCAATTCACATATTATTTTATATCAGTACACTATAGTACACTATAAGTATGTGAATATGAATGTATGCAAACATTTCCAAACAAATCAGAAGTCAAATTAACTACAATTAGTTAGAAAATACTGGACCTATTATGAACCAACTAGTATTGTTAATTGTTGATAACCTACAAGATGACAATTGTCATACTTCGTTCAGAAACCTGATCAGTTCATTTCGGTTAAAAAATAATAATATTTTAACAGTGTTGTAGAATAAAACTACTTGTATAAATAAAAGAACGAATTACAAACTCGTTATGTTTTTCTGTCTGTCTCTCTGATAGCGTTCATTCAATAATGTACGCTTGCTTCATTCCTAAACGAGAACGCCATATATGTTCAAGCGCGTGAGTTAAGGAATGCATTCCTTATCAGGTAGATAAGGAAACAAAACAATAGAAGATGACCAAAACATGTTGATCATAACATACAACATAAGCGGCAAACATCTTTATCAGCATAAAAACAACATTATCAGACAAAAACTGAAAAACAACATAATCAGGAAACAAATTTAAAAACAATCATTACTGTACATTTTAGTATAAATAGTCGTAAGTCATTTAAATATTTTGTCATTTAAAATTAGAAATAAAGCAAGTAAAGAGGTGCACGTCGCTGCATGAAAATACTTCGTTTTAAAATATAATTTTTTGATCAACAACAAGTCCAACTTGTTAACTGGGGGCTCAACCGATAGCCATTTTTATTCTACAAAGAATAAAAATAAACAAATCCACGGGAAGTAAGACTTCCAACACTAGTGTTTGAAAAAAGTGTATAATAATTAACAAAAAGTATAGGTCCTGAAACAGCGGATAATACTTCAGATCCTGAAACAGCGGACAACCATAGAATAAACCATAGAAGTTATTTAAACAAAAACTGGACGACTTACAAAATCGGCGAACTTCGAAGAGAATTAAAAAATTCGACATCAACAGAAGAATAAATATAAGTACAACAAACAACATGGAACAACAAGTAGCCCAATTACATGCACAAATCACTGCATTAATGGGGACTATCCAAATCCAACAGGAAGAGTTTTCACGAAGGTTAGCCTCTATAGAACAACGAAATATTACTCAAACAACGGCTATAGTGGACCACGAAGACATCAAACTCAACGTACAAGATCCAAGAGAAATTGACTTGGAACTTTTCAAATCACTACCAAAATTTGATGGTAACCAATCGGCATACAGGTCATGGAGGTCACAAGTGTGGACTTTTATGGAAGCAATAAAAAACCACAGTCATCATCCAAAATATTATAGTGCCTTAGGAATTGTAAGGACAAAAATTACGGGATCAGCAGCTGACATTCTTACAAATCATAATACAAAAATGAATTTTTATTCAATAATTAATCGCTTAGACTTCACATTTGCTGATCAACGTCCTCTATACGTTTTATTGGACGAAATGAAAAAAATTACACAAGGAAGAAGAACGTTAGCAGAATTCCACAGCGAGGTGTCCAAAGCACTTAATTTGGTCCTTTCCAAAATGGAGATGTCTAGCGAACAAAATAATATGGCTATGAAAGATTATGCCAATCAAGAAGCGGTCAGAACATTTATCCTTGGACTGAATTCAAAATACACAAGCGGAACTCTCTACAGTAACAATCCAAACAATCTGGAATCAGCATATGCGATTGCATGTACTATATATCATGACAATCCAAATCAACAATTTGAGATGCAAACTACACCTTCGCGATTCAACCAAAATCATCGTTACAATCCTCGTTTCAACCAAAACCAACCAACACAACCTCACCTACATCGAGAAGACAGACACCATCATCAATATAGGCCAAACGTCAGGATGCAACGAAATGATCAACAATCCAGAAACCTCAACAATCAACAACCTGCACCAGTTCCAATGGACATAGACAGCTCCAGGCAATTTGTGAGTACAACGAGGAACAACAAAACAGTAAGCGATAATTACAATAATAATATATTTAAAAGAAATAGGGAATATAGTAATCAAAATGTTAGTATGCCACAGAACCAAAGAATTAATCAGACTATAAAGAAAGATTTAGAATCAGTAGATTTTTCTAAATATGAGGAACACTTTGAATCAGGGAGCACTTTTTTAGGCGAATAAACGGGTTGCCTTGCATTCAAACAAAATGCGGCCTAACAGGCACACCCGTTAACGTACTAATAGATACAGGGTCAACCAACAATTACATAAACAAGATTTGTAATATAGGAAAATCAGTTAAAATTAAACCTTTTAAAACTAAAACATTGCACGGGTTTTCAATCATAAATTCTAAAAAAGTAATTACTATGTATGGACATCATCTAACCTTTTTTGAAATAAATGAGCTTGACGAATTCGACATGATTCTTGGAGAACAAGGATTGCGTCATATAAAAGCAGAAATAAATTTATTTGATTACAGTCTAAAGTATCAAAAAAAGATAGTTCCGAAAATTGAACCAAAAATTAATTACACTATTAATAACGAAGAATTCAAAGTCCAAGTAGGCGAACTTATGCAAAAGAATAATTGTATTAGTGAAACATTGCCTTTCACAACCACCATTCAGGCATCAATTAGGACAGAATCGGAAGATCCCATATGGACAAAACAATATCCATATCCTATGGCTGATCACGACTTTGTCAGGAAAGAGATTGAGAAACTGTTAAAAGACGGTATAATTCAACCAAGCAAAAGTCCTTATAATTCACCTATATGGACTGTTCCAAAAAAGGGTACCGATGACCACGGCAAACCCAAAAGGCGAATGGTTGTTGACTTTCAGAAAATTAACGCTCATACGATTACTGACAGGTATCCTATCCCAGATGTCAACATGACAATCCAAAATTTAGGAAAAGCAAAAATTTTTTCCACAATTGATTTAGAATCAGGGTTTCACCAAATCTTAATTAAAGAATCCGATCGAGAAAAGACGGCATTCTCTGTCAACGGTGCACAGGATGAATGTATTAGGATGCCATTCGGTTTAAAGAATGCTCCATCCATATTTCAACGATGCGTCGACGACATTCTCAGAGAATACATTGGTAAATTTGCATATGTTTATATCGATGACGTGTTAATATATTCTTCCACACCCGAAGAACATATGGAACACCTAAGAATTATAATCAACGCATTACACAATGCAAATATGAAAATTTCTGACGAAAAGTCAAATTTTTTCCAAGACTCAATTGAATATCTTGGACATATCATAAAACATAACAGGATAACAGTTGATCCTAATAAAATCGAAACGATAAAAAACTACCCAGAACCAAAAAATTTAAAAGAATTAAGATCTTTCCTAGGACTTGCCAGTTACTATAGGAAATTTATAAAAGATTTCGCTAAAATCACAAAACCATTAACGATCCATTTAAGAGGAGAATTAGGAATGGTAAAAAAAAATCAAAGCACTAAAATGCTCATAAATCTTGATAAGGCTGCAATAGAAGCTTTAAATAAAATTAAAAATGCATTACAAGAACAGGTTGAACTTTTCCAACCAGATTTCTCCAAACCATTTAGTTTAACAACCGATGCAAGTAATTTCGCTATTGGAGCAGTTTTATCGCAAAACCGCCAACCAATCGCATTTATTTCACGTACATTAAATGAAACGGAGCAAAACTATAGTACCAATGAGAAAGAACTATTAGCAATCGTATGGTCTTTGCAAAAGCTTAGAAATTATTTATATGGCGTAGCAAACTTAACCATTTACACAGACCATCAATCGTTAATTTTTTCTATTTCTGAAAAAAATCCCAACGCTAAATTAAAAAGATGGAAAAATTTGATTGAAGAATATGGTGCGAAATTAGTTTATAAACCTGGACACCAGAATGTTGTAGCAGACGCACTTTCACGTCAGCAAATTAATAATACAACGGATTGTTCAGACCATTCACAACAAAGTTCACCCAATGAAATCATAAAAAAAGTAAAACAACCACTTAACTCCTTTAAAAATCAAATAATTATGCTACAAGATAATGAAAGAAATGAGATAATTACTAAAACAACATTCCCTGGTCGATTTAGACATACAATATTTTATAAAGACACATCAGATTTATTAAACAAACTAAAAAGCATTATTAGGCCCAAAGTTACCAATGCGCTTAAAATTGATGAAGAAATAATTTTCCATTTAAAAAATAAGATCACCACTACTTTCCCAACCTGTACCTTTGTGCTAGCCCAAAATCAGTTAATTGACGTTAACTCCGTAAATGAACAAAAAGAAATAGTTACACAAACACATAAACGTGCTCATAGAAATTTTAAGAATAATACGCAGGAAATACTGTTAACTCATTTCTGGCCTAACATTAGAGAAATGTGCAGAAAAGAAACAGTAAACTGTGAAATCTGTCTGCAAAATAAATACGAGAGGCACCCTAATAAGCAACCAATCGGTAAAACACCAATACCAACACACGTAGGTGAATATATACAAATGGACATATTTCATATGAATAACAACATATATATTAGCACTACATGTAAATATTCAAAATACTGCTACATACGTAAACTAAAAAATAAAGTAAACTGTCATGAATACATCGAAGAAATACTATCGCAAGTGTACCCAAACGCTAAATATTTAATGACAGATAATGAAAATATCTTTATCGGAAATGTAGCTAAATCAGTATATGAAAGATTACAAATAACCCATACGGTCACTCCACTTAATCATTCAACATCCAACGCTCAAGTAGAACGGATACATAGCACTCTAATAGAACTGTGCCAAACTCTAGCTGCTGAAAATAAAACCGCGCCGAGTGAAGAACTATTCAACGCTGTACGCCAATATAATAAAACCATTCACTCATCTACAGGATACAAACCCGAAGAAGTATTTTTTAATAGAGGAAAACATCCTGAGATAAAAAATATTTTAAGTGAAAAACAAGATAAAATTTTGCGATACCACAACAAAAAGAGACAAACAATTACTTATAAAACTAATGAAATAATTTATGTGAAAACAGATAGAAGAAACAAGTTAGCAAAAAAATATAATAAACATAAAGTAAAAGAAGATCGTGGGGACACAATCTTAACAGATAAGGGGAAAATTATACATAAAGATAGTATTAGGAAACAAACAACATGTGTAGAACCTCAATAATAATTTTCTTACTTATAAAAATTGTGAGCTGTGACAAAATAACAAATTTAAATAACAAGAAATATGTATTAACAGAGACGGATCTAGCTTTCTTATTTGAAAATTCAGAATATCTCTATCATGTAACTAACCTAACCACAATACTAACACCATACGAAAAAATTAAAAGAAACATGTATAATATAAATGAAAGTCAAGAAGAAATGTTACTAATAAATAGGATAGAAACTTTAAAATCTCAACTAATACCGCATTCAAATAGAGTCAAAAGATCATTAAATTTCTTAGGTTCAATTTTAAAGTTTATAACAGGAACACCAGATCATGATGATCTAATAGAAATAAAATCAGGATTAAACCAATTGATAAAAAATAATAACCAACAAAGAAAAATTAATTCACAATTTGAAAAGATACTCAAGACTTTAGATCCTAAATCAATAAATGAAAATATAATTTTAAATGTAGTATATCAAGAACTTGTAACCATAACAAATACAATTAATTTTGCAAAACATGGAAATTTTTATTCAGGCACTTTAAATCTAAATGATGTTAAAGAAATAATAATTAATGAGGAAATTGATATACCTATAATAAATATATTAGAATACGCAGATATACATATTTGTATGTACCAAAACTCCATAATAACTATTTATAAATATCCACTTATTACAAAGAAATGTAAACTATATAATATTACACCACTAATGTATAAGCATGGGAAAATAGTTATCGATAAAAACATTGCCGAATGTAAACACAAATATACTAGAGTAAATAACTGTAGAAATTATGTAGGAATAAATATATGCACACAATTACCAGAAGATAATTGTACTATACCTTTATTAGAAGATAAGAAAGCCAAATGTAACATTATTCAAGAAAACAATAAGCCTTTGTTAATATTAGATTACGGTCAAATTATTACAGATGGAGAACATGTGTGGAATGAGTATCCTATTAAAGGACCGAACCTTATACAATTCAATATATCTACAAAAATCGATAACAAAACATATTTTAATCATGAACAAGAAATAAAAAATGTAATCCATGCACACACATATGAACAATTAGAAATATTAAGAATACTAACGTCTGACTCAGATTACAAATTCACTAACATACAGAAAATGTATAAGTTTTTAATACCAATTGAACAGCATCCTTTAGAATTTGCTCTTTATTCTATTTTTGTAATCATAACCTTAACTTTAATTATATATTCATGTACAAAATTATATTTATACCAACAACAACGTGCGAATATCAAACGCCGTAAAAACTACGAAGAGGCATACAACATAGAACTTCGTCAACTTACCCAGGCTTCTTGAAATGAGGACATTTCTTTTCAACACAGGGGAGAGTTAAGGAATGCATTCCTTATCAGGTAGATAAGGAAACAAAACAATAGAAGATGACCAAAACATGTTGATCATAACATACAACATAAGCGGCAAACATCTTTATCAGCATAAAAACAACATTATCAGACAAAAACTGAAAAACAACATAATCAGGAAACAAATTTAAAAACAATCATTACTGTACATTTTAGTATAAATAGTCGTAAGTCATTTAAATATTTTGTCATTTAAAATTAGAAATAAAGCAAGTAAAGAGGTGCACGTCGCTGCATGAAAATACTTCGTTTTAAAATATAATTTTTTGATCAACAACAAGTCCAACTTGTTAACTCGTGCCCACAAGCGATGGCAAAAATCTAAAAATCATAAATCTAATAATTTTCTGTTGTTCATTCTAGAAGTGAACAGTTACAGCGTACTGCCTTTGTAATGGATACATACATTATTTGTAGCTTGCTCAGTTAAATGAGACACTTACGTTACATACTCTCTACATTACAAATTTCAAAATCTTTAGAACTAATTCTTAGCAGACTCCACCATTTTTTCAATCCAAGTGCTGCTACAATACTTAAAGTTCATGTAATATAACTTTAACCCGTCAAAACGTAGCCCTTCATGCCTTAATTGTTTTATGCAAGTTTCCACCACCATACTACAGAGTATATTAAATACGTTAATTTGTATTTTCAAAGTATACTTATATATTCCCATTCCCAAATATCATTTAGTGTGAATCACGTGTCGTTTTGTTACCTGTTGTGAAAACAATACAAATTTACAGACATCTAAAATTTTGATTCACTTTGCATACCCTTGTATTGAGTGTTCAAACCCATCGAATATGTTCATTGGTGTGCTTTAATTGGTAAGTAAGTATTGCGCATATGAATTTGTTCCGGTATTACGATGTTTTTCAAGTTACTCAGCCGTAAACATATTGCTAGTTATGTGTTTGACATGATTTGCGATGAATCTGAAATGTTGATTTTAGTCCATCAAATGTTGATTGGTGGAACAAAGTATTCTTTAAATCACATTACGCCTGATGAGGTATTAAAATAATATAACATTATATGCATGTCAAAAGCTGGTCAATATAAGTGAAAGGTGCTACTCTAAAATTGTTTCGTTCTGAGTTTGAAGATCGCTACGGTCTTTATTAGAGAAATATGCAAAGTTTACTTTCCCATATACTGTTCTACAAAAACTATCGTAATTTTCGATCAGATGTCATTTCAACACATGGATATTAAATTATATTATTAAAACATTTTCTCCAAATATTCGGAACTAGTCTGAAAAAACGAACTCCATAATAGTATGAAACTACATATATATGACTATATGATAGTATGAAACTACTAGATATATTCAAAATCCAGTACTGCGCAAAAAAGTTTTGAAAATGTTACTTGTGCAAGTAGGTATCCAAACAATAGTAATGTTCACCTGTGTCGCCCTTCCTTGTATTTGAATATGACACTTTCATATAAATGAAAAATTCCATTACATAAGTATTCATGCTGCTTATTTATTGCAACACTTCAAGTTCCAGTCATTCGTAACATAGAAATAAGATTTAAAAATAAATGAAGAATCGGCGACGGCTAGTATTACTTTTTACTTGAGTGACGGTGAGTATTACTTTTAAAATTAAAATAAATGAAACATTAAAATAATGATGAAGTGGTTAGTGTTTCGTTGTGAAAAAAATCCTGCGACTTAAGCTGCGACACTAGGTTAAAACAGTACTCGCGAAAAACGAAAAATTATAAGATAAAATAATAGATTAAATGTGAGTTATGCAACCCGAAAGGAATTTGCTTCCTTTCACTGCATCTTGTCGTTAACTGCTGAGGAACATCAACATATCGTGAAAAGAGTGTTGGCGAACAAAATCCAAGGAAAGACATATCAAAAAATTTAAGTCATGTCAAACTTAGGATGATAGAAATCATGGTTATATGTTCGTTCAAATCAAGTCGGAAAGTTAACAGGGAACTAAGATTTGTGCCAATGGAGGTCGCTATTAGTCAAGTAGAATATTTTCGGTCCGCACGTCTCAAAACGAATTGTCCATTACAAAATTAACTTTCGGCATTGGGGGTATCTTTTGCTTAATAGATACCTAAGGTGACAGAGGACGTTGCGCTTTACGTGGGTACCTGCCGTTGTACAGCCCAACTCCACGGTGTTCAAAAACACAACGGATCAATACAATGCGTCGATCAGCGCCCCGTTAATAATAGCTTTCGCTAAAACCAACGGTACCGATCGGCATTCTGGAATGGCGCAATAACCACCTTGGTGGCGTTCGAGGCCTACCTAAAACCTCTGCCTTTCTATGGGTCGGGCACCCGGTTGCAATGCAACTCCACACTGAACTGTACCGCCTCAGACAGTTCTACCCGCATTCAGGTGTTAAACCACAGCCACCACGATACTCCCCGAAGGGCCTACCGCAATGAGCAGGATGGAGCGACAAGCAACTCCACCGGGCCCCTGCTCCCCGTGGCACCAGATTATAGTCTCCGGTCAGACCTTGTAGCCTAAAGGCTACTACCAGTTGAGCTACCCATTCATCTCGACTGGTGGCATTTGTAGCTTGAACTACAATGCCGCTTTAAGTGTGTGCATAATACATTTAAAGTGATATAAACTCAGTTCAAGCTAAGTGCTATAGCACTATTTCTGACATGGCTAAGCCTTTAGATTGAGCAAAGTCTATTTCAAATGCAGTGCATTTTGTGGATTTTAGTCGCCTCGTACGACAGGCATGCCTTACCGCGGGTTATTCTTATCTCCCGGCCCGCAGGGGGATACCTAAGGTGACAATACTTTAGGCGATTTTAGAATTTCTAACAACACAAAACTACTTTTTGCGAACGGGGTTACTCAGATTTATTATGATTGTATTATGCCTGTGCCTAATAATAAAATGGCAATAGAGTTGGTCGATTTTTTGCATAAACCTTTCGATTGCATTATATGAAGTAATCTGTTGAAACATATCGTAGAAGTTATTGATTTGGCCACTAATATGATTTCAGTAAATAACAAGGAGTTTTTTTTTGTCACAGAATATGGAGCCACCAATGTTTGGAAGGTTAATTTAATTGTTTAATAAAACGAGTGATTTAAATTCAGAAGAAAATTTTTGAATAAATGAGAAAACATTTTATAAAACGGGACAAAACCTTACATCTACTTATTGTGCGCGTCATAAAATAATTACGAATTCAACTAAGCCAATTTATTCGAAGGGCTATCGATATCCACAAATTCATGAGAAAGAAACAGGAAAGCAAACTCTTAAAATGTTGTAACAGGAATATCGTAAGTTCACCGTTATAGATAGTATAAATCGGAGGTTAATGAAAATAAATGGCGAATCGTGATACATAATAAGGACTTAAATGGAATTACGGTGGATGATAAATTCTCAATGCCTAACATTGAATCGTTATTCGATAAACTTGGATAACAACAACAGAGTATATTAGTTTTGTTCACCTAACGGTTGCTTGTAACAACTAAAACTAATCATGATAAATATAATGTTATATATATCTATACATTAATGATCATGCTGCGCGACGAGTTGAATTCCGGGTGACTGTCTGTACGTACGTCTGTCCGTTCATCTGCCCACAATTTGAGTAAAAATTTAGGTAACTTGATAAAACCTGGTACATATAATCTTTGGCGCTCTGAGGAGGCTGGTATTGGTATGAGGGAATTGGAAGCTTCCAATTAAGATATAAAACTCGAATTTTATTTCACAGTTGGGAGGGGATATGTGGGTTGAAAAAATTCAAACAGTAGGCAAGGCCCCGTAATAAGTTCAATGTACATATCTCCCAAACCACTAAAGCAATATCAACCGAACTTGCTCAAAACAAGTCTTTTTATCACCCCTCAAACACTAGGAAAATGAGTATAATCAGATAATAACCACGCCCACTTGCCATACAAAGGTTATATTGAAAATACGTTATATACGAATATACGAATATAAATACGTCAGAAGCATTAAATTTACAGCCAAGATGGCACATAAAGGTTTCAAAGGAATCGGTATAAAAGTGTGACAACCGGTTTGACACGACGCATTTTTAGGTGGAATTCTATATCTCAAGAACTGCTATACCAATGTCAACCAAATTTAGTGTGTAACATAATATTTATATCCTTATATTACAGTGTGGAAATTTACGAAATCGAAAATCAACCGCGCCTACTTCCACATATCGGAATTTTAAATTCCATATGATTCTATCATTTTACAGTATATAAATCAATTACCAAGAAAGATATCGGAGGAAAACTTTGTACAAAAAGTGCCTTTAGGGTATGACATCTCATGCCTAATAATGGTGGGAATCGTTTTATATCTTCTCAAGCCCCCGATACCGAATAAGTGGAGCCTATGGCTGACTTTTTACCGAAAATATTTGTAAATTTGTTAGCCATTTATTGAATAAATACATACATACATATACCTCATATAAAGATTTTCCAACTTCCAGTTAACTTTATATTGCACATATTGGTTAATATGTGAGGTATGTCAATGTGTCTTTGTGCGTAAACTGAATACAATCGGACAAATACCTCCCCTTTTTCCCATATACCTAACATAAGGATTTTAAAAATTCGGGTTTACTTCATGCCAATATGTGAGGTATCTCACACAACATCTTATCCTGGTAATAATATGTCGAGATGCCAAAAATTAATAAAATCGGATCAATACTACCCCTAGCCCCGATGTACCTAATATAAAAAATTCAAACCTACGTTTGGCTTTACAAAGTATATTCAATATGTATGATATCTTAACAAAACTAAGTGAACTTATAATGTCGGATGTACCATAATTTAATGGCAAAAATGTGTGAAATCGGTCAACAAATTACACCAGCTCCAATATATTACATCTAACTATTTTCGTTATTATAGAAGACTTTATGCCGAATATGTCGGCCAGTGTGCTTGCTATCTTCATAAAATTGCGAGGAGACATGTTCTCTAGTATACTTGAGTAATACTAAACGTTAATGCAATATGATATAAGGATTTCTGCCTTTAAAGCTGACTTTCAACTGTTTATGTTGAACAATATGCGTAATATTTTAATGAAATTAAGGGAACATGCTTTCTTAAATATAATGTGGCTTAGCGCTGAATATGAATGAAATTGGTCTAGACCTTTGTCTAAATCCCATATCACATAATCCAATATCATATCATAATGATCTCCGACTCTCTGGAAACCTTTTAATAATAAACCCAATATATTAAGTTCAGCCCTTTTGGTTGAGTTTATATCAAATATATCATTTGAGTTAATTGGGTTGATTTTAATACAAATATTTCGGATACGAAGCAAAATACAGTAATGAACCTTAGTGAGTCTATGAGCTATAATATAAGTTAGGAAGATACCAAATATGATTGTAATCCAATCATAATTTCCATCGTATAATGAATTTTGAATTCTTACGGAACGTTTTTAATAAAATGTGCCCCCGGTTTTGATCTTTGAAAATTGCAAGAATATAAAATGTTCGGTTCGCCCGAACTTAGCCCCTCTTTTTTACTTGTTTAATGAAAAGTTTTATCAACACCTGAAAATATTTCACCACTTCACAAATTGCGAAAGTATAAAATGTTCGGCTGCACCCAAATTTAGGCCTTCTGGTTTTTTACTCTGAAGATGAACGATGAAGATGACGTTTTTATTTGCCACGTTAATATCAATCACACTGCGCGTGATTTTCACACTTTTTTTGGCCGAGCCACGTAACTCATGTGAACCACTTCACTTGGTTGGCACTACTTTTTAGGTACGTTAAGTCAATGGCTGCCACTGACCAGTTGGAAACCAATATTCAGTGCGTTATTGACGGGTTAAGGCCAGCTATAGGAAAAAGCAGTACAAATTTAACCGGCGGGATGACCTTGTATGCAGTTCATATGACGACTCCGAAAATGCTGTTCATTCAATGCAGGTGATATCATACAATCTGCGGTATAATAAAACCAACATATAGCATAGGGAATTTCTGTAATTTTTATATGTTTAAAGGAAATAAAAGTTCTATACCATAAAAAACCCCTTACAACTACAGACTAAAATCATTCGATTTTATAGCGTATACATAATTCGATTTTTAGAAACACTCAATTGAGAAATACTGCGACTTGCTTGGCTATAAAATCGATTGGCTCAAAAGAAAAATATAACAGAAAGGTATTGGAAACAACATTTTCCCATAACTTTTTGATCAATGGTATGATTTGCAAATATACTCAAGTGTGAGTTGAATATATATACAACAATTTGAAAGAATATGCTTCAGAAAATGTGTCTGTGTTTGTAAAGTGGTAGCGTATAGGCAAGTATGGTATATAGTACAGTGGATAAGTATTATCATTTGTTCAAATGTCAACAACCACCTCTGTCAGTCATAAGAGCATTTGTTAAGCGGCTACACAAATGCACATATACTATATACATATTTATATATTTGCTCTCTCCCTTTCTCGCTTACTGTGAAACGGGAGGTAAAATAAAATGGAATACACTTTTTAGTAAAACGCTTGCTCCTCCTTTATAGGTGTGGCTTAACTCTGAGTGCTATTTAATTTTTTTTTTAAGAAAAATAATTGCACATCTTTCAATGCGATTTGGTTTCAATAGTATAAAATAAAAAAGCAAAAGTCGATTTGGCACTTATGCATGTACAGGCATACTTATTATAAATTAACTTACATTAACTTCTCGTTCAATTTTATTAATTTGACTATGTATCATACGATGTACAAAATATATTAACGGGCATAAACATATTACCTAGAAATTTGTATTATTATCATAATATATATACATCAAAATTACAAAACGAAAACGGAGTCATTTAGGAAGTTACAAAACGAATCTAAATCATTTGCAATAGAATATTTATATCGGAAAAATTAATCAACGTGGTTTTTAAATATGGATAATATTAAATATTACGATACGTTAATTGTCAATTAATATTTGTATACTAATATCGAAATATATATATGTAGCTTGTCAGAATTATGCTAACAACGTAGTTAATTTATAAAAGAGCTTAATTTTAGTTACGGGATAACATAAAACCACATATTATCAAATTTCCTATTTCCAAAAACGAGAAACAAAAACTAACGTTAGCATTGAGCTCTGTTAATTTTTAATGTAACTCTAATCCTCTATAGGCATACGTGCAAAATATATGTCAGGCTCACACTCTAAACAAACATTTAATGAACCATTATTAAATAAAAAGTCTCACCTAAAAGTAGATCAGAAAGTGGTGATTTACAATTTCATGCCGAACCATTTAGGTAGGAGTAAGGTCCTCCAATGTGTATAACTAATATATATGTACATATAGTATATTATAATTATTAATGGAAATATTCTCTAAGATTTTATCCTATAATGAAGTCCCATCGATGTTATATATGTATATAGCCAAGCTATTAAAACTTAACATCAAATATGTAATATAAATTTTTTTTCATCGTATATAGATTCACCTTCTGAAAGGATCCTTCTTTCGAGATTTTTTCAAAGATTTAGAAGAAGGGATATGAACAAAATTGAGCTGATTGCGAAATAGCAAAGACGATTTTACCTATAAAAATTTCGCTACACATAAGTATGTATTTACATATTTATGAATTTTGAACTTTACAATAAAAATGTTTTAAATTTCTGAATTATGTCTTTATGAATAAAATAAATAAATATGGGACATATACATACATAAATATGTGATTTTTGGGGTGACTATAATTCAAAAATATGTACTATTCTGCTGACAATGGATTCGACAATGGACAAAACAGCATTTAAGTATTTTATTATTTCAAATGATTATAGTGCCTTTCGTCGTTTCGAGATTACGAAATTACTAATATTACAATATAAATATCACGTGTGTACATGTAAATATATTGCACAATTGAATAAACCAGAGCGAAAATAAATTAATATACTAATATACTTATATATAATTATATAAGTATATATATATATACATATATATATATATATATATTATACTTATAGTTGTTTTCTTCTTGCTGGAATATGAATACGAGGTATGTATATACTCGAAATAAAACGAAAATGCGTTGGATTCGCGCTTTTGTTTGTGTACATATACATTTAACTATATAAACTTCAATTATTCTTTTTAAATCGATATATGTATGTATGTATGTATCTGCAAGCCCATTGTTAAATAATGATGGGTGTTTATTGGAGATTGTGGCTTGACTTACTATATACACCAAAAAGTAAAGATACAAAACTCGACATCAAGAAGAACGAATCAAACCAAGCACGACATTCGATGCAATACACATAGTTGTTGTAGACAATTACTGACAGCAGTGGGAGCACTTTAGGAATTTCTTAGTATCCTTGCCACACTATTATATATTCATATGTACGAGGTATGAATGGAATCCTATGAATGTGTTCCTGACTTATATTTACATTCATATGTACATGTATCTACAATGCGGTATGAGCCCCTAGACAAACCAGTCTGTCGCTTGACTTTTTTCCATACAAATAACTGTTATTTAATATCCTAGGAGTTGTCAATAGTCAGATGTCGGTTAGTCTCCAAATACACATAAACGACTTTAAACAGAAATAAAAAAAACAACTAATTTTGACAAAAAAACAAGAATAAAAGAAAGTAAATTTATAAATAAATTGTAAGAAAGTTTTTATTGAATATAATTTAGACTTTCTCAATCCCAATCCCAATTCCAAAGTTCAGTATTATTTTTAAAACAAATTTTAAAAAAGTTGATAATATGGCTATAATTTTTGACAATCGAAAAAATCCAGTAAAATAACTAATGAATAAATTGCACTTTATTTGCTATAAAGCTAATGGGTCAATTCCAGACAGGACATTTGGTTGCAAAACCAGTATATTCTTCACTATGAAGCTTTGTTGAGAGCCATGTACATACGTATGCATACATTTAAAGTGGGCTGTAAACACTAATACCAACAAAACAAGGAATGCTCAGCCCCCTTTTGGATGTCCCTGTCGACGGAGGTTGTGGCAATGGCGTATAAAGTAGGTATACATAACTCCTGTTGTATTACTGGTGATTGCGTGTTACGGTTTTTTGGGGTTGCAGACACATGTCCGTTCTGCTTCTGTCATGGTTTTATGATAAATCTCAAACAGCAAGCCGAAGAGCGAACATTGTGAATTTGTGTCCACTGCGATTCTGTGTGCTGTAATCACTTATGATTCTGGTCCTAAACATCGAAATACCTTTGATTTAAATCATATAACGTCTTTGAGAAGTGAAAGCTGTGCAATTAATGTAAAAGTTGCAATGAATCCATTGCTAATAGGAGCTGTGTAATAAAATTATTCGCCAATTGTTAAATGTACACGCATATTATATAAGTGAATAAAAAAACAGATACATACTTAACCATCATTATAAATTTAAGGGTATAAAATCTCATTTTAATAAGTTAAGCAGTGAAGTTAAAATGAATAAAAGCAACCATTCTCCCGGAAGATGCACTGCACCCCAAGGTATATATCAATATGCATACGTACATATGTGCAAATTAGTTTATGTAGATTATACTCAATCAGTATTAAAAATCGTCGAGTTCGGCTATTATGGGTGAAAATATTCAAATTGTACAATTATCTCGATTAAATCAAATTTATTCATAATTCAATTCAAAAATCAAAATTATTAATAAAACTAAGATGTGAATGTCTACCCAGTTTAATTTGGCGTACGAACATTTCTACAAAAATTGCTTAATAATATAAAACATATAAAGGTTTTATTAAATAAAATATAGAATGGAACTCAGTATGCTAAAATTGTATTCTTTTCCGAAGTGCGCAGGTTCTGAAAACCTCATCGGCTTATGCAGTGAAAAGTTGTGAAAATTTCACAGCACATTTTGGAATTCTAACGACGTTTTTGTTTTTAAATGAGGAACTTTGGGGAAAATTTAGCTATTAAATATTTTGTATGTAAATATCAATTGTATAGTGCAACTGTGCTTATGCATTTCTTTCCAAACTCTTCAAAGTATGATTAGTTTATTTTAGATTTTAGAGCCCACATATCTGAAATGACAAAACATAAAAGAACGTTAATAAAATATATATGTGTTTAAATTCGAATTGAATTATTATGTTTAAAACAGTGGGAACTGAAATGAATGGATACGGTAAATTTTGGATTCAAATCGCTTTTATCGCTTTGTTCATCTAACAGTTGCTTGTAACACCCAAAATTATATCGAGATAGATATAGACTCATAAATGATCAAAATGACGAGACGAGTTGAATTCCAGGTTCGTCCATGTGAGCTATAATTTCAGCAAAAATTTAGATATCTTGACAAAATTTGGTACACGTGTCCCTTGGCATTCCGTGGAGGTTGGTATTGCAGAGGGGCGAAATCGGATAATTGCTGCGCCCACAAAATTTCGTTAAGCGAAAATTGTAAAGTTCTATAACTGAAATTCAATACGGTAGATCAAAGAAGGGTGGGGCATCCGTGGTTCATCCGTGATTTTTGTGTGAATCCCTTCCCTCCTAATAAGTTTTACTTACATATCTCACAGACTACTAAAGCTATATCAATCAAACTTTCTGTAACGTCTACATCATTTCACCACACAGTGCATAAAAGAGCGAAACCCGATAATAACAACGCAACCCCCCCTATACAGTTTATGTTGAAAACTAAAAACTTATAGCTTCTAAAGAAAAACCTCTGAATCCTTAAATTTTACAGTAAAGATGGCAGAGATCGGGTGCATTTGAGTCGGTCTGAAAAATAGACGTGTCATCGTCCACTTCCTATACCTCAGCAACTACTCGACCAATTTCAGCAAATGATTGATGGATGGGAGTATCTTGACTGATCTGTGATTGGTTGCTTGTGTAAAACATAACCTATAATGTAGAACAATGTAGTTTTTCGAAAAAAATACTTAAATTTAGCAGAATAATCCACCGAAGTAAATAAATAAATCATCTTACCACGCAATAACGAATTGAAATGCTGCGTGTACTTTAGCTTTTAAGTTTATAACTTCGGGCCACTTTATTCATTAAAAGAAATTCATTTAAAAAATTTACTATTTGTAAATTCATTTTTGGAGTTTGGACTGTCCGATGCAATATGGGACAACAATCACACTCATTAAAGTACCTCAGCTAATTGAACAAAATGTGAAGTAATAACTTAAATATGATAGAGACAAGAAGTGACTTGCAATATCATAAATGAAAGATTGAGAAGAGACATAGAAAAATGATAAAATTTTTATGTAAATAGTAAACAAAAACTTTTGTAAACTTGTAAATCATTTGTTTATAATGAAGAAGTTTTAGTGTATAGGGAAGCAATGAGCATCATATTAGTATAAAAACGTTTGAACCTATCGCCAATATACTTGCATATTAAGTGGATGGTACCGTACCACAATACTATGTAATTGCGAGTTTTCCAGCAACATATTCTTTTGTTATCAACAAATAAATGGTTACATTAATAATACAGTGAAGATATATATATTTATGGGAAATTAAAGTTAAAACTAAATAAATCTATAAAAATATCTTATTATTTCATTCTTTGTGTGCTGGTTGCTAAATTTTCCTTCTTTATGACGTCAAACGCAAAACAAAACAAGTAAGGAAGAGCTAAGTTAGGGTGTAACCGAACATTTTATACTCTCGCAACTTGCAAGGAGCAAGAGCGGGGAAATACTTTCAGGTTTCAAAACTTTATATTAAAAAATTTTGCAAAATAATTCAATATACGTTATTCGACTAAATTGTGAATGGATTGCAACCACATTTGGCATCACATTAACTTTTACTTTAGGTCATATACTCATAAAGTCAAACTGACAGAGACAATTCCTCTATATTCATGAATCACCGCAGTGGGAAGATACAACAGCCATAACTTTTATTAACTAATGACATAAATTTAAATTAATTAGAATATTTGCTAATATATATTTAGAAACTTTGCTGAGACATCTTTTATAGAAATATATGCGATATGAACTCAACCAAAGGGACGAACTTTAGCACCTTGTGCATATGAGGAAAAAATCAACGAGAGGGACGTAATTCATTATATTAAAGGTATCAAGTTTAAACCAAGGTCTAGACCGATTTCATTCATATTCGGTGCTAAACCAAATTATGGTTAGGAAGACACTTAGTTATACTTTTATAAACGCTTTAAGGTCAGCTGGAAATTCGGAAACCACTATATTGGGTATATTGGGGCTAGGAGAAAGTCTGAGCAGATAACATTTACTTTTGGCATTAAACTAAAGTAGGGTCAAGAACATATTTTCAGTAAATTTTATTAAGATAACTCAAATATTTACCGAAAATATTCAGAATAGAATCCACTGGAATAATGACAACCATTATACATAGTATAAGGGGGCTGGGGTAGTTCGTAGATCAATTATACTCAATTTTTGCCTCCAAACTATAGTATACTCAAGGTTATGTGTTCATAATTTTGATAAGATATCTTAGATATTGGCCGATATACACACACAACTAAACTGGAACTTTTAAAATTGGAATTTTAATTGGAAATTGGAATTTTTTAAATTCTCATATTAGCTGTCTGGGACCAGAGGAAGTATTGCCCCCTTTCATGAATTTTCTGCATCAAGACATATTATTACCAGGAAAGGATGTTGCAGATCGGCAGATTGGCCGATATATACGGTTTAAAGTCAACCGGAAATTCGGATTTTATATTAGGTGTATGGTAACTACTACTGATACTACTAATCCGATTCTGCCCATTTTTGACACAAGAGCACATTACTATTAGAGAAATACGCCTTCTGAATTTTATTAATATATCTCACAGATTGAACGATATTTTCAGTAAAAAGTCAGTGACTGACGTTGAGGTGTACATATTCGGTATCTGGGGGCATAACAAAATATTTTTTAATTTCTATAAGTTTTGGGCGGGAGATGGCACACCTTGAGCGAACTATCTGTGAAAGGTTTTAATCCGATATCTTAATTGCTGCTTGAGTTATATATTGCAAAATGAAAGAATCAGATTCAATTTAAATTGTTTTATGTAGGAGGTGGGAGTGGTTATAATCCGATTTCGCCCATTTTTTCACTGTAATATAAATATATCAAGGTGATATTATGCACCAAATTTGGTTAAAATTGGTATTATAGTTCATGAAATATGGCATTTCACCTAAACGTGGGCGGTGCCACTCCCATTGTACAATTTTTACACGGATTTCTATGCCTCACTCCGTACTATCTCGACTGTAAGATTTAATCTTTATAACTGGTTTCTTCAACGAGTTAACGCATTTTAAGTAGTTTTCAACATAACCTTTGTATGGGAGGCGGAAGGCGAGTTATCATCCGATTTGACCCATTTTCCCAGTGTATAAGAGGTACTAAAAAGACTCGTTTTGAGCACGTTCCCTAGATATAACTATAATGGTTTGTAAAATATGTACATAAAACCTAGTAGAGGTTGGGGTCATACCCACTTTCTAAAAATCACCAAATAACATGCTTTTTCAAGAAATATCAATTTCACTCAAGTTGTCCCTTGCACGGACAGACGGGCGGACACAGTCACACGGAATTTAACTCGCCTGGTCATCCTGATTATTTGTATATATAACTCCAAATCTATTCTTATTAGTTCTAGGTATTACAAACAACCGAACCGTACAAAACTAATATACTCCGTTGTAACATGTCACGAGAGTTTAAAAATATTGCAAATGAGTTCAAAATTAACTATACGACAAAACCGTGAATAACTTACAATCTTATTGGCATCTTAGTAACTTATACAATATTATGTGCCATAAACTCACTTTCATTAATATATTTTATTTCGTGTCCAAGATATTTATATTAAAATCAACCTAGTTAATTCAAATGATATATGTGATATAAACACAACCAAAGTGGCTATTTTTAATATATTGCGTATATTAGGAAAAAGTCAACTCATGAGTCGTTAATCATTATATAAAGGACATAGGGCTTAGACCAAGGTCTACACCGATTTTATTCATATTAAGCATTAAAATATATTACGGTTAAGAATATATCGTATCGTTCGTATATCGATTTCACTAATTTTTGCTCCCAAAATATAGCATATTCAAGAATATACATCAACTAGTTTTATTTTTCTAAGACGTCGTACATATTGACCGCTATGCACGGATTTTTGAAAATTCTCATATTAGGTATTGATGGGCTAGGGGAAGTATTGTCGTGACCTTATCAAAATTTGGTATCAGAGTACATTATTACCAGGAAGAGATGTTTTCTGAATTTTATTAAGATATTTGTCAGATTAACCATAAAAGTATAAAGGTATAAAGTCAACCGGAATTTTCAAAGCTTTCATATTAGCCATATGGGAGCTAGGTATTTACCCGATTTTACGCATTTTTGACACTAGGGCACAATATTTTCTGAAAGTGGGCGGTGCCACCCTCACTTTCCAATTTTTATACCAATTACTTTGAAGCCCTTAAGTATCATCTTAGCTGTGAAATTCAATGTTTTGGCATGTTTTTTCAACGAGTTAACGCATATAGCTAGTGGAAATGGTTTTAATCCGATTTCACCCACTTCCACACCATCTAAGGAGGTATCGGAAGCACTTCTTCTCAGCAAGTTTGGTTGAAATTACTTTAACGGTTTGTGAAATATGTTCATTAAACCTATTATAGGGCGGGGCCATGCCTACTTTCAAAAAGTTTTCAACCCACATAAGCCGCTCTTATTGCGATTTCGCGTACGAAATCCCAGTTTTATTTCTTAATTTGGAACTTAGTTAAAGCATTTTATAAGTTTTCGTTTAGCGGCATTTTGTGGACGTGGCAATAATCCGATTAAGCCCATCTGCAGTACCTCCGACGAGTGCCAGGGAACATGTGTGCTAAGTTTCATCAAGATATCTTACTTTTTACTCAAGTTATCACTTGTATGGGCGGACGGACAGACAGACGTTTCGTCATCCTGATCAGTTATATACATATAACTCCATATCTATCTCGATTAGTTTTAGGTGTTATAAAAAATAAAAGTAAATAGAATAGATGTTGAACTAAATAAATTAGTTTGGCGTTGTTATGCAGCGTTGGCAAATGTGGTCATCTCCATGACATCAAAATTATTAAAGTAACTATATTTTTTATATGATAGGAGCACCTCGGTCAATAATGTTGATTACAATGTAGCGTAGTCTTGTCCTAGTATATAATATAGTCCTGCTTTTTACAGGGTATACCTTCGCTTATATTTATAAACACATGCATCGGTGCAGCACATGTACTAGTACATATCATATCACATTTGATATATTAAAACAATTGGTTTTTGTACTTTCAATAATAAATATTTCAATTAGTAAATGTTCTTTACATTACAGTCTTTCTAGTCGCTAAACGTCAAACCTACCAGATGCACTGAGGGTAAATGTATTTATATTTATATGTCATTAATTTCTTTACAATACTAGAAAATTATTAATAATTGTGGTGTTAATTCGAACTGCTTTAGAAATTTTTTTACGCACTTTTGCAATACAATACAACACTTGAACTGTTTGAAAGTTTAGGACCAGTAAAATGTACCACTCGGACAGTTGAATAGCTCTCAACACACACAGACTCTCACAATGCAAATCCTTTGAATGGGTAAGTTTGCCGACCACTAATCTAAAGTTTTTGAACTGCCAAACTCAAGTCTAAGCCAGCCAGGGTATTATAACATGATTGTATGATTACTAATGTAAATACAAAATTTTTAGCCAAAATGACCAATACTATCAGCACCTTATGCAACGTTTCTGAAAATTTGAACTACATAAATGCATGCAGTATAGTGAAAAATTTCTGGCTTCAGATTACGAAGTATTTAATATATTATATGTAATTATAACGCTATGATTTAAAAAGCGTCACGTCTCTCTAAACTTATGGATTTATTGGGTGCGGAACGTACGAATTAAATTAATCATCGACCACTTGTACAGTCAAGGATTTGATTATAATTTAAATTAAACAAAATTTCTTCAAGAAAGATATTGTAATGAATAGTGTATAAATTACAACTGAATTTTGTGTAACGATATGTTTGCATCTGAAGATGCTGAAATTATTTCAACTAAAAATCAAATTTGAGTTGAAAATTTTTGTAGGTAAACGAAGAATAATACAATACTAAAGAAATTCAAAATTTTAAAACAAAAAAACATTAAACACTCTTTTAATAAAAGCAAGTATTGTTTATATAACTTACTTTTACTTTGACTTTATTTAGAGTTATTACTTTTAGTTTATATGTAGTTATTATTTTTTTATATATAGTTATTAGTTTGTTTATATTGCAAACTGCATGCACACATTCTTAATAGTTAAAATAAAGTATGATATTTTGTTATTCATCCCACACCGAATTCCGTGTACTTGCAGATTCCGCGTGTAACAGAAGAAAAATCCGTATTTTATTTCATTGATCTAAACAAAATATCAGTAAAATATATATATATATACATATATCTGATACGACAGCTGGCACAGGGCTGCAATTAATTTGCTACATTTCATTGCAAGAAAATTAACATGGGTTTTGACATAGCAAACTTTGCAGCTATTGGAATTTTTTGCGTGGGTTGTTGTGTTATTGCTCGAATTGGAAAACCTTACAATCCGTGCAATCCAAGCTCCTTGGAAGGGTTTTGTAAAACTTAGAAAATTTCCCTATTGTTTTAAATAAAATTTCCACGTCAAAATAGACAATACTCATTCATTAAAAGAAATTGGTACACATATGCTGAGTAATATTAGTATTTTGTTTCCATTTAAACCTTTGCCCGTGAGGACGTTAATAATGAGCTAAAGTCTCAAGACTGGTTATATATGAATTAGCTCATTGTTAAACAGTAATATAAGAAAATGAACCCTTCCTTATGTGATGAGATATGCTGAGATATAAGGGCGTAAATAATGAGGTCTAAATATATAAAAGTCTCAGATTATAAAATACCTAAAAAAGAATCTCTTGGATTTAGTTTCTTTCTATGGCATAGTAATCAACTCATTATTTATTTAACAACGAATATTTCCTTTTTAAAAAATTAACATCGATTGCTTTTTTAAAGAAGTAAAATCGAATTACAACAAGTAAATAAGGCTGCAGCTGAACATTATATACTGTGGTAATTCCTAAAGATTTAAGGCGTGAAAATATTTGCAAGTATCTCCAAAAATGTATAATAAAACAAGTAAGGTAGGGCTAAGTTCGAGTGTAACCAAACATTTTACACTCTCGCAATATGCAAAGATCAAATAAAGGGGAAATATTTTCAGGTGTAAAGCCAACCGGGAGTTTGAAATTGTTATATTAGGTATATGTTGGCTAAGTTAGTATTGACCAGATTTTATTCATTTTTGGCATCATTACACGCTATTACCAGAAAAAGGCGCTCTCTGTATTTCTTTACGATAACTCATATATTGATCGATATATACAGAAGAAAGTCAACCGGAATTTCGAAAATATGTATGTATATATGTGTATTTTCTCCTATTTTATCCATTTTAAGCACAAGGATGCACTTGTTAGACAGAGTATAATAGATCTGTTCACCTAACAGTTGATTGTAACACCTAAAACTCATAATAATAGACATAGAATTATATATATCAAAATGATCAGGATAACAACACGGATTGAATTCCGGATGACTGTCGGTCCATCCGTCTGTCCAGGCAAGCGATAACTTGAGTAAAAATTGAGATGTCTTAGTAAAACGTGGTACACGTGTTTCTTGACACTCTGAGGAGGTTGATATTGCAGACAAGCGCAATCGGCCATACCCACAAAATTCCGTTAATCGAAAACGGATAACTAAACAACGAATTAAGATACAAACATGTAATTTGCTATAGGGAATCGCAATAGAGAGAGGCATATATGGTTTGAAATTTCTTAAGAAGTGTGTTTGGCCCCGCCCTTTAATAGGTTTAATGCACATATCTCACAAACCACTAAAGCTTTATCAGACGAACGTGCTCAGAACTCTTTTTAGTACGTCCTCGTGGCAAATGAGTCAAATCGGATGATAACCACGTCCGCCTCCCATACAACGGTTATGGTGAAAACTAATTAAAGTGCGTTAACTCGCTTAAGAGGGAAGTTAGAAAGATTAAATCTTACAGTCAAGGTGGTAAAGAATGCATAGGAATCTATGTAAAAATGAGCCACCGCTCCCTTTTAGAAATCCTACATCTCAGGAAGTACAGCAACAATTTCAGGTAAATTTTGTACATAAGATCATTTTTGATAACAACCACTCCTACTCCCCATATAACACAATTTTAAATTCCATCCATATGTTTCGAGGTATACTTTTTCCTTGTGTCAAAAAAGGGTAAAATCAAGTAAATAGTTCCCCTATTCTCCATATATGATGCTGATGAAAAGTGCGTCACTTACGACAACATCGAGCGAAAACTGTCGTGGTCGAATTGCGGTGAGCAAACGGTGGCCAAGTCAGGATTGACGGTCAAAAAAGCTTTGCTATGCGTTTGGTGGGATTGGCAGGGGATCATTTACTATAAGCTGACCCCCTACGACCAAAATCTTAATTCGGACCTGTACTGTCAACAATCGGACCATCGGAAGGAAGCAATCGCCCAGAAGTGGTCAGGTTTGGCCAATAGGAGGAAAATTGTGTTCCATCCAGGAGCTTGTTTGGGAGGTTCTTATGCATCCACCTGTCACCAAGTGATTACTACCGGTTTCCGCCTAAAACGAATGATTTTGCTGGCAAAAAATGTCAATAGGGAAAACTGCGAGAGTGGTAACAATAAAACGGTGCATATTTTACCTAAATCAGAGAACTAGATCTATCATAGATGCTAAATAAAATTTTCAACTTAATGAAAAAATAATGGATTTATTTTTAGTAGATCTAATATTTCGTGTTTTGTTATTTTCTTCTTAACACATTCGGTAAACTAAAATTACAAATATATTTCAAAAATGTATTTCGATTCAAATGAAAGATAACGAAAATAAAAGAATTAAGTAACAAAAATGGCGATAGCTGCTTTTCAAACCATAAAAATATGAGAGATGCCTTAGATCTTGGTTTGTTCTGCTTTGCTTCGCCTTGAAAACATTTTATGTGAATGTACTCATACAAATACAAAACCGAAACAAAAGTTATATGTGAACGGCCCTTTAGAGTCTCAGTATAGATGATATAAGATGATTCTCAAGGTGTTAATTTGATCGACACAGGAGCAGATAGGCCTGAAGCCAGCGTGCTGTTTACGTATTGCAGTATCCAAAATTCCATTAATGCTTTCAGCAGGATACTTGTTAGCATCTTCGACGGTATAGAAAGTAGCATGATGCCTCTATAATTGCGGCATTGGTTCAAATCACCCTTCTTAGGAAACGCCAAAAACACACCAAGTCCCTGGAGGTTGTTTCGCTTTCCCGGATTTTGAAAAAAAGTAAAAAAAGTATCTAGGGTCAGCCGTTATATTGTCAAGGTCGGCCGATTTATTGTTTTTCAGAGAATTTAGTGTCCTAATGATTTCAACGATATCAGGTGGACGTGACATTATTGTTTGACTTCGAGTGTTAACAGGTGAAGTGGTTGGTGATGGTTCCGCGGGATGGGGGTCTGGTATCTCGGTGTTGTTTAGGATCCTCCGTAGATATCAGTAGGTTGCCGTTTTTGCCTTTTGATTGGGCAGAGCCCTCGGGATTTATTTCCAGCAATTTCGTATGTGATCTCATATAGGCCTTTCATATTTTTGGCTTATACTGCGGACTCTATTTGACAGGCCATGTCTTCGTCCCAGAAGCGCTTGTCTCATTTGCCTAATCGTCGTTTAAGTCGTTGTAAATAAGAGCTCTCTCACTATTTTGCAACCACGTTTGGGCTCTATCCCGAGCGCATTTTGCTTCCCTCCTTTTCTCAATTAGGGACCATATTTCTTCGGTCATCCATTTCTTTAAGTGAGATGGCCGCGTGCAGAGGACTCGGTGCGGCGGCGTCAAGAAAAACGGGCTTTGTATTTTGCCAGAATGTTTCCACGTCCTCCGAATTATATTGGTGGCTATCGTTCGTGGAAGACAGGAATGCATTGTCAAAATATGCATTCTCAATCAGCTTTTCTTCTTTAGTTATCTTCAATCGGACTTTTGCAACTAAAAGGACGGATCGTAAAGAAGGTGACCGGAACCGATAATCGCGCTCCACTTGACTCAAAATCTGCTTATACAGAAATAATCTATCTGGTTTTCGATGACATTGTCAGGGTCCATGGCCAATTTGTACTCATCACATTCTTCGATAAGCATGTCTCCGTTTTCATTTCATTCGCTGAGTCCATGCCTTTTCATTACGTGTTCAATGTGTTTGTTGTCGGAGCCGATTTTCACGTTCAAAACTGCCTATGCCATCACTATCAGTATGCCCTTCTTGTGTGTGTTATTAATCACTCTCGCTAACTGATTGCAATAGTCATCTTTTGTTCGGTTTTCCGCCATTTCAATGAGGCCATTAGATGATCGTAATATTTCTTTCTCTAGAGTCAAATCGATACCACATGAACTTCGTTCACTCCATGAGTGACTTCATTACTTTCTCATTTAAGTGAAATTCATTGCCGTCATGGCGCAAATCGTTGGGAACCCTACCGGAACATAGGAAGGATGAGCCGCCAGGAAGTTTTGTTTCTCCACAAGCACTCCATCTGAAATCACATAGTCCGATTATGACGAGGTTGAATTTTTTAACTTCCTTCCCAAGGAAGAAGTATTGTTTATTCGTGACCGATTTTTCCACATTCTTGCGGTTTTATTTGTGTGTATACTATAATAATGTCCAATTGAAGATGAGATTTACGCCTCCAAATCCAATATACATCTGCCGAAGCAGGTGGATTCCGCGAAGAGGTTCGCGTTCCACGTGGAGATATATTTTCCATTGAGTTTAAACTCATGACTTTAGATGGTAGTGGAGTAAGTAAAGTCACTCCGAAAGGGTATAAGTCAAGGATTGGACCTGAGCGGATCCACAAGTAAAGGTCAGGCTCATTATGCAACTGCATTTCTTCTGCGCGATGGGAGGTTTTACAGCTTGACCTCGGTCGACAGAGCCTCGTTAGAAAGGGAAACAGGCGGCACTAAGTTCAGTTCGGACAGTGGATGAGGTTGTCAGTTGAATAGGAGAGGCTTCACTACCCCGCTATCCCCTTTACACCCTTATAGCGTTGAAAATAATTTTTATATTCCATTCCTCTATTTCTCTATATATCTCTCTCGGTATAATTATAGCATTGATCCAGAATTTTTGACAGAAGTTAAATTTTTGGTGCAAACAATCTAGCAATGCATACATTTCGAGATTGCAATCGAGGCAACTTCTACAATTCATGCATACGATACTGGTGGTGTTAAAGTAAATCAAATTATTAAAAATACTTGTTATGTTAAAAACCAAGAAAATTCCTGTTAATCCAAAACAATTAATTCAAATAACAATTGCTAGTGGTTCTTTAATGTTCCTCTATAAATGTATCAGTGTGCGACTACATACTCTGAATGCAAGTGTGTTAATGTACACTCACTTTCTTGCAATGCCGTATAGCTATCCACTTATGTGCCGTAAATACATACATACATATGTATGATCTGATATGAGATGTTTGCATTAATGCTGGGTTCTAAAAACTTTAACACTTTCATTGGAGCGATACAACGTGAGTCTCATAACGACATCATCTTTATAATATTAACAGTATAAAATCCAAGCATATGACGTTAATCCCACCGACTGTGGCTAACACTTGCTGCTTGTATGGTTGAATATACTTGATAACATTACCAGCCATCCGTAACAAATGAGACCGCCGATGGTACAGAACTGCTCCTTTCAGTGGTTAAGTGCATCAAAAAATCACGACAATCAAATTAGGGTGTGATGGCGAAACAATTGTCCCCAGAGAAAAATTTGTGCACAGATTGACGCGAAGCTTTAATGGCACCCTAATTGAATGTGTAAATAAATTTGTAGATTACTCATGGGGTCGACAGCTACAATTCTTTCATTGACAAATGAAATAAAACCAAATAGTGGATGTAAATATTCAAAGGCATCTTGCGCCGTAAAGTCAGCAAAGAATACATCAGCTGTGGGCCGGATTAGAGCAGCGTCTGATATGCATTTGAACATTTGCAATTCAATGAAATGAAATTTAATTGAAACCAACTTAGCAAGTGTATTTATTTATTGCAGAAATACTTAACTCACACCCAAACAGGGTTTGCTATTCACCACAGAATCGATTAGTCCCTTGGAGTCAGCATTCAGTAGTAAATTCGTCGGGAGATATTGAGCAAACCGGACCTGTAGCAGCTGTGCGTTCAAAAAGTCAAAATTTAGGCTTAATTTGTGTAGTATGTGGAGACACCAGCTCTGGGAAACATTATGGAATTTTAGCCTGCAATGGTTGCTCGGGATTTTTCAAACGAAGCGTTCGACGGAAACTCATTTACAGGTTAGTTTGATGCTGCACTATGAATTCATTGTATATGTATGTATATTATGCTAAACACTTTTTCAAACGATTATTTACTCAAGGTGTTTCAATATTCATTAGTAGGTCAAGATAAACTATTTGTATAAACCATTCCTGAATTTCTAACTAACTGCTATTTTTTTGGCGTAATAAAACATCTTAGTTTTTTTAGTAATATCCACATACTTGGTTATTCTGCATATACTCTCAAATGATCGATAAGCCAAACTTTATAAAAAGGGATGAAAATACTTCATGTATTCAGTAAGCTTCATTGTACATATATATAGTACATGTAAATATATATTTGTTTATTTACTCTACGCATTCCTATAATCCTTGGTTTCTAAACATTGCGCTTACCTTCATCCCTTTCAAATGGCTCAAATATAGTATTCTCACTCTATGTTATGTGGTCACATGTGGTTAAGTATATATATCTTAAGCTTCATATCAATCTCTGGGGATAGGTTCATCGTGAGCTGACATTTGCGATGACTGAATATTATTGAATAAGAAAGTCAATTCTGGTATTACAGAATTCTGGTTTCTTTGACTTTCTTTTTTTCAAGATATTTGATGAATCTGCACGGGGCATTAGATATGTATTAGTACATGTGCTGCACCGATGCATGTATTTATAAATCTAAGCGAAGGTATACCCTGCAAAAAGCAGGACCATATTATATACTAGGACAAGCCTACTCTACGTTGTAATCAACATTATTGACCGAAGTGCTCCTAACATATGGAAAATATAGTTACTTTAAAATTGTGGTCATTGATTAGCAATAGCCAACTGACTATAGAGTTGCCACCCTAGTTTTTTCAATAAAACAAAGGTTAAAGCCTATTTATTTTAATACTCTCACAACATATTGCAACAGAGTATATTAGTTTTGTTCACCTAGCCGTTGTTGACAACACCTAAAATTTATCGAGATAGATATAGAGTTATACATATACAAATGGTCAGGATGACGAGACGAGTTGAATTCCAAGTGACTGTCTATCCGTCCTCCGGTGCAGGTGATAGCTTGAGTAAAAAGTAAGATATTTTGATGAAACTTGGTACACGTATTCCTTGGCAATATAAGAAGGTTGCTATTATAGATGGGCGTAATCGGAGTACTTCCACGCCAACAAAATGCCGTTAATCGAAAATTTTTTAAAAGGATTAAAAAGTTGCCAAATAATTTGGTCTAGAAAATCGTAGTCGGCAGGGGCATCTGTGGGTAAAATTTTTTGTTAAAGTGGGCATGGCCCCCCCCATAGGTTTAAAGTACGTATCTCACAAGCCATTAAAACTATATCAATAAACTTGCTCAGAATAAGTTCTCCTAGCATGTTCTCAGATTCTGGGAAAATAAGTGAAATCGGATAATAACCACGCTCACCTCCCATACAAGGTTAAGTTGAAAATTGCTAAGGGTGCATTAACTCGCTGAAGAAACACGTCAGAAACATTAAATATTATAGTAAATACGGTACGAAAGAACTGAATAGGGATCCGTGTACAATTTCTACAATGGGTGTGGTACCGCCCAATTTTACGTGAAATCCCATATCTCAATAACGACTTAACCAAATTCAGCCAAATTGGTTACAATACATTATATTTGCCTCTTTATGTCAGCTTGTGGGAATGGGCGAAATCGGATAACAACCACGCCTACTTCTCTTATAACCCAATTTCAAATTTAATTTGATTCTTTCACTTTAAAGTGCATAAATTTAGCACCAATTAAGATATTAGAGTGGAACTTTGTAAAAATAGTGCATTCAAGATATACCACCTCATGCGAAATAAAAAAAGTGAAAATCGGCATATAACTTTTCAAGTCCCATATGCTCAATATAAGGACCACAATGCCTATGGATATGGATATGCCTATCTTTCCATGATAAAAATATGATCTTGTATCAAAAATGGGGAAAATGGGGCGAACTCCTTCTGTTACACTTTATACCATATATTTCGGTCACTATATGAGTTATAACCTAACCAAACCAAACTTATCATATCATACCATATGCCTTTGGCTTTATACAGTATATATCGGTCAATATGGCAGATATCCTAGCAAAACAAAGTTAACTTATAATTTTGGATATACCATAGTTTAATGCCGCAAATGTGTGAAATTGGTCTACAAATTATCCCAGGTCCCACATACTACATATAATGATTTTCGTTATTCTAGCAGACTCCATGCCGAATATGTCGATCAGTGTGTGAGTTATCTTCATTAAATTAGGTGGAAACATGTTTTCTAGTGTAGTTGAGTAATGAAAAAGTTAATGCAATCAGTCCAGACTTTCCCCTACCCTAAATATACCAGAAACAATATTTCCCGACTTAGCAACTGATTTTAAACCAACTGACTTTAGGTTGGTCAATATGTGTGATATAATAAAATTAAGTGGATGTGTTTTCTAAAACATAATGTGGTGTCGCGCTAAATTTGAAAGAAACCGGTCCAGACGTGCTCTAAGTCCTCTAATCCTAATATAATGATTTCCGTTTCTCTGGTTGACTTTTCTCTCACATACCTAATACATGTAATTAAGCCACTATGGTTGAGTTTATATAGCATATATCTCATTTTAGTTAATTTGGTAGATTTTAAAATAAAGCAATGAAAGTACGTAACCTATTATATAAATTAATAAGATACCAAATATGATTGTAATCCATTCACGGTTTCGAAAAATGGTGAGTAGCGAATTCCTCCCCAACATTTTTTAATATAAACTTTTGTCAGCACCTGAAAGTATTTCAACTCCTTTGATTCTTACATACTGGGAGAATTTAAAATGTTTGGTTGCATCCGAACGTAGCCCTTCCTTACTTGTTTAAAATATAGCCTTGTGAACACGTGAAAATATGCTCTGGCTTTAATCTTTGAAAATTGCGGGAGTATACGATGTTCGGGGGCATTCCTCCAGATTTTGACAAAACTTTATAATAAAAAATTTTACGTAAGAATTCGAAATTCATTATTCAATGAAAATTGTGATTGGATTATGGTCATATTTGGTATCTTACTAACTTATATTATAGGTCATAGACTCACTTAGTTTCATTACCATATTTTGCGTTGTGTCCGAAATATTTATATTATATTTAAATCAACTCAATTAACTCAAATTCTAGAATTCTAAATTTTCCATTTCAGGAATATTAAAAGTGTTGATACATACACCAAAGGAAAACCTCCGATTATGATTTCAGGGTGATCACGGTTTTAGGCTCTGTATAAATTTGATTTTCTACTGAAATTAAAATATTATTTAAATATTTGAAAAAGTAAATTGGAAGAGAGTTCAAAAAATCGCATATCTCTAGCAGTATACTTGAGTTTAACATAATCCCAAGTTCGTGGATAAAAATTACGGTTATTTAAAAAATGACAATGTTTATCTTGTACATGGCCTGAAAGTGTCTGAGTAATGCTCTTATTGTGGCTAAATTACAAAAATTAAAACCGCACATAATAGTAAACGAAATATCAAAAGGATCACTTACTGATATACACATATATAAAACTGGATGAACTGGATAAAACTGGGTGTGTATGCATCCTATATGTAATATTCCGAATAATTGTGAGCTAAACTTTAAGGTCTTTAAAATTTGAATGCTTCTTTTTCTGTGAATTTTGGGATAAAAAATTTTACCGCTTTTACAATTTTTTTTCAGATCGAGCAACCCCAAGAATTTATTCATCGATCTATCAGATTTACCATCAGAATTATGATATAAAAACAAAAAGGTCAAATTGTCACTGATTATTGTGCCACCTACAATAACATCGATATTTCTGCCACTAACATCGTCATATTTCTTAATTTTTTTAATTTTTATTCCATATAAGATGATCTATAAGAGCTAAGTTTTGTTTTAATATCTTTATTGCTGTTAATTAAAACAAAAAACCAAAAACAAAACTGAGAGATCCAAAATAGTTTTAAATATGATGTAAACATAGTTACAGTCAAAAATTCACAGAAAAAAATCAAAATTACCAAAAGGATATATTAAAGTGAATAGTCTCACATCCGCAGTTCCATTTGAAAAATGACCTATATGTAGGCGTATACAGATTCCTATCTGGCTAATTTTGTGTTACTGGCATTATCTTTGAAAAACTTACTTTCAGTACTTTTGTTTTATGTGAGATTTGAGTATTCTTAAGTAACGCCATAAAACCACGGTTCAGTTTTGACTCAGCTCATTCGCTATATTAACTTCCTCAGAAAAACACGTGTACTAAATTTTTTCTTGCTAATTGATGTAATATGAAAATAACATCCGCAATTAATACATATGGGGAGACAAAAAAAAAATATATATATATATACTGTACTTCATCTTTTTTCCAATTTATTTTAAACAATATTAACATAAATATGAACAAAGAAGAAAGGGGTAAGTTTAGGTGCAACCGAACATTATATATTGCAATATAACAATTTGTACGAATTAATCGCGTGGAAATGGATGTCAGTTAGTCATTATTATGAATCGATGAGAAGCACCATTTGTACTAAGTTCTATGTTCTAATATATTCATTGATGGGATCATATGGCAAGTAGGTCTGATTGTGGTCCGATATAATATAACAACATTAAGGAAATGTTATTTACCAAATTTCAGTAAATTGGTCGAGTAATTGCTGAGATATGGGATTTCACTTAAAATGCAAGCAGTACTCCTATTTTTCAATTTTTAAAATGATTCACATCAAACTTGTTCTACTATCTTTACGGTTAAATTTAATGTTTGAGACGTTTTTGTTGGACAGTTATCATGCTTTTAGTAGTTTTAAACATAACAGTTGTATGGAGGTGGGCGTGATTGTTATCCAAGTTGACCCATTTTCGCACGGTATCAGGACTATACGCTAGAAAAAATATTTCTAATAAGTCTGGTTAATATAGTTTGAATAGTTACAAGCTATTTACATTAAAAGTATTTAAGGCTGGCGCCCACTTTTCAAAAGTTTTTAAACCACGATACCCCTCCCTACTATAATCTTCTGTACCCAATTCAAGTTTTATAATTTAATTTGTGATTTAGTTTGTTGGCATGACAATGATCTGAAACATTATTCTCCTCAGACTGCCAAGAAATTCGTGTATTATGTTTTGTCAAGATATCTAAATTTTCACACAAGTTATCGCTTGCATGTATACATAGACATACATCGGGAATTTCTTTTGATATTGTTTAGTTTGTTTTATTGTAAGCTACGAAAATTACCGTAATAATGCACATCCGAGATTGGAATTAAATAATTTTACATGTTAGACTAGACAATAGTTATATCTTAAATTTCATGGTAATTCGTTAACTAAAAGCAATTAAACCTTTTTTAGTAAAATTTATTTTTATCGCTTAAATTTTTTGCGCAAAAGGCTCGACATAATTGAATTATAATTTCTGTGTATGTTTTATAACGAACATTAATTTTTAAGTCGGAAAAAATATCTAGATGTCTGTAATTTCTAAAGTATAGTGTTTATGATAATAAACTTTTCAATTTCAGTTTTGTAATTTATCAATTAATATTTCAGATGTCAAGCCGGAACAGGTCGTTGTGTTGTGGACAAAGCACATAGAAATCAGTGTCAAGCATGCCGCCTTAAGAAGTGCCTTCAAATGGGGATGAATAAAGATGGTCAGTATAAAATACTTGTTTAGTAGCACTGAACACAACAATATATACAGAGAGACAGAGTTTTAAGTTGAATATTCTCCTCTTCAATCAATTAAAAAATTTTTGTTTAAAGCAATTTCTCTTGAGGCTGAAATTTACTGCTTGAGTTACTGATACTGAAATTTAGTAGCTTATAATATAATTAATAAATAGTATTAATAAGTAATATAACATATATAAATAGTAGTAGTAATAAGTAATATAACTTATTGCTTAAGAAGGTATAAACCTGTAACTTCAAGGCAATAAGGCTTATAAAATATGTGTTTCTCTTATAATTTTTATACTCTCGCAACATGTTTCAACAGATTATAATAGTTTTGATCACCTAACGCTTGTTTGTAATCGAGATAAATATAGGTTTATATCTATATAAATGATCGGGAAATCACCGATTTCCGAATTTGTTATGTTGTATTATATTTTAACCCTTATGTTACAATGTGAAAATGGGCGCAATCGGAGTCCAACCACGTCTGCTTTCCATATAACACAATTTTAAATTCCATATGCCATTTCCAAATTAAGTTCCTTTGGTTAAATTTATATCGCGAATATCTCCTTAGAAAATCTTTCAACAAAATTACATAAGAATATTTCGATTAATATTATGTCATTCGGTAATAAAAATTATAGCTGTGTACCTTCCCACAACATTAATATCATGAATATAGATAATTTTCCTTAGTTAGTTTGACTTCATGAGTATATGAGCCAAAGCAAAAGTTAATATGATGCCAAATACGATTGCAATCCATTCACAACTGCGTCGAATAAAATTTTTTAATATAAAGTTTTATGAACACCTGAAAATATCTCCGGGTTTTAATCTTTGAAAATTGCGAGGGTATAAAATGATCGGTTACACCCGAACTTAGCTCTTCCTTACTTGTTTAATATAAATTTTTGCCATAACCTGAAAGCATTTCCCCGCCTTTGACCGTTGCAGATTGCGAGAGTATAAAATATTCGGCTACATCCGAACTTAATCCTGCCTTACTTGTTATTCATAACATCTGTGCTTAGTAAACCTGTCTGTAGTAAACTACAGTACGTTTAGTAAATCACTGTAGTAAACTGTTTTGCTATAATTTTTATTTGCGCTATATCATGAGCACGGTTAAGAAAGCAATAGCAGTCACACTTGGCAGAAAAATGGATCATGTCCCAGTCTATAGACACCAATATGGTACTTGTAGGTGTGTACAATGATATAGAGTGCCTACGATAAACCCATTTAAATATTTAAATGGCCAGTGGCGGTGGCACGTGACCTCAAAACAATTACGCACCTTCTCATGCACACTCTTACAAAATCAGCATGTCTAACCAAGGCACATTCAAATTATTGAGCGCATGTAACGAGTACATTTTCTCACCTTTAAGGCTTAATATTTGCTGTCATGCCGTGCATTTAGATTACAGAGTGTATTCACTTGGAATTTCGATTACAACTCATTATAAGTGCTGTGTGCGGTTAACACATCGCGAATTCATTTATTTTCCAATTACAGCAGTGCAAAATGAGCGACAGCCGCGAAACACAGCCACTATACGTCCTGAGACGCTGCGGGAGATGGAACACGGGCGAGCTTTGCGGGAAGCGGCCGTAGCGGTTGGAGTGTTTGGGTAAGATATTTACTGTATAAATTTGAGACCATTTACCTATATGAATTGTGCATTCAATAACATATTTTCGATTTGAACAATTTAATCATTCAATTACGTTTTTGCTACATGTTATATTTCAGACCACCAGTTTTATTATCTCCACCATGCTATGGTCCTGGCCTACTACCACCTCCTTGTAAATAGATATTTTATAAGCACAACTATTTAGAATATGTTTAATTTAATCTGGAATTTCAGCTATATCGAGTCTTCCGACAAATCGGAGATTACATCACAACCACATTTCAAAGGCCTTGCAGCTTTCTTCAAATGTATCACAGGCAGGCGGTTTCCCTGTATTTAACAACAACCTACAATTTTCTAGGGATAACACTTATACAACCTCGATCGATCTTTCCAATGGAACTATCTCTGCTTCTACGAACTCAAGTAGTACAAATTCAATAGATCCGAGTTCCCCTATATCTGATGCAGGTACATTTTCAAATGCCCCTCTCATTCAGGTATACAAATGTCGCATAAATTCATGGTCTTTATAGTATTTATTTTGCAATGAAGTGATTTAAGCATTATAAATTTTTTTATACAAATATTTTATTTTAATGAAAATACAAAATAAAATAATGTAAATGGTAATTTCGTTGTCTGGTTTTTATATAGTATTTGTAATATACCTTTCTATATGTACATTCGTGTTGTGTTCAAAAAATAACCGGCCTGTTTTTCGACTGTGTTCTTCGACTAGTGCATCATGAATTCTTGTCACAAAGTCAAACAGTCAATAAGGAGTACTACCTACAGGTTCAACGCCGTTTGGGTGAAGTAATCCGAAAAAAACGTCTAAATTTGTGGTAAAACAATTCATGCTTTTGCTTAATTCTGCCCACACTTCGTTGCTTATTTGTGAATTCTTGGCCAGAAACAATACTATAATGGTAATTTTTATAATGGTGATTTTCTCCTATTTTCGAAAATGAAGGGAACCTTAAATGGCCGTCGTTTTACAAGTAGAGATGAATTTAAAAGCGCATCGCTGAAGGAACTAAAGGCTATCCCAAAAATCGAGTTTGAGAAGCGTTTCAACGATTGGGAGAAGCGCTGACATAAGTGCATAATATCGAATGGAGACTATTTTGACGGCGACAACATTAATGTAGACGATTGAATATATATTTTTAAAAAAAAAAGGAAAATTCCCGTTATTTTTTGAACGCACCGCGTACATATACTTTAGGACAGCTTTCCCATTGAAATTTAACTTATATACTCATTTTATTAATAATCGTATGTTAGGAGTTTATATGACGTAACATTGTTTCTATTTATTGACCTGTCGATATGATATACTTGTTCGTAATATATATATTTTTTCCTTTTTTACTTTATGAATTCACTCTTATTTAAGTTTTAGATAAAAATCCTGTCGGAGGAAGTGTTTCATCCATAAGTTCGACCAGTTCTGTCCATGATAATGATGGTAAATGAAATACACCAATTTTAAAAACTTGCTGATCATAATTTGAAATTTCGATCATACCAGGAACCCCTAAACACTTTTCCTGGTTTTATTTAAAAAAAAATGTTAATTCAAATAATAGTTCGAACACTTGCAAGGCTATCATAAAATTCGTATACCAATTGTATATACGTTTGATCCTGTTTAAAATTCAAAAAATTTTAATTAATAAGTATACATACAAAATTGTGCAAATCACTTTATGTAAGTGTGCAAATCACAGTAAAGTTCATTAGAAGCTATCTGTTAAAAATATGCAGGTGTACTTAATGTGATAAAACCAATCAGATAATGATGATTACTTTATAGAACCTTCCCTTTTCCTTTCAAACAATTTCGGACTTCTTAACATACCGTGGACTGATTCCACTCCCTCTTAGTATCAAAATAAAATATGTTAAGTATAAAGTGATTTCGTTGAAATCTCACATTCATTGTTCGAGATGTGTAATTTGATGATTTCAATTTGTATACAGATTAAAAGCGGTTTCATAAACATTTGACGTGCTATATTTAATTAAACATAATTCTATTGTAATTTTGCTAATATTATTAATATAAATTTGTGTTTTTAAGATGATTCCATCGATGTTACCAATGATGAAGAGCCTCTGCGGAATGCGAAATCGGATTGCCACTTCACGATACCGACATTTGTACCACAAAACTTATACGTTCAACCGCATGAGACTGTTTATGAGACCAGCGCTCGCCTCCTCTTTATGGCAGTAAAGTGGGCAAAAAATTTACCAAGTTTTGCGAGTCTGTCGTTCCGAGATCAGGTAATCTTGTTCATATATGTATATATATTATGTGAGGAATAATGCTGAACAAAACCATTCATTGTATAGTACTAATTTTAAAATTATAGTAAAGTTTATAATTCTTTATTTAATGCAATGGAATTTGTTGTTACGTATTCACATTAGCATTATTATTAAAATCTCTTTTATTAAAATTAAGGTTATATATATAAAACGATATAATAAAACGAACTACTAATAAATCAGAAAATGTTAGCTAATCATACTTTGGTGAAAACGAAATTGATATATCAGCTAACACCTGATTAGTTATCATAAAATATATGGGAAATCTAATCAGATATTTTGAAATTCGGCCCAAGTTAAAACCAAAATATTCGATAACTAAGCTCCAAATTAAGACACAAAACTGTTATTTGGTGCAAGGGATCGCAGTAGTGAAGAGCTTCCGCGGATTAGAACTTTTTAAAAAATTAGCACGACCGCTCCCTAAATAGGTTTAATGTACATATCTCAAAAACTACTATGTCTATATCAACCAAACTCGCTGAGGATGAATCTTTTCGGCTTCTACTTAGACAGCGCGAAAATGGGCGAACTCGGACGATAACCACGTCCACTCCCCATATAACAATTAAGTTGAAAACTACTCAATTTGCAATAACTCATTAATTTTACAGCCAAGGCGGTTCTTAGGGCCTTTAAAAGAAACAGTGTAAAAATTTAACAATGGGCGTGGTACCGCCCACCCTTAGGAAAACTTGTCAAGAACGCCGAAAAAAATTCAACTAAATTGTTGCGTAATTTTACTCTGAAATTCCTATGTTACATTGTGAAAATGAACGAAATCAACTACGCCTACTTTCCATATATCACAATTTTAAATAGGATTGTTTCACTTTACAATTAAGTTATCGGAACAAAACATTGCACAAAGAGTATCTTTAGGATTGGCCGTCTTGTGTCTAAAAATTGTAAAAATCGTAATATATCTTTTCAAGCACCCAGATACTGAGTATGTGGACCCCTGTACCTATGTCTGACTTTTTATCGAAAATATCGGTAAATATGTGCGGTTTATTATTGAAATTCAGAGAAACTCTTTTCTTTATAATAATGTGCCCTGCGTCAAAAGTGGTTAAAATTCGGTAACAATAATTTTCCTAGACCCCATTTACCTATTATAAAGATTTTCGAGTGTCCGGTCGACTTTATACCGTATATAAAGCCAATATGTAAGATATCTTAGCAAAATTTAAGTGAAATATTATATATCCATTGTTATACTGGATATGCTATGATTTAATGCCAAAAATGTGTGAGATCGGTCTACGAATTACCCCAGCGGCCTTCTACTGCATATAATGGTTTTCGTAATTTTAGTCCTCCGAATATATCGGCGATATTCTGAGTTATTTCAGTAAAAATTCGCGAAATATGTTCCCGAGCATACTTTAGTATAATGCCAAAAGTAAATGTTATCTGCTTAGTCCTTTCCCAGCCTCAATATAGTGAGTCTAAGTGTTTTCTTAACCATAATGTAGTTAAATGCTGAATATGAATGAAACCGGTCTACACCTTGGGTAAACCTCATATCCCTAATATAATAATTTCCGTTTCTCTGGTTGATTTTTTTCTCATATACCCAATATATTAAATTTAGCAACTTTGGTTGATTTTGTATCACAAATATCTCACTTGAATTAATTTGGTTGGTTTAATATAAATATCTCGGACACGAAGCAAAATAAATGTACGTTAGTCTATGACCTGTAATATAAGTTAAAAAGATACCAAATATGATTGTAATACATTCACGGTTTCTTTATTTTGAAGTGTTTTGCAACATTTTTTAATATATGTATGAATTTATATGTAATGAATGTCTACTACAATTTAACTCTTCAACATCTATTGGTTAAATCGCGCGTTAATTACTCGAGAGCGGTACCAGAGATTGCTGTTAAAGTTTATATGAGATTCTTAAGGCCAAATTGACAAAACTAACAGAAACTCTCATGTACGTGTGATCATTCATCCCTTTCTTGCGAATGGGGCTAATGATTTGCAACGTGTGTGTGTTGGCTTCCATGCAAATCCAACAATGCATTGGTATTTCGGTAGTCATTACTTTCTGTGATACAAACAAATGATCTGAGCTTTAATGATTACTAAAGTGAAACAAACCAAGTGCAAATTTCAAAATCGTGTCGCACTTCAATCTATACTATGGCTTCTCTACATCAATAAATAGTGTAAAACTCTGTTGTTGACATGGCAGAGGTCGTCGAAACTCTATAAGTGGTGAAATGTTTAAGTTAAGTTTTCTTAAATATTCACCCTAACCCTTAGTAATAAAAACAACCAGTAAAATTTGTTAATTTTGGTTCGTGTGCCTTTTACTGCTTTAATGCTTATCAAATGCTACACAAAACCATTTCCTAATAAATTTTAATATAAATAACCTATGACAAGAATTTGGTTTAGAATCAATTTAAGTATATATATATATAATATCTAAAGATATTTTTAATTTACCGTAATAATATATTATTAAGGGGAACAAAACCCACCAGGCGTTTGACCACCACCCACGGATACAAAGGTTTGGTTGTTGCCGTTCTACAATTTGATTATGTGATTGGTGGATAGGTGAACTGTTCCTATCTTCCTGCGTCATTAATTTTTATTAAAACAATTAACAATATGTATAACATATTATGTTTTCTCTTCATTTAATTTTAGGTTATTCTATTAGAGGAATCATGGTCGGATCTTTTTCTACTCAACGCTATTCAATGGTGTATTCCTCTAGACCCTACAGGATGTACTTTATTCTCAGTTTCAGAACACTGCAATAATTATGACACTACACAAGAAAGTGAGAACTGCGTTTCTAAAGAAGAAGTAAGTACATATGTAAATAAGACTAAACATACCGTAACCAGTCAAATGACCAGTTTTAAACTTTTGAATTAAAGATGCATGTTTCATCTTACCGCTTTCGCACATTTGACTTTATAAATTTTTCTAACTAATTAATATATAGTCTCGTCATTTCTTCATTCAAATGACTTCATTTGTCATTTTTCTTGTCAAAAGCTTTGGCAAGAACCTTATATTTCATTTTGATAGCTTTAGTAATACAGGTCATTCTGTACCTTGAAAAATGTCGAAACAAACAAGACAGTATTTACATCTTAGAAGATATAAATAATATAGACGAAGTTTCGGAAACTGATAAAGATGAATTTTCTGAAAATTAAGATATATTCGTCGGAAATTATAATGAGTTTGGATGTGCAGCTACCGAAGATGAAGAGGAAAATATTGCGATTATATGTTGTGGACGAAAAAAATAAGATTACTCTTAAGTTTAGAAAGATGAACAAAAAGAAAAAGATGAGCATAGGCCCTCTTCAGTACAACTCTCGAAATATGTTGTGCTCAAACCCTTGGAATCATTTACGGGTTGCGGAAGAAATTTAACCAGAGACAACTTCTTCACAAGTAAATCCTTAGCAACACATAATTGTGCTCTTAGAGGCTAAGTTCGGGTGTAGCCAAACATTTTATACTTTCGCAATCTCCAATTATCAGAGGCGGGGAAATGCTTTCAGGTGCTGGAAGAACTTTATATTAAAAAATGTTGCGGAAGAATTCAACATTCATTATTCGACGAAATTGTCAATGGATTGCAATCATATTTGCTATCTTATTAACTTATATTACAGGCCATATACTCACGTACTTTCATTCCTATATTTTGATTCGTGTTATTTTGTGCTTCGTGAAATTAACTCAAAAGTGATATATGCGATATAAACTCAACCAAAAAAAAAAAAGTAAACCAGAGAAAAGGAAATCATTATATTAGGAGTAAGGGGCCTAGACCATGGTCTAGATCGATTTCTTTCATATTTAGCACAAAATCACATTGTGTTTAAGAAAACATATCCACTTAATTTCATTAAAATATCACACATATTGACCAACATGAACGGTTGAAGTCAGGTGGAAAGTCGGGAATTCTTACATCGGGAATTTTTGGGATAGAGGAAGATCTGGACTGAACACATTAACCATTTTCAACTATATTAGGAAACATGTTTTCACGCAATTTCGTGAAGGTAACGCACACAGTGACCGACATATTCGACATTACGTCCGCTAAAATAACGAAAATCACTCTACCTAGTATATGGGAGGTAGGGTAATTCGTTCACCAATTTCATACCTTTTCGGCATTAAATTATGGTATATGCAATATTATACGTTCATTTAATTTTGCTAAGATATCTTACATGTTGATCGATATATACAGTATTCGATATATCGATATATACATATATATATATATATACAGATCGATATAAATATATTACCCATTAGGGGACGGAGCCGTACCCACGTTTTAGAAATTTTCAACCAAAAACTGTCCCTCCTTACTATGATTGCCTGTACAAAATTACAGTTTTGTATCTTAATTGGGAGCTTACTTATAGCATTTTATATTTTTTCGTTTAACGGCATTTTGTAGGCGTGGAAGTAATCCGATTCCGCTCGTCTGAAAAACCAACCTTCCTAGGGTGCCAAGGAATATGTGTGCCAAGTTTCATTAAGATATCTCAATTCAACTCGTCTGGTCATCCTGATCATTTATTTATGTAACTATTTCCATCGATTTCTAACGATTCATTTTAGGTGTTACAATGTTAGGTGTTGCAACCGTTAGGTGAACAAATTGTTACAATTCAACATTTATTATTCGACGAAATGGCGATTGTATGATAATCATATTTGGTATTTAATTAACTTATATTTTAGAACATAGACTCACATGGTTTCATCTCTTGCTTCCCATTCGAGATATCTATATTAAACTCAACCCAATTAACTCAAATGATATATGAGATATAAACTCATCCAAAAGGGATAAACTTAATACATTGGGTATTTTAGGAAAAGGTTAACCAGAGAATCGGAAATCATTTTTAATATTAGAGATATGGGATTTAGACCAAGACTTAGAACGATTTCCTTTATATTTAGTTGGTTTATTTCCTAAACCACATTAAGTTTAAGAAAACATGGCAACATTTTTTTTTTTTTAAATATCACACCTATTGTCCAATATAAACAGTTTAAGGTCAGGTGGAAAGTCGGAGAACACTACATCGGATTTAAAGTCAGCTGCAAAGTCGAAAATCCCTATATCGGGTATATTGGAGCTGGGGAATGTCTGGACTGATTACAGTAACTTTTAGCATTTCACAAATAATAAAAGTGTAGTATATCCAATATTATTCCTTCACTTAATTTTTCTAAGATATTATTCATAATGAACACATTTTCAGGCAAAGAATTGCTCTGAATTCAATAATACTTCTAACATATTGACCGATATTTTTGGTAAAAAGTCAGCCATAGGCACTTGGTCCACAAATTCGGTATCTGGGGGCTTTTCAGACATGAAATGGGGGACACTAAAGGCACTCTTTGTACAAAAATTTCGATATCTTCATTGGTAATTGATGTATATACTGTAAAGTGAAAGAATCATGTGGAAATTAAAATTGTGATATATAGGAAGTAAGCTTGGTTAGATTCCGATTTAACCCATTCCACCCCATTTTACAATGTAATCTATTTAGAATTTGTTATTTTACACATTTTTTTATTACCATATTTAATTTCATAACACTAATAGCTCCATGACGATAAATTTAAAAATTTTCCAGGTAGCCTCCAGTGTACGGACATTGCACGAAATTTTCTATAAATACAAAGCAGTTTTAGTTGATCCCGCTGAATTTGCTTGCATGAAAGCAATAGTTTTATTTCGTCCCGAAACCCGGGGGCTCAAGGATCCCGCGCAAATAGAAAATCTTCAAGATCAAGCTCATGCAAGTATTAAATATTAAATATAATTCGCAATATAAATCATATGAAAATATTTAAGCTTAAATATCTGTTATATGTAAATTAAGTAAGATTTCTTAATTCAAAATCCACAAAAAAAGATTTAGATAAAAATTTTACTTAATTCAGTTTATTATTTAATGAACTGCTACCTATAAGGATGAGAGAAAACTAGTATTAATTTTTTCATGTAAATAGATCCCTTAATAAACCAATTTTAGACATAGTTAATTAATTAAGCGTTATTGTAGATGTTATGAGCTCTTAGAGTTTTCTGATATTTATTTATATGGAAGTTATATGAAAGATAAAACAATTGAATTCCATAATGCTTCTCTGCGATATTAATTTACCTGGTGTCTCATGGAAGGCTGTGAATGACAAATATCGGTTTGCACTCGTTTGGTAAGATTTACCAGTTATGATTTGTAAGACTATATAATCCAATGATTATGTAAGACTATATAAAATTATATGTGGATTATATAACTAATATAAAAAACATGTTATGCCTAATCCTAAATGGTTTGTGGTTTTATTAACTCCAAACATTATATTTTTAACATTTCGTCCTCTATGAAATACATGTAATTTGCATGAATATTGCTCAATATTCACTCAATTGCTAGTCAAATCACTCAAAAATTTCCCACAATAATATTTTTTTCCCTATCATTAATTGCCTTATTAATGTCCAGTTACAATAATAAATACACCAAATATTTATAAATAACATGTAATATTATTTCATGTAAAGACTCAGTTAAAAAATCGTTTAATCATGCCCCAGATATGGTTCATACATATTTTTTTTTTAATATTTCCGCCCCAGCACAGATTTTGCAAATTCTCTTGATTATGATATGAATCAAATCATTTTACGTTTATGCTTCTGGCGTGTTTCTTCAGCAAGTTATCGTACTTTAAGTAGTTTTCAACATAACTGTTATATGAGGAGTGGGTGTGGTTATCATCCGAATTCACCCATTTTCACATTATCTTAGAGATGCTGAAAGGATACGTCCTCAGCATGCTTGGTTTATATAGCTTAAGTGGTTTATGAGATATGTACATTACACCTATTATGGGCGCGGTCATACCTGTTTTTTAAAAAATTTCAACCCACAAATGCACCTCTCTACTGCGAACCTCTGTACCTAATTACAGTTTTGTTGTGTCTTAATTTGGAGCTTAATTATATCACGTTATTGGTTTACGATTAACGGCATTTTGTGGGTGTGGCAGTGGTCCGATTACGCCCATCTTCAATACCGATCTCCTCAGAATGCCAAGGAACACGTGTAACAAGTTTTAACAAGATATCAAGCTTTTTACTCAAGTTGTCACTTGCATGGACGGACGGACAATCACCCGGAATCCAACTCGTCTCGTCATCCTGATCATTTATATATATGTAACTCTATATCTATCTCGATTAGTTTTAGATGTTGCAAACAACCGTTTACCAAAATCGGTGACCAAAACACTTATACTATGTTGCAACATGTTGCGAGAGTACTATAAATAATAGAGGAGACCCCAGAATTGATGCTTGTGTTATTGCTTTCTCAAGTGTCGCGTCGTGTTAATATTTAAGCTTCATATGACTTTTGAAGCTTGTGGAGCAACCCTTCAATAATTATTAAATAATGTAATGATAATCCAGCTTAAAATTCCTTGGAACTGGAAAGATTTCTAAATAAAATATATGTAAATAATTTATTAAACGAAAGCGAAACATTTTATATTTTTTGGCTGTCAAATATAAACAGTTATGCCAAGAGAAAATTAACCACCGAGAAATCTCAGCAGCAGAGCAGAGATGCATTTCGTGAAAAAAAGATCTCCGGTTGATGAACATATGATTATCAATAACTAAATTTTTTAAGCAAAAAATATGGATATCAAAGATACCATAAATAAATAATTTATCGTTATATAAGGCAACAATTCATACAGTTTTGTTAGTTCTAAATAAAGTTTCTCTAATATTAACTACCTCATCATATACAGCACTGCGTTGCTACCATTGAAAATCAATTATGGCTGTTATTCATCCCAGAAATGCACCACGAAAAGGTTTACTATTGTTTCTACTGTGCTCTCTATCATATTATTTCATAAATATTTCATATTTGATAAATTTACATTTATGAATAATATGATTAATTATTGTTTCTGATTGAAATTTGAAAAAAGTAGATTACTCTCCAAATATTTCATCAGCTGTTATTTGACCACACTTCTTAAACTTTTCTCAACCGTTTTAAAAGCGCTAATTGGTCTGAATTCTTAAATATTCTTCGTTATATTTACTTTTCTAACTTATCGTAATTGTTTTATTCGTCAAATTCAACAGACTATACCTATTTTACCCCAATTATCTGTTAACATCCCTTTATGTATTCTATCAAATCCTGGTTTTCACATTCTTGCTCAGAATATATTATATAGTCCTTCTTAAGTAATATCACATCATTTAAATTCGGTTTTTATATTTGTGATTTGATTTACATATACATTGCATATTATCTACTGGTTTGTTCATTTCTTCTATTCTTTATGTGCAATATTGACTACATTTGTTTGAAATTACTTCATTGTATACTACCAAAAGTTTCTTCAGCGAGTTAACGCACCTTTAGTAATTTAAACCTTAACCACTGTATGGGAAGTGGGCGTGAATATCATCTGATTTCAGATGTACGAGCAGGCGTTAGAAAGATTTGTTCTCAGCAAGTTGGGTTGATATAGGTTCCTATTACGAGTAGTGCCCACATTGTTTTTCAAAAATTTTAAACCACAGATGCCTCTCCCTGCTCCCATTTGCTGTATCAAATTATAGGCTTGTATCTTAATTTGTTGCTTATTTATATCATTTTATAAGTTTTCGCCTAACAGAAAGTCGACCAGAGAATCATAAATCATTATATTAGGGATATGGGGCTTAACCCAAAATTTAAACTGACTTCATACATATTCAGCAGTAATTCACATTGTTTAAAAAAACAGAGAAAAGTCGGAAATCACTACATCGGGTCAAAGTCAACTTTAGAGTCGGAAATCTCTATATCGGGTATATTGGGGCTAGGAGAAGGTCTGGACTGTTTGCAGCATCTTTTGGCATTACACAACTATACTCGAGAATATGTTTCCACACAATTTTTTGAAGATAATTGACACATTGACCGACATATTCGGCATAAAGTCTGCTATAATAACGAAAATCATTTTATGTATTATAGTATACGGGAGCTGGTGTAATTCGTTAACCGATTTCACATATTTTCGTCATTAAACGTAATTTTCGTCATAGTATATCCAACATTATACGTTCAATTAATTTTGCTAAGATATCATACATATTGACCGATATAGCCAACCGGGAGTTAGAAGTTATATTAGGTACGTAGGGACTAAGTAAAGTATTGACTTAATGTTATCCATTTTTGGCATCGCAACATATTATCATCAGAAAATGATGCTCTCTGACTTTCATTAATATGTTTCACAGATTGAACTATATACATATACGGTATGAATTCTATCGGAAGTTTGAAAATTCTAGCATAAAATGAAGTATATGGGGTTTAGGGAAGTTTTACCCGATTTTACCCATTTTGGACAAAAACTCACATTATTGTTAGGACAGTATTTTCTCTGAATTTCAATAATATATCTCCCAGATTTACGGATATTTTCAGTATAAAGTTACATACAAACATTGAAGTCCATAGTTTCCGTACCTGAAGCTTGAAACTTTGTAGTCCCATGTCGTCCGCTTATGGGTTTGTATTTGTGCAAAGGTTATATTAATAAAATTGCATAGAAACATGTTCTCAAGCTAACATTAGCTTAACGTTAAAGGTTAAAGCAATCATTCCAGAGCGTCCCCTATACCCAATATACCCGATGTAGTGACTTCCGACTTTCCAGCTGACTTTAAACAGTTTATGTTAGTCAATATGTGTGATATCTTTTCAGACACGAGAAAAATCTAGTAATGACACTAAGTGAGTCTATGACCTATAATATATGCTAATAAGATACCAAATATAATTGTAATCCTTTCACAGTTTCGTCGAACAATGAATTTTGAATTCTTGCACAATGTTGCAATGTTGCAACGTAGTATAAAAGTTTTGTTCACCTAAGAGTTGTTTGTAACACCTAAAACTATTCGAGATAGATATAGAGTTACATATAAATAAATGATCATAGAATCAGAATTGACAAAGCCTCATCAAACTTTGTACACGTACTCCTTAGTATTATAAGAAGGTTGGTATTGCAATTGTGCGTAATCGGAATACTGGCACGGCACAAAATACTGTTAAGTGAAAACATATAAAGTACAATAACTAAGTAATGAATTAAGATACAAAGCTCTAATTTGCTACAGGAAGTCGCAGTAGGGAGTGGAAACTGCAAATTTAAAATTTCAGAAGAAATGGGTATGACCCCACCCCCTAAGGTTTTGATGTACGTATCTCTCAAACCAGTAAAGCTATATCAACCAAACTTGCCCAGAAGAAGTCTTTTTAGTACCTCCTCATACAATGGGAAAATTAGTGAAATCGGATTGTAACCACGCCCACCTCCTTAAACAAATGTTATGTTGAAAACTACTAAAAGTTCGTTAACTTGCTTAAGAAGCTCCCAAGAAAAATTAAATCTTACAGTAGATAAAGCACGAAGGGGATACATAGTAATCGGTGTAAAATTTGAACAATGGCTGTTGCCCCGCCCACTTTTCAGTAGAATCCCATATCTCAGAATCAACATGACCTATCTCAACCACATTTGGTACATAGCATTACTTTAATGTTTTTATAGAACAGTTTAAAATTTACGAAGTCAAACAATAACCATTATACCAAATAAGCCTATTTAGCATATAACACAATTTAAAATTTAATCTGGTTCTTTCACTTTGTAACATATAACACAAGCACCAATTAAGATATCGTATAAAAATTTACGCAAATAGTTCCCTCAAGGTATGCCATTTTCTGACCAAAAATTGTGTAAATCGGCTTATAATTTTTCAAGTACCCAGATGCCTGATATGCGGACCTCTGTGCTGATGGCTAACTTTTTATCGAAAATACAAGCCAATCTCATATATCTCAGAATATTAATGAAATTCAAAGACATCATTTTCCGATAACGATGTGCCCTTGTATCAAAAATAGGTAAAATCGGGTAATTGCTTCCCTTATTTTCCATATACCAAATATAAAAAATTTCAAACTTTCGATAAATTTTTACCGTATATATCGTTCATCTCACAGATTGCACGATATTGATCATAATTATTTAATATAAATATAGATTTTAATATAAATATCTCGGACACGTAGCAAAATGCGGTAATGAAATGACCTGTAACCTTAATAAGATACCAAATAGGATTGCAACCCGTTCACTATGTCGTCGAATAATGAATGTTGAATTATTACATGCATTATGCAACATTTTTTAATATGAAATTTTGCCAACACCTGAAAGTGTTTCTCCTTTTATCCTTGCACATTTCGAGAGTATGAAATGTTCGGTTACACCCGAACTTAGCCCTTTTTTACTTCTTTATTTTACTTATGTTGCTACAGGAAAGCAAATATGACTAAAACAATTTATATTTTTAATATATTTTAATAATATATATGTATGTAAGTATGGATAAGTTGTATTGTGAGAAACACTATTTGGTGAACAGAACAAGAGTACAAACATAGCTTCAGCTGATTATTACAACATATCATAATTTTCTTGCAGAAGTATTTTTCCAAGTTTTCAATTTGAATGCTTTATTTTTCTTGTAGGTGATGTTATCTCAACATACAAAATCACAGTTTCTTACCCAGATCGCACGATTTGGTCGCCTACTCCTGATGCTGCCTCTTCTACGAACTGTGAATTCTCATAAAATCGAACTAATGTATTTCCAACGTACAATTGGAAATACGCCAATGGAAAAAGTGCTCTGCGATATGTATAAGAACTGAAATGATGGCATTATAAATATATTTGCATCCAGCATCCATACATCCAAAAATGTACATATAGGAATATTTCTTACAATACGAAGAAGTCTTTTCCTATGCCCCGAATAAAAAATTAGATAATGGAAGAACGATTTGTGTTCTATGTTATTATGACCACTTTTACCACTCATTAACTGTTATAACCCTCCATAAAATTGTTTCCAATGACAAGCTTGCAAATCTTTAAGAAAAGATTCGTGATTAGAGTGACTTATGCACATAAACTTTTTAGCGCAAATTAAAATAACTAATAATATGCGTAAAACTTAAAAACATCTTAAGAAAAGAAATTAAATGCTACAACTACCTTAAATTGTTAAAAATTTAAATTTATTCTATCAATAACAGGTTACAAAAGGCCAAATAAAATAATACTCCAAAATTTAATTAAAATCAGATTAATGACATTACAAATTATTATAAAGTATAAAAAAATACATTGACGTCATTACAAATTATTATTATAGTGTCTAAAAGACAATATTATTTTATTCGTTATCATTATTATAATCAATGTTATCATTTTCTTCGCCATTCTTACTCCATCGTGGTGGCCATCTTACTGATATCGTGGTCTTCTTCTTCGTCACTTTCAGCAAACATTTGAAAAAGTTAATGGGAATGAAAGTTTTAAAAAGCATATAAAGAAAGGCTAAATTCGAGTGTGACCGAAGTTTTATACTCTCCCAATTTTCAAAGATCAAAGATCAAACTTTATAATAAAAAATTTTGCGTAAGAAATCAAAATACATTATTCCAAATTCTGATTGGAATATAATCATATTTGGTATCTTACTAACTTATATTATAGGTCATAGACTCACATTTTCACAGGAATGGTACCTACATTTTGCTTCCTGTCCAAAATATTTATATTAAAAACAACCCAATTAACTCAAATGATATGTGTGATATAAACTCAATCAAAAGGGCTAAACTAAATTTATTGGGTGTATTGGGAAAAAGTCAACCAGAGAATAGGAAATCATTATATTAGGGATATGGGATTTAGACCAAGGTCTAGACCAATTTCTTTCGCATTCAACGCTAAACCACAATATGTTTAAGAAAGCATGTCCACTTAATTTCATTAAAATATTACCCATTATGCCCACCATAAACATTTTAAAGTGAGATGGAAAGTCGGAAATCACTACACCGGATTTAAATTCAGCTTTATGGTCGGAAATCCCTATATCGGGTATATTAGGGCTAGGGAAAGCTCTGGATTCATTGCAGTAACTTTTATCATTTCTTAAGTATGCTGGAAAAAATGTTTCCACGCAATTTTATGAAGATAACACACACATTGACCATCATATTAGGCATAAAGTCTGCTATTATAACGAAAATCATTATAGATGTATAAAGGAGCTGGTGTAATTCGTTGTAATTCGTTGTAATTCGTTGTAATTCCTTGACCGATTTCCCACATTTTGGGAAATAAACTATAGCATATCCCATATCATGCGTTCACTTAAACTTGCTAAGAAATCTTACATATTTATCGATATATACAATGTAAAGCCAACCGCAAGTAAGAAAATCCTTATATTTGGTATGTGGATGCTAGGAGAAATATTGATCCGATTTTATCCATTTTTGACGCAAGGGCAAAATAATATCAGAAAAATATTTATTCTGAATTTCAATAATACATTTCACATTTTGACAGATATTTCGGTAAAAGTCAGCCATAAGCACTGGATCCACATATGCGGTATTTAGGGGCTTGAAAAGTTATACTCCGATTTCGATAATTTTTAGACTTGAGATGGCATACTCTAAAGGCACTCTTTGTGCTAATTGATTCATATACTGTAAATTAAAAGAATCATAAAGAATCATATGGAATTTAAAATTTTGATTTAAGGGAAGGTAGCTTGGTAAGATTCCAACTTCGCCAATTTTCACAGTGTAATATAAGCATGCAAATATGTCAAGCACTAAATATGGTTAAAACAGGTATGATAATACTGAAAACTTAGTTTTTAGACAAACAAAAACTTTACTTTTAACTTTAGATTTAGCTTTACTGGTTTGGAAAATATATACATTAAACCTATAAGGGCGGGGCCATGCCCGCTTTTTTAAATTTTTAACCCCAGAGATGCTCCTTGTCACTGTGATTCCTTGTGCCAAATTCCAGTTTCATATCTTAATTCTGAGTTTAGTTATAGCATTTTATAGGTTTCTCTTTAAAGAAATTATGTGAGCGTAACAGTTGTCCGATTCCACCCATCTGCAATTCCTATCTCAGAGTACCAAGGAACATGTGTACCAAGTTTGATCAAGATACCTCAATGTTTACTCAAGTTTTCGCTTGCTCAGACCGATGGATAGACCGTCACCCGGAATTCAACTCATCTCGTCATCCTGATCATTTGTATATATTTAACTCTATTTTTATCTCGATAAGTTTTAGGAGTTACAAACAACCGTTAGGTGAACATAACTTTTATGCTTAGTTGCAACATGTTGCGAAAGTATAATTATGTATAATGCTTTGAAGTGGTATTTATACGACAATTTTCAGTGAATCTCTAATGAAATTTAGCGACCGATCACCTTCGAAACATTTAAAATGGTACTGAAAATGGTCGAGAACCCAACCAAACATTATTCTCGTGTTGATATATTGTTGATATTTGCTGATTTGCATTACTCAAAATGATGAACACATAGTTGACTCGCAGAAATTGTTGTAGCAGCTCCAGTTTACACAGTAGCAGACTGCTAACATCAAAAATTCGTAGATTTTTACGGCTAAACGCCGCATTAATATCTGATAAAATAAGTGAATAATTTTGTAGATGGTTCATATGACTAAACATGAAAGCTGCAATATCAGTGTCGACACTTCTGATCTCAATATTAACTTGATTTGGAATACTGTACGTATGATAGACTCTTTTAATATCAACCTATCACCTATTCATGTTCTGGGTATGATAACTTTTCTACAACCCTTGTTGCTATATTGTTAGAACCTCTAACAACAAAAGAATGACACTGTTAAGAATTTATTTGAACAGTTTTCTTTCCAATAAAAGGTTTTATTTATCACTGATCCAATACTGTTCCGTCAATTGTCTTCATATAATTGGATGCTATTATTTTTTTATTCCGGATTTTAAAGAATTTAACATCTTTGAAAAAGGTCTTATAAATTTTTCGTCCAGGATGTGTGCAGTAAAAGTAGCATACAATTAAATGGAATTCCCTAAATAAATTCTGAAGGTATTTAATTATTAAACTGAATCCTACATTCAGTGTGATAATATATTTTTGGACTTGCAATACTTTCCAATCTACTCGACAACTAATTATACTCTTCTTGACTTTCAATGCTAGACATTATACGAGACTGAAATTTGTGTTTACCAATTCATGAAGCATTTTTGATCTTACTTGTGTTTTTATTGCAAAATGAACATATATTTTTATTGGTTCACTTTGCTGAAGGTGGATGTGATACAGTTAACTCAGATAAATCAAGGAACTACTATTGAATCATCTACTGATGTATTTACGTCTTTAGATGTTTCTTTTCCTTACTGTGTTTCAACAGTCTTTTCAGAATTTTTAGGTTCTGAAGTAAAATATTTTTTCATCAGTGCTGCGAATGACTTGTGACATTCCGTGTGATAACAACTATCTGTAAATTCACGTGGAAGAAAAATAGAATTATATTTAAGGTTATGTTATTTGGCAATTTTAATATTAATTCACATTTTCTCAATGTCACGTTAGAGAATAATATTATTTTCCCACAACTTTTGTTATAAATAACACAAATTAATGTATCACACATGTAATGTACGTTTCATACACTAATAATATTGAATATATTTTATAGTTTGTATATATTCTAAATATTTTATGTAGTTAATAATGAATACTAAATTAATAATACTGGAAGATAGGATATATGATTATTTCAGCTCATGTAAACATGTACTAAGGAGTAAACAGCAGAAAACGGTCTATCATGTACATGTTTTATATATTATGTTTATAACTACATTCGTGCAGTTTGCAAAGAGATGGTGTAACTTAGTTATTATTCCATTGTTCCAATATTCCGAAAAAGCGTTGGAAAGCTACTGTCCTTTTGCATCTTATTCAGTATATGTCATTCATTTGAAGTATAAACAATAATAATTTCTTTCACTTAAATATGTCGAACTTTGTCCCTGAAAAAGTGTGTGGGAAACTCTTCTTCATTACTTTAATATGAAGAAAACCTCCGAAAAAAGCCGAAAGTCATAGTATTTTGGTGGAAGTTTATTGTGAACATGCTCTTGCTTAGCGAATGTGCCAAAAGTGGTTTGCACGATTTAAAAGTGGTGATTTTGACTTGGAAGGCGAAGAACGACATGGGCGGCCATAAAAGATTGAAGGTAAAAAACTGGAAGCATTACTCTATGAAGATTGTTGCCAAACACAAGAAGACCTCGCACAATCTTTGGGAGTCACTCAAGAAGCAATTTCAAAACGTTTATAAGCAACCGGACACATTCAAAAGCAAAGAAATTGGGTGCCCTATGAATTGAAGCCAAGAGAAGTTGACTACGTACATCAGAACAGGGTATCGAAAACTGGCTTGATTCATTCTTGGCCAAACAGGCCAAGCCGGCGCAGTTCTTTTGGGATGGAATCCACAAATTGCCAGAAAGATGGAAAAATGTCATGGCTTTAGATGGGCAATCCTTTGAATATTACTATTTACATTCATAGATGTTCTTTATAAATAAACGTTATAATTTTTATACGAATATAGTTATGGCCCCAATACAATATAAAAATATATTACGCATGGTCCCCTTTGAATAGAATAAATAACAATATAAATAAATGAATATTTAATTGCTCTTGAGCTGCGTAAAATTCTGACGTTCGCACGTTCACCACGAAAAATGTCAACTTTTCAATTTCATTTCTCAGAACTTTAGCCTTAATGCATGCGCATTAAGCTGTCATCTGTCACCACCGCCGATTGGCAAAGCTACCAGAGAACTTATAAACATATGGTTGTAAGTTCTCTGCATGCAGCATGCTTCTTTTATAAAGAGTGTTATTTCTAGGGTAAGTAATTCTGATTCCATAATTGTTCTGGCTGATTTCAATTTACCATACGTTTCATTAAAAGATATCGATGATTGCATTATACGGGTTTTTAATCCGTTATACTTCAATGAGTTGTTGGAAAAAATGTCTGAGTTGGGCCTTAATCAAATTAATTCAATTCAGAACAAATTCGGTAAGCTATTAGACTTAGTGTACGTTGATAATGTTTGAAAGTTTTCTGTAATTCCGTATTCCGTGTGATCCTATTGCGCTGCCAGAGGATTCGTATCAATTGTAGCTTTTGCACTCCGTTTAACTTTGCAAAAGCTCACTTTAAAAATTTTAATTGGGAACTTTTAAATTTTTTTTATAGGGCACGTGGCCAGACTACAATGGAAATATTGGATTAAGTGTCTCACATTTCAGTAAAACTATTATAAATTTATTTGAAAAGTGTGTTATAAAATTCATTGTCCCTAAAAGAAAAAACACCAGCCAGTGGTTCTCTAAAGAATTATATAAATTATAGAAAGACACATGCCATGAAGAATAATAGAAAGACACATGTTTTTATACTTAAAGGAAATGCTTTACTTGTCGACTATTCAAAATATTCATCATTGCGTCGACAGTATTCGGATCTAAACAAAAAATGTTATAATAATTATATTAATAAGGTAAAAAAAAATTTTGCACATAATCCAAAATTTTTTTATAGTTTCGTTAATTCCAAACGCAGGATTTCTAAATTTCCGTCCGCAATGAAAGACAAATCTATCATGTCATGTGACAATCACATTATTACCAACATGTTTGCAGAATTTTTTAGGTCAAATTACTGCACTAATTACCCTAAAAAATTTCCCTATCAGTATGGGTTCCGTCCGATTACTTCAATTAATTCACCAACTATTTCCGAAGAAGACGTCTTATTTTATTTAAATAAGATAAAATCATTTTTTATCTACGGCCCTGATATTATACCATCATGCTTTCTTAAAAAGTTGACCAAATATATCAAGTTGCCTTTGCCAAAGATATTTAATTTCTCTCTTAAACAAAGTATATTTCCTTCAACATGGAAACAGTTGTTTATAATCCCTTTGCATAAAGTGGATGTGGATCATCCATTGAAACTAAACTATCCATTGAAAGTCAGTGTATATAAATATTGTTAACGCAGTTGTTAACTATGGTTATAACTATTGTTATATACACGGTCTTTAGCAATATTTCTTCAATGGGTATCTTCATATCTTAATAATAGATCACAACGAGTGTTCTGTTCTTCAGGTGTTCCAAAATGTAGTCATCTTTGTCCGATTCTGTTTTTGTTATTTATTATTGACATTTCTTCTGTAACTCAACTCTTCTCTAATACTCAACATTTTTATTATATGCCGTCGATGTAAACCTTTTTAAATCATATACTTCAATAGATGAAAGGAATCTGTTGCAAACAAACTTAAATAATTTGAGTAGTTGGTGTGAGAGAAATTATATGCCACTTAATATTTAAAAATGCAAGACAATGTGTTTTTCCTGTAGATCTGTGTTTACCTCTCCGTATGTAATAAAAATCGATAGTCTGGACAAAGTATTTAACTTTGCTGATTTGGAAGTTTCTATGGATCTCAAACTAAATTTTAGCCTTCATGTTAATGCAATGGTTTTGACAGTGAAGGTTAGGCCTATATTAGAATATGGCTCTGTGGTATGGAACACTAGTTACAAAATCCATTCTGACAGATTAGTCAGTTCAAAAACAATTTTTACTTTTTGCCGTAGGGCATTTCCGATTGGATTCTGGATAATTTCTTCCTCCATACACTTGTCGTTTAAAACTTATAAATCTGTCTACAGTCGCTAGTCGTAGGGAAATGCTTGGCATAATATTCTTAATGGAACTCATGAATGGATCAGTTTGTAGTTCTTTTCTCTTGTCTTAAGTAAAATTTAATATCCCGGTTCGCTTATCCAGGCAGCTTAGACCCCTACTGTTAAAGTCATACGTATAAAATTTTGAACTAAACGAACCATTTCGCCGCTTATGTCATGATTTTAATTCTCATTCCAGCACGTTAAACTATTTTCACTTAATAAATAAGATCATATAAAATTTATTATAACTTATTCTTAAATCTCACCTGTTGAAATTTTTGTTGTTAGCAGTGCAGTTTTAGATTTCGACTTTTAAAAAATTCTCCTGCCTTTCACCACTCGGGTAATTCCGTAATTTGCAGATTGCGCCCAAAGCGTCGAATGAGAGGGAGGAGGGTAATCATTGGGTTTATTACTAACGACAAGCTCTACTATTTTAATGAACACCTTGTTTTTTCAGTAAATACGAAAATACGTCATAAAAAGGAAAGCCGAAGCAAAAATAACAGGACTATTTCATTTTTGAAATTTAAAGTGTCTATTCTATTAAAATAACGAGCTTCATTAATTGAGAAGTCAGTATATGTTAGAAAAGATCTTTAAATGTTAGAAGCTGTTGCACCAGAATTTTATAAACACATCTGTACATAAATTATTTAAATCAATGTGTAAAAAAATTTTTTGATTATTACTTTTTTAAATCCTTAATTGAATATAAATTAATTTAAAGCAATAAATAAATGAATGAAAATTTAAATGAAATTTAAAAAATTCAAATACATATATTCTTTGCCAGGTTTCTCATCAATAATCGCTGGTTGAGAATTATTACAGATTGCTTTCTGTTACAAATGAACGAAATGTTCATACCCCACGGGGAATTCCCTCGTCGTAAAGATTTTCGGACTTTTTTCCATGTTCGCTACAAATTTGCACAATCTTGTTCATTTTTGTTCTCTTTACAAACATAACTTCAGCTAGTTGTTTCAAAACGTTTCATAATTTTCTTATAGAAGTATTTTTCCAAATTTAACACTTTATTTTTTCTTGTAGGTGACGCTATCTCAACATTCAAAATCACAGTTTCTTACCCAAATCCCACCATTTGGTCGTCTACTCCTGATGCTGCCTCTTCTACGAGCTGTGAATTCTCATAAAATCGAACCAACATATCTCCAACGTACAATTGGAAATGCGCCAATAGAAAAAGTGCTCTGCATTAACGAATTTCAAAACATGATGCAATGTCAAAAATATTTCGGACGCATTACAAAACAGTATACTTTGTTGAATTTGACGTTTTCGAAGTCAGTCTAATTTATCCTTATATCGAATATTTCGGCTCAAAAACAAATAAAAGATAATATTACCTTTTCTGATATTAATACTCGAATATTAACCTAAGAGAGAAAATTGATGTAATATAAGTTAATATGACACCGAAAATGCCCGCAATCGCCAATAATAAATTGAATTCATACGCATCATTTTCTTTTATCAAAGTTTCGCAGAAATCTGCAAATATTCACTACAAATTACGGGTGCATATAATGTTCAGCTTCACTCTTCCTTACTTGTTCTTGTCTTTTTTTTACTAACTGGTCAGTATAAACGCGACTAACTTTCTTTCTTTCACCCTGTCACCACACTTATATATTCCTGCTTCTTTCTCAAATCAATCAAAATATTAATGTAGAATTTATATCCTTTGTTGTACTCAAAAATATTATCATTGGGAAGTATTCATGGCCGCAAATCCTTATAAATATTCTAAAAAGTAACCATATAAAATTTGGCTAATGTTTTGTTTGAAATTTGTATAGTAAGTAACGCCAGTACGGCTAATACAAACTTAGTAGTTTTTTTCACTTGTGTTTTTATATCTTGAAAGTAATCATCATCAGATCTGCTTTTCGTGAGAGAGAATAAGAGAGAAAAGAGAGCATGATCTAAAACCAAAGAACTGCTACAACAGTGGCAGAGAACTTATAAACATGCAGAAAGTAATAATTGAAATTTGTATTATGTTCGATTGGCTTGTGTACAAAGGCTGAAAAACACCAAGTAGATAATTCACCATTCTCTAACATATTCGCCACTTTATAACGAAATATATAAAACACGGTTTTCGCAAACAGAAAATAGAAATCAGCAAATTTTGTATATGAGGATAGGCATAGATGACATATGAATATGAGTAGGAATTTTACATCAGAGTATTAATGACAAAAATTTTTTTATTAGGAATTATTTATGTAATTTATAAACCAAACAGACCAACAGAAATGAAAATAAACAAAATTTTATAAAAGAAATAATATAAATGAAAATAAACTGAAAACAATTTCATTGTTTTTTATTCTTCTTCGATCTGATATTTCTAAATGAATAAAAAAATTATAATTTTCATAAATTTTAGTAATCTCTGAATCTTTATAAATGAAATGTGGTTACACATCTATTGTATATATAATACATATATATATGCATATATATATATATATATATATATATATGCACAAATACACATGCACATATTTGAGAATAGCATTTCTTTCATATGCCCAATCGCAAAAATATTGGGTTGTTCGGAAAGTCATTTCGTTTTTTCCCGCCAGAGGACTTAATTACGTTTTTTCGAAACTAACTTCACACTTAAGCCCCATAACCATTATATGTCATGAGAGCTGATATTGCAAGGCTTGTGTGTGAAAAAGTTCTATTAATTCTACCCAGTAGTTTTTGGTTGGTGCCTTTTTAAATATGGAGAGCAATAAGCAGCATTTTCGTCATATTTTACTTTTTAACTTCAGAAAAGGTAAAAATGCTGTCCAAGCGAGAAAAAAATTGACGGATGTGTATGGAGAAGGCGTGTTAACAGTACGCCAGTGCCAGAACTGGTTTGCAAAATTTCGATCCGGCAATTTTGATGTCGAAGATGCACCACGGTCTGGAAGGCCGGTCGATGCGATAAAGGCATTAGTTGATGCAAATCGGCGAATCACCACACGAGAGATCGGTGAGAGGTTAAATTTGTCGAATTCAACTGTTTATGGCCATTTGAAAGGCATTATACGAAAACTGTCTTTCATGTTCCCCAAAAAAAAACGAAATGACTTTCCGAACAACCCAATAACATGCCAAATACCCATTATAGTTTGTACAATACATACATACGTATATATGTACACATGTACGCATCACCAGGCAATCCCTTTTATATGCGCAATCGCAAACATACACGCTTGGGCAAATGCCGAGAAAACTTTATACAAATGTTCACTTGCATGTAAATTACAACGAATATTCTAAGCATCATGAGAACAACAACAACATCCATCCAAATCTTTCTCCCCGCTGCAGGTGTCGCTGTCCATAACCTGTTTCCTCACCACGATAGCAAAAAGTTGAAATCATATTTTGATGTTGATGCTGAAGTCAAAGTGAAATGTGGCAACAGTGCAGACAGCTTGACAAAATTCAGATAAGCATCAATATTCATATTTGTCTAAGCACCTGTGATAGAAAAATAAAATATGTGTAAAAAACAAATCCTTGACCGAAATTTAAACCTTAGTTTTGTCCGAAATCGAAGTATGTACATTCGTTTAACCTCCATTCTACATTAGATGTTAAAAGTGTTCAGCCTTAATTGATGTTTGATCGTCTATAGAAGAAGAGGCTGATTCAACAGACCTCAACAGACTTGACTCTGAAAAATGTGGTAAATGACAAGAGGGCACGCTGCCACTTTCCGTTTCTGATGTAAAATCAGAAATTTTTTAAGTTTGTGATTTTTAGCATCCTCATGAAAAGGCGCTTTTAGACACCACACGCATGCGGGGAGATGCGCGCGGCGCTTGCTTATACGAATGAAATCACTTCGCTTTGTTGATAATGCGCTTGCGTTTATGAATGGAAATGTTTTTGTAAATTTTTTACTATGAATTTCGACGTCGGTTAAACTTTAAGGAATAATGTTTTTGTTGTCAGCATGTAGTTTTTTCTGAAGGTTAGTCGAAGTGAGTAATCTGTGGAATGTATATACGTATACTCTTTTTCGTATGTATGTAAATTCGTAGGTACATATTTATAACCATGCATAGAAAATTAAAAGCACATGTATTTTGCATTTTATTATTGTACATATCGATATACTCATATTGTTAATATAGCCCAATCGTATATTCTTATTTAATTAAATTCTCAAAGATCTATGCACGTACATATGAACACACACCTCAATATAAAGTTTTTAAAATACACTAACATATATTTGGTTAAAATATAAATAACATAGACATAGCAAGGACAAGAAAATTGGGTCGGCAAATCAATGCTTATGCTACTCCTTAATGGTATCATATGTATAAATTATTTATACAAATGTTTCGAAATATTTGTTATTAAAAACTTTTTTTAATCATAGTTGAGCATAAATTGATTTAAAGCAAAATGTAACAAGTAAGAAAGGGCTAAGTTCGGGTGTAACGGAACATTTTATACTCTCGCTATGTGCAAGGATCAGGGCAGGGAAATGATTTCAGGTGCTTGCATAACTTTATAGTAAAAAATGTTGCGGAAGAATTCAACATTCATTATTCGACGAAATTGTCAATGGATTGCAATCATATTTGGTACCTTATTAACTTATATTACAGGTAATAGGCTCACGTACTTTCATTGCAATATTTTGTTTCGTGTCAGAGATATTTATATTAAAATCTACCAAATTAACTCAAAAGTGATATATGCGATATAAACTCAACTAAAGTGGTTTAATAGATATACTAGATACAGGAGGACAAAGTCAACCAGAGAAAAGTGGATCATTATATTAGGAATAAGTGGCTTAGACCATGGTCTAGATCGATTTCTTACATATTTAGCGCGAAATAACATTGTGTTTAAGAAAACATATCCACTTAATTTCATTAAAATATCACACATATTGACCAACATAAACGGTTTAAAGTCAGGTGGAAAATTGGGAATTCTTATATCGGACATTTTTGGGATAGAGGAAGATCTGCACTGAACACATTAACCCTTTTCATTATTCCAGTATATTAGGAAACATGTTTTCACTCAATTTTGTGAAGGTAACTCACACAGTGACCGACATATTCGGCATAAAGTCTGCTAAAATAGCGAAAATCATTATATGCAGTATATGCGGGCTGGGATAATTCGTAAACCGATTTCAAACATTTTCAACATTAAACTATGGTATGTCCCATTTTACACGTTCAATTAATTTTTCTAAGATATCTTACATATTGACCGAAATATATGGTATAAAGTCTACCCGGAGGTTGAAAATCCGTATTTTAGGTACATGGCTACGGGAAGTCCTCATCCGTTTCATCCATTTTAAGCACATGGATACAGTGTTATCAGAAAGAGACGCTCTCTGAATTTCAAAGAGATGACTCATATATTGACCGTTATATATGGTATAAAGTCTACAGGAAGATTGAGAATCCTTATATTAGGTACATGGGGGCTATGGGAAGTATTTACCCAATTTTACCCATTTTAGACACAAGAGCACATTATTATAATGGAAAGATAATACTCCAATTTCATTACAATATCCTACAGACCCGGCGTCGATTTGAACTTTAAAGAATATTGCTTTTGTTGTCACCATGTAGTTTTTTGTGAAGGTTAGTCGAAGTGAATATTCTGAGGAATGTACATATGTATACTTTTATTCGTATGTATGTAAATTCGTAGGCACATATTTATATCCATGCATAGAGAAATAAAAGCACATGTATTTATATATATATACTTATATTGCTAACATAGCCCAATCGCATATTCTTATTTAAATAAATTCTCAAAGATCTATGCATGTACATATGAACACACCCACCTCAATATAAAGTTTTTAAAAGATGATAACATATGTTTGGTTAAAATTTACATAAATAATTATTAAAATAATAAATATTGATATAATAAGGACAAGAAAATTGCCGTTGGCAAATCAGTGATTATTTGACTCCTTAATGGTGTCATATGTATAAATTATTTATACAAATGTTTCGAAATATTTTTTTATTAAAAAAATTTTTTTTCTCATAGTTGAGCATAAATTGAATTAAAAAAAATGTAAAATTGTACATTAAATGTAAAAATGTAAATGGAATTTAAAATTGTACATAACATATAGCAATGCATATAGGCATTCTCTGGTTCCCATCAAAATTCCCTGCTTGAGAAAATCAAAACAATGTTAATTTATCATATGGTGACTTCCCTCGTTGTGAGGTGAATTTCCTCGTTGAAATTTTTCAGACTTTGTTTTATTTCGTTCTCCAACCTGCACCATATCTAGGTTTATAAGTTCTCTGATAAAACAGTGTGAATGGGTGTCTGTGTGTAAAATTCATCGTAAAGTAACTCATTATAACTAAAAATTCCAAGCATTGAGTTGCTAAATTTATGAAAAATTTAATAGCAACTTACAAGAAACTTGTAGGGCTTTCGCAGCAATACTATTTTTAAAATAATCTTATGAGACTTTATTTGACAACCTCACTTCTGACACCAATTGTAACGGATTTTCGAAATTAATCGTTTACGTTGAAACTCCACTATGAGTTCGATCACTGGATTGTTCAATTAAAGTCACAATTTAATGGCTATATACTTTTCTTTATTTCCAATTTAATAACTTAACACTTCGTTACTCGCTATTCGAGCTTACTTATAATTTACTTGTACTTTACTTGGCAACACTCTAATTAGAACTGTCTCTGCTGCCACTCCGGCCTTATATAGTAGATCGTTACTAACTAATCGTCACTCGAACATTCTGGCAACCATTAGTTGCGATGTCTGGTAGATTCTGGTAAGTTCGATTCTGGAATTCGTATTCGCCACACTGCCCTCCACCTAAGTCTGATTGTCCCTATTAGACATATTTGCGGTACCATACGCTACAAGCCGTTCTAAATGAACTACCTTCATTTTATTCCTTGGTCTTAAAATGGTCTGTATGCCATATATCACATCGTTGAGTCGTTTGACAATTTGGTATAGTCGTTCCCAACCACACTGTAATTTAGGAGATAAGCCTTTATGCCTTTTTGAAACTTGTCTACTACTTTCCTTAAATGTTCTTTTAAGGTCATATTGAGTCATTCTACCATGCCATCGGACTGCGGATGTGACGCAGTTGTACGTGTTTTTCGTATACCCAGTTTTTGGCACATCTCCTGAATTAGTGATGATTCGAAATTCCTCTCTTGATCAGAATGTAATTCTATAGGAACACCATATCTCGTTACCCAGTTGTTAATCAATATGCCCGCTATTGTATTTGTTTCCTGATTTACTGGTGGGAAATGGACCAGCTATATCAATGACAATTCGCTCAAATGGCGCCCCTGAATTATACTGCTTCAACTGGCCATGACTCCTGGATCTCGGCCCTTTGGCTGCAATGTACTCAACACAATTAGCAATGCACTCCATAACTGGTTGACGACAACCAACCCAATAAAACCTTGGTTTTACTTTCTCCAAGGTTTTCGTGGTTCCCATATGCCCTCCACATGGACCGCTGTGCAGCTCATGTGCTCGTTGTGTTGAGAATTAAGGGAATTCTTACTTTCGGAATAATCATAAGATCTCGGGAGCTTTGCCCATCTCCGCTTTCCCATACTCGATGTGAGCAGCCGGAAACCAACTTTAAACTGTTCCACTGTGTCCAATATGCTTTTGCGACTGGACTTTCCCCAGCTATTTCTTCTTTCGTTGGACGTTTGTTCTGTTCCATTCCATGCATTACAAGTTTCAGATCTGGATGTTCCTGTTGACATTTTCGTAGTTCTTTCGGGTCGCAGTCTTCTGTCGATGTCTCTGTCATTAACCGGACATCTATAATGTCTTCCTTTCCCTCAGCTTTTGAGCAATGCCTGCATTCCAAATTACATGGACGGCGGGACATCGCATCTGCATTTCCATGACTACTACCTTTTCGATGCTCTATATAGAAGTCGTAACTTTGGTGTCTCTCCGACTGGTTTGGTTTGAATTCTGCTTGATCTTCCTCAACTTTGCGTTTGTGTTCCGTTGGATTATTGAAACTACTAGATTCTGTATTACAGTTACGTGCATATGACCGCTTTTCATGCAGTTAAAGCATTTAAGCACGCCATAATTTTTCTTACGCGATTCGGTAAAATTCTCCAGTATTTTATCCAGTTTTTCAAGTAATCGATTCACACAAGTAGGTTTTCCTATTTCTACTTGATGAGCTTTAAATGTGCGATTACTAAGCAGAGAAGCCTTTTCGTGCGTTAGAGCATTCCAGACGGTTTCTGCAAACGTAAATTTTGGACATGCTAACGCAGCATAGCGTGTAGTCTCATTTCGTATTCCATTAACGAAGCTCTGATTTTTTATGTCCTCGATGTATTCCACGGATTTGTGTGCATAAGCCAATTGAGCTAATCTCTCAATCTCGGTAGCAAATTCCTTCAGGGTCTCATTGGCCTTTTTGGAGGCGACTTTGTAACTCGATGTGGAATATCTGCCTCCTGTGTTCACTACCATAACGTCTTTCTACTGCTCCAATCAAAGTTTCATAACTACTCGATTCGCAATTGGGAATGGTTTGTAAAATTTCTACTGCAGACCCTTTCAGTGCAACGAATAATTCAGCGGCAGTATCTTCAGCCTTCCAATTATTTGCAGCTGCGGTCTATTCAAACTGAAGCTTAAAAATCTGGAACGGAATTGTGTCACCAAGGATGGAGTTTTTACTTTGGAAGAGTCTGTTGACATAATTGGACGATTTAATTGTAGCTCGTGGAGACGATTTTTTAACTCATCCACTTCAGCCTTAATTTTATCCTGCTCTTCCGAAATCTGTGTACACATCTGTCATTTGTGAGGTTACCTGCGTCATACGTGCCTCCTGCTATTTCAATTGCGATGACACTTCTGCTATTTGTGAGGTCACCTGCGTCGATATACGTGTCTCCTGCTCTTTCTTCTGCGATGACACCTCTGCTATATGTGAGGTCACCTACGTCGATATACGTGACTCCTGCTCTTTCATCTGCGATGACACCTCTGCTATTTGTGAAGTCAACTGCTTTTTCAACCGCGAGGTCAATTGGAATTGTTGTGCCAAAATCTGCGATGACATATGTGTCTCCTGCTCTTTCATTTGTGATGACAGACGTGTTTCCTGCTGTTTCATCTGCAGTGACACCTGTGATATTGCACCCAAAATCATGTTCATGTCCATAACCTTTGAGGAACATTAAGCCTCTTCCCCTTTCTCAATCTTCGTTGTACTTCCTCTAGTTCCGATTGAAAGACGTATTCGTCAACATTAATGTTATCAGCTTTCATGGCCTCTCGCAACCGGAATTAGAATTCGGATTTTATTCCATTTGTTGGCAAACCACATTGCTCCACCTCCTTTTTTAATTGTTGAATCTTCAGTTCATTAAACCTTACTATTTTTAAAATAATCTTATGAGACTTTATTTGACAACCTCACTTCTGACACCAATTGCAACGGATTTTCTAAATTAATCGTTCACGTTGAAACTTCACTATGAGTTCGATCACTGGATTGTTCAATTAAAGTCACAATTTAATGGCTATACACTTTTCTTTATTTCCAATTCAATAACTTAACACTTTGTTACTCGTAACTCTTTGATTCGTGAGCAAGCTGTTAAAACTCATATTTTTTCTAACATTTGCCAATAATACCACTATAGTAATAATAGATTTGATATTTTGAAAATAACTTTTGGATATTTTGAAATTGCGATATTTCGGTCCTCCAGTGGGCCTATATCGCGTATATTCAACCTTAAATGCGTACATACATATTATAAATAAATACTAGATGAGTGCGTAGATAAATAACTCAAAATTTTCAAAATTCATACAATAACATTTAGTAATATATATAAGCATAAAAAACAAAATTTCAAAGAAGCAATTCAAAATAAAATGTTACGAGAAACGTATTAAATACAAGTAATTCTCATTTATAGCAAAGAATAGCTAAAAACCTTTAGTTGGTCAAAACTCTATATAATCTGTGTCGCTCCTTGAAATTTTATTTCACACTGATTTTGTCAGTGTCAACCTTTTTTGCAGGTTTATTTCTGGCATCACGCCTTCTTTGATATCAGGTGTTTAAAGTTCCCCGATCTCCATCGCTACCAACTTAATCAGGGAACGCGTTTCAGAGAAAAATGAGTTTCGCTCTTTTCACGCTTGTTAAGAATGTCTCTGCTGCCACTCCGTCAGCCCTTATATAGTAGATCGTTACTAACTGATCGTCACTTGAACATTCTGGCAACCACTTGTTTCGACGTCTGGTAGATTCTGGCAAGTTATCGTCGATTCTCGAATTCGTATTCACCACAATATTAATCAGGTGATCTCATCTTTTAAGCACATATCTGCGAATATATGAATACATACAGAAACTCTTGCGTACGTGAGATCGTTCATCCCTTACTTTCCGGGTCAGTGCCTTTCTCATATTCAATGTGAATAACTTTTATTATAACTAACTTCATTTGACAAGGAAGTTTTCAATTTTACAAAAAATTTGGAACGATAAACATGTAAAAAGTTTCCGTCGCCCGTTGTCATGGCAGTGTCCTCTTTTTTGTTTTTTTGAGTAAACTGCAAATGAGATTTAAAATTTACGAATTATAACAACAAATGGAAACAGTAATTAAGATAATTACATACGCATTATACAATATATTATATTATATTATATTAAAATTTTAGCGATAATTGTCAGCACATGTTTTATTGTTGAATTCACTACACCCAAAATGGTTAATAGACATTATACGCAAATTACTGAAATCTTGAACCATATGAGATATTTTATTTTATTTTTGCAAAAATGCATTCGCCCGTAATAATATATTTTCTACTTTTCCATTCTCCTTATACATATTAGTCATTCTCATAAAATGTCTAAACGGTTTAAGAGCTCAAATATGCGTTTCTATGGCTCGAAAATGCTACCAACTTCAATGGCAATAAATTTGTCAGTTGGTTGGCAATCGTTATTGCCTGTGGAGATGCAGCGTAACGGCTTTTTTCCACCAAGAATAATTATTGCGAACAATTTATTATATTATTATACGTAAAATCTTTCATCACTGGCAATATTTATACGTGAGAATTTTTTGTCTTGATAAATGATATCTGTACCATTGGAATCTGAATTTACTCATAATAAGCAAAAACTTATTGCCGACACACACTTTATAAATGCAAAAATATTTATAACATTTTGTAATGTTGACAAATCAAACAAAATACAAATTTTTGTATTCAAATTAAAACACCCAAATTTCACTAGGATTAAAAATTATTATAAACCGAACCTTGAATGTTACAGGTAATTTACAATTTTTTTTTGTCATTTCAAGGTATATTAAAACAATCGGTTGGAGTGTTGTAGTGTCGGTAGTAGAGTATTCAATGAGACGTATATGGTGGATATCTACCCCTTTTTTTAAACCAAGGATTGCCAACTAACCCCACTAATGTGATCAATGTTTTTTCTTGTGAAAGCATTTCTGCATAAATAAATGTTCAGTAATAAGTAAAGGTCAATGACAATTAATGAATCCTTTTATAATTTTTAATGGAAAAAAATTAGACCCCTCAAGCTTTAAATCACAAAACCAGTTGCTAAACGCCAACCTACTCGATCCAGTCATCTGTCAAAGTCGGGTAGGCAATCTACCCTCTTATCTTCCAAACACATGAGAATTGGACATTTCTTTATATCTGCCCCTCTCCATCAAGTTGCGAATGGCTAAAACCAGAAATCGAAGAGACTCCCACACATTTGCTGATTTTATTAGGTATATATACATTTGAAACTCTTGATTTTAATCGGGAGATTACATATATATTAGTTACTTGGACGAGCTCTTCCTGGCACTTGAGTTTTCCCCGTAGATCTACGAATTCTGAACAGATTCTGGCAGATTTAAATACAACTTTTCACAAATAGTACTTCTGAATATACCTATTTTTAGCTCACAGCTACCCAAAATATCTGTAAATTACGAGATATCTTAATGAAATGAAGTGGATATATTGAACTGATAATAACAGAGAACTTACAAATATAGAGAAGGTGAAAATTCAATATTTTATGATATTCGATTGGCACGTCTACAGAGGCTGAAAAACACCGAGTAGGGAATTCAGTATTCTCTAACATATTCGCCTCTTTATAACGGAATATATTGTGGGAAACACGAATTCCAGAATCGACGATAACTTGCCGGAAATTACCTGACATCGAAACTAGTGGTTGCCAGAAAGTTCGAATAGCGATATTGTAGCGAACTCGAATGTCAGAACAAAACAGAATCGGCGATAAGCTGCCAGAATCAACCAGATGGCGAGCGTAGTAGTTGTCAGAATGTTCGAGTGATCATCTGTTGGCAACGATCTACTATATAAGGGCTGCCGGAGTGGCAGCAAGACACAGTTCGAATAAAAGTGTTGCTAAGTTAGGAACAAGTGAATTTTAAGTAAGCTCGAATAGCGAGTAACAAAGTGTCAAGTTATTAAACAAGAAGTAAAGAAAAGTGTGTGGCCATTAAATTGTGACTTTAATTGAACAATCCAGAGATCGAACTCAGAGGGGAGTTTCAACACAAACGATTAATTTCGAAAATCCGTTACAATATAAAACACGATGCATGCTCATATTCGAGAATAGCATTTATTTCATATGTTTACTCACCACGATAGCAAAAAGTTGAAATCATATTTTGATGTTGATGCTGAAGTCAAAGTGAAATGTGGCAACAGTGCAAACAGCTTGACAAAATTCAGAAAAGCGTCAATATTCATATTTATCTAAACAACTATGATAGAAAAATAAATATTCGATCGAGATTCGAACTTTAGCTTTTTTATTCACATTTGAGCATAAATTGAATTGAATAAAGTATACAAATTTAAATGAAATTAAAAAAATTCACATAGCATATGTACCACATGCATTCTCTGGTTCGCTCATCAAAATTCCGCGGTTGAGGGTGTTAAGAACAGAAGATGCGTAATTTCTACAGATTCACTTCTGCTAAGAATCAAAATAATGTTAATTTATCATAAGGTGGCTTCCCTCGTTGTGAGGGAATTCCCCCGTTGAAAAATTTCAGGCTTTGTTTTATTTCGCTGTCTCTATGCTTTACCTTCTCTATGGTTGTAAGTTCTCTGCTTTCAACAGGCAAAAGTCAAGAGTTTCGCATCACATTATCATGTTCGAAAACGACCATTGTCCCTTTCACAAGAAAATTGCCCTGCCAGACATAAAGACCATAACATTTAATAGAAGGGAAATAGTCTTGACCAAAAGAGTTAAATACTCAGGCCTTACACAAGGTTCCACCTTTGAATAAGCATAGGAAGAAAACTATAGTTTTGAGTAAATTAATCACTTCCCTGTATCATAGAACAATAAAACCACAAACTGTTAAATAATAAATCTTTGGTTTTTTCAATATATATATATACATATTTATAATATATATAAATATTTGTCACAGTACTTTATTTTATACATCTCTGCATCTCTGCAAAAAACAATGACATATGTTATAAAAAAAATTACTTTGTGGACAGATAGGAGAGTCTTCAAGTACAACAATAAATACAAACAATGAATATAAATACATAGTACAATAAAATCATAACATAAAAGCATAGGGAAAATGCTTCAGAAACAGTTAACGAACACTGTTCATGAAAGTTTTGCTTGAGATCGTTGTCCTGTTTTAAAGCACACCTCAATTTTAAAGCACTTTGGTTAAATTTCAATTTAAGTACTTCCAAATAAAAGTACTTGTGCATAGTTGTTTCAGGAACCTAAACCTCTAATACGTATCTATAATAGGGCGAGTATAATTATCTTCGACAACAGTATACTAAAATTTATATTACCAGTGGATGTCGACTGCGTACCGTTTTGCGATTTTCAAAATTTTCAATATCATTTCATTTAAAAATTTTTTCAAAATTGCCAATATTAATAAACTTGAACATTTTAGTCAGTTAATGCACAAAATTTTAGTAATTTCACGATGAACGTACAAATTATATCAATTCTAGTAAACGCTTTTAAATTCTAATTATTGTCATTGTTTTCACATTTTTCTTTCCAGAAATGTAAACTCAAGCTAAATTCAAGCTCAGATATACATATACGATTAAAGACCGCATTGACTCTCTGCCCTAAACACAACCCTGGATATTCTGACTTCGTGCGGGGACTAAATGATAGATCACAGGTCGAAGTACATACCTCAATATTAATCAGCACCGAAAGTACTTATTGCAAAAACCCTGGCTTTAACATAGAAAGATAGACACATGCCAGTTATAGTGTGTATCAAATTCAAGTTGTCAATCAAACTCCGCAAACGAACTCCAGGCTGATGTCAAAAGGTTGATGCCATCATTAAATGCGAAGAGTTACATAAAGTGAACACAATGCGCGAAAGAGAAGAGATATAAGACATCACCGAATGCACGAAAGGATTGGAGAGAAAAATACCAACCTAAGGCTAAATAACTTGACACCAGATTCTATAGCATATTCGATAATGATGGTTACAAACCGGGCAGGGCCAATATTGCGAAACATCATACTGATACTGGTGTCCGGTCAGACTCTCGAAGTTTTCTTCCACTACCCAAAGGGCATAAAAGAAAGGGAGTCCACCAGTAGTGCTAATGAAGAAGAAGGACTGCAAGAAGTTAAAAAGCGTGAGAAAAAAATTTGCCTGATGATGATGGTCTGAATTCGTTGTTTTCAGTTTTGGAAATGGCTTGTGTGTGTTATGCAATCCCATCTGTTTTCGAAAGTGTTATGGATCTAAGTTCCAGGAAATGTTTTGCGTTCAAAAAGGAAGTGAATTACTTAATACTTAAGCCAGCAAGGGACAACAATTGGAGGCATTTTACCTCTGCAGAAAGTCTCCTGATGCATGGGCTGTAGACAAACACATGTCCAACTAAAGCGCAAATGACTGATTAGAGCCTTATCGCAAAATCTTACTATTGTACTCAGTATCGTTGAAGTTAATATTTGGTAATTTCAACACAATTCGAGAAAGTGAGGATAATTAATTCTCCCACAATTTAACCGTAGTTCTGAAGATCAGAATATGTTCTAAAAGTAATCCACGATGATGGATTGACTAACGAAAATCCGTAATAAACTGGCTTAGTAACTACGCAATGTATTGCAGTTGAAGGTAAACAATTCAAAAGTAATGGCCAGATGAGAGAGTACATCTCTGGTGCCCCATTCGATCGAATTGCCATGGACGATGCAGGACCAACCGGACCTTATAGGACCAGGTGAGAAAGGTTGTGGACAAGTTTCAAAAGGTAACTGGGATGTCCTCAACCCACGGTTCTTGATGGATACTGATTGCATTGAACAAGCGGCAAAACTACGGAAAGGGTAATTTTTAACAGTGAACTTTGCATTTTCAGTGGTCAAAAGTTAGGAAAAAATCCAACATCCCAAAAGTATAGCTGAGAGATGTGTACCCAAATTATGAGTGTCACGGTATGATAAAACGATGAAGAAATTTCTAGAGATGTGAGGAGAGAATGCAAGTTTAGTGAAGTTAAGATTTTAAGAACATTCGAATTGGTAAATACATGACGAAAAGTTTCAGTCGTAAGCTGTGAATATAAGAAAATTAAATAAGTAAATTTCTTTCGAAATAATTGCATTACTGGTAAATGTGTATAATGTGAATGCTTATATTGAGTTAATTGCCAACAAAGACGCTTTACAAACTTGGCTAGTTTTATTTAACAATACAGTGAATGAACCCGTAACATTTTGGGAAATAATCTGGGTAACATTTATAACAATATCATGTTATTATTCTGGAGATCCTTAACTTTTGCCAGAAATCGAAGTGTAGGAGAGTTTGTGCAAATAATACTAAATATAATATTACAAATTTTAACATTTGCCCGAAGCGAGTTGATATGTGGGAATATCTAACACAAAAAGAGAAGTTGCCGATAATGAATTAAAATAAGAAAGGAAGCGCTAAGTTCGGATGTAACCGCATATTTTATACTCTCGCAAATTTCAAAGATCAAAGCCGGGGGCATATTTTCAGGTGTTGACAAAACTTTATATTCAACAGGTAAGGAAGGGCTAAGTTCGGAAGTAACCGAACATTTTATACTCTCGCAATGGGCTAAGATCAAAGGCGAGAAATGCTGCTCGTTGAATTCACGTCCTGCTTTCAGGTGCTGGCATAATATTATATTAAAGAATGTTGCAGAAGAATTCAACATTCATTATACGACGAAACCATGAATGGATTGCTTGGTTATGTATGGATTATTTGGTATCTTATTAACTTATATTACAGGCCATATACTCACGTACTTTCATTGCTATATTTTGTTTCGTGTCAGAGATATTCATATTAAAGTCTACCAATTTAACTCAAATACGATATATGCGATATAAACTCAAGTGGCTTAATTGAATATGTTAGATACATGAGAAAAAAGTAAACCAGAGAAACGGAAGTCATTATATTAAGAATAATAAACTAAATCGATTTTATTCATATTTAGTACGAAACTACATTATGTTTAAGAAAACTTATCCACTTAATTCCAGTGAAATATTACACATGTTGACCAACATAAACGGTTTAAAATCATCTGGAAAGTCGAGAATTCTTATTCGAGAACGCATTAACACTTTTCATTATTCAAGTATATTAGAGGACATGTTTTCACCAAATTTTGTGAAGGTAACTTAAATATTCGGCATAAGGTCTGCTAGAATAACGAAAATCATTATAAGGAATCATTCATTATATGGGAGATGAGATAATAATTCGTCCACCGATTTCACACATTTTCGGTTTTAAACTATGGTATATCCAATATTACATGTTCACTTAATTTTGCTCAGATATCTTATATATTGACCGAAATATATGGTACAGAGTCTATCCGGGGTTGAAAATTCTTATATTAGGTACATGGGGGCTACGTGAAGTGTTTACCCGATTTTCCCCATTTTTGATATAAGAGCACATTATTATCAGGGAAAGATAATACTCCAATTTTAATACAATACTTTACCGATTTGCCGATATTTTCGATATAAAGTCAGCTATAGGCACTGCGGCTCTTCTATTGGGTATATGAGGACTTAAAAAGGTATATGCCGATTTCGGCAATTTTACGTATGTGATGGCATATCTTGAAAGCACTATTTATTCAAAGTCATTCTATTATCTTAATTGCTGCTCGATTTATCTACTTTAAAGTGAAAGTATCAGATGAAACGTAAAATTGAGTTATTTGTGAATTGGGCGTGGTTTTTATTCGATTTTGTCCATTTTCACAATGTGACATAATAATGCAAATATAATGTCACATACGATTTTGTTGAAATCGGTTAATGCGTTCTTGAGATATGAGATTTCACATAAAAGTAGGCGGTGCCACGCCCACCATTAAAACTTTACACGGATCCCTAAGCAACACTTTCATATCATATTTTCAGTAAGATTTAATGTTTCTGACGTGTCATTCCTCAAATTTCTGTCTTTATTTGCTGCTCAGTTACAGAACTTTATAGGTTTTCGATTAATGGAATTTTGTAGGCGTGGCAGATGTCCGATTACGCCCATCTGCAACACCAACTTTCTTACGGTGACAAGGAACACATGTACCAAGTTTCATCAAGATATCTTAATTTTTATTCAAGTTATCGCTTGCACGGACGGACGGACGGACATCCGTTAGGTGAACGAAGTTATTATACTCTGTTACAACATGTTGCGAGAGTATAAAAATGTTACATAAGAATTCAATATTCTTTATTCGATGAAATTTTAATTGGATTATAATCATATTTAGTATCTTTCTAACTTATATTATAGGTGATATATTCACTTGGTTTCATTACAACATTTTGCTTCTTGTCTGAAATATTTATATTAAAATCAACTCATTTAATTCAAATGATATATGTGATATAAACTCAACCGAAAGGGCTAAACTTAATATATTGGGTACATTAGGAAATAAAGAACCAGAGAATCAGAAATCATTATGATTGCAGCAACTTTTGGTAGTACACAAGTATACACGAGAATATGTTTCTAAGCACTTTTATGAAGCTAACTCACGCATTGACAGAGATATAGCATATTGACTGGTATATGCCGTATAAAGCCAACCGGAAATTTGAAATTTTATTATTAGGGATATGGGAGGTAGTGGTAGTACCGACTGGATTTTATCCGATTTTGGACATCAGGACATATAATTACCATGAAAAGATGCCGTTTGACTTTTATCAAAGTACCTCAAAAATTGACCAATAATTATGGTGTAAAGTCAACTGGAAGTTTTAAAATCCAATGTTCCTTTGAAACCCTTTAGTACCATCTGGTAGTGAAATTTAATCCGTCTGATGGGTTTCTTCCGCGACCGCTTTTTTAGTATATTTCAGCATAACCTTTGTATGGGTGGTGGGAGTGGTTATCATCCGATTTCACTCATTTCCTCAGTGTATGAGGAGGTGCCAGAAAGACTTACTCTAAGCAAATTTGGTCGATACAGCTTCAGAGGCTTGGGATATGCGTACATTGAACCTATTTGGGGGCGGGGCCATAAACATCTTTTTTTTTAAGTTCAAGTTTTATCAAGATATGTAAATATTTACTCAATTTACTGACTGACTCTATTATACTCTGTTGCGAGATATTGTGAGAGTACACCTCTTCCTCAGTGCCAGGTTCATAACAGTTTCACCTCTACACACGAGAATTCTACAACGGAACTGCATCGAACTCTCGAGGCCGGAAAGGCTTATAAATAGTATAATATATATATATATATTCTTTTTTAAAATATACTTTCAAAGTCATTTGTAAAACGAGTTATTAGCAAACGAGCGCGACACCTTTTGCAAAGTCGATCCCTGTGATCAACTCATAACCGAGCTCAATTTGAAAATTCGGCAATGGGTAAATCAACATAAGCGGACGAAATGGGTAGAGTCTTGAAGTTTTGCAAACTCTCCGCCGATGTGGGCAAGTTTTGGACTACTGTCAAATCCCTGTTCAATCCAGCAACACACGATGTTTGCATTCAATTTGACAGTCGTGCCTCCTTGGACTCTAAGAAGTGCGCAAACTATTTTACCTGGCAATATATTCTACATCCTTCTGCGGATAATGCAAAAATACGTCCAAAATGACAAAAGACTGTACACTACTTGCTTTCAATGACTTAGGGGACAACTTAGGGGAGTCTATTCGTCTGATAACTCTCTTTTCCTTACTAGGGACAACAGCGGCCCAGCCTTTACACCATCTGATCCTAGCTGAACACCAACAGGATTTCGGTAAAGTGCATGACACCACCATAGCACTTAGAATCATAAACGCCCAGATAACTCGTGGTCGTAACCAAAAACCACACTGTGAGAGGAACATTCTAGGAGCGTTGAACTTGAATGGTCTGAACTGAAGAGATGGACCTAGAATTATCTGACCCGTTGTCACTGGTCCGTACTATTTCGAGGTCAAATTCTAAGCTAAGAGGAATTAAACGGGAGATCCACTGGTCGGTGTCCCCTGTCCATTATTGTTTAGTTACTACTTCACGAAACTCCCTCAACCACCAGAGGGAGTTTCCATTACCTTATATGTTGACGATTGCACAATATTGACGTCGGACAATGGAAGCGATGACATGTGTTTAAAAGTGAAAGCATATCTTCACGAGCGGGCCTATTTTCTCGATTCTTCAGTACAAAGCCTAACGCTCTCCCCTGCCAAATCCATAACAACCATATGCACAAACTGGACGAAGGAGTACAAATAAGACCTCAACATTTTTGTCGATGACATCAAAATTCCGACAGTTATCAACCCAAAAATATTGGGTGTTACGTTGGATAATCTGCATTCCTTCATTCTGCATACGACCGTGATCTTCAAGTCGCTAGCCGGCAGCACCTGGGGCAAGGACAAAGAAACGTTGCTGGCTGAAAATAAGAGCTCTAGTTGCTGAGTGAAACCAGGGAAACTTGCGCAACTTCGTTCTGGATACTGTTGCAGGTTAAACTTCTACCTATCCAGAATTGACTCCAACATACCAAACTTATGACCCGCATGTCTCTAACCTAAAATGCTTTTCCTTTTGTGCCCCATCGAAACAGCCAGTTTCTTAGACCTACCGTTAAGTGACCTCAATAACAGTTAATTTTGTTCTTACCCTCAAATAGGGTGCATATTCACTAGAACAACATAAAAGTTAACAAAATGCCATTTCCTACATTAATTTTATCGATAAATTGTCGACTTCGTCTCAACATATCTATACAATATCTATTTTGTATAATGTACCTATTTTCTTATGTGATAGTTAATTTAATTTATTTTATTATTAATTTTATTTATTACTACAATTGTAAATGCTTCATGCATATTATGCAAATGGGCGAATAAAACAAAAGATAATTTTGACAACTGCTTTAAAAAGTCATAACTTAATGAAATGTACAAATACTTTTGAATTGTCCTTTGATTGGAGTGTTTGAGACTTAATACTGGCTAGCACAATAAAATTAACATGAATCGTGATTGCAAACGATACCCAAAAAAAAAGAAAACATATCGATTGAAGCTTAGATTATTATATCTCTCACATATAGTAGGACGTAATGTTTCAGGTTTGGATTACGTTTCCAAAGTTTTTGAGAGCTTAACGTAATCAAGGATGATATATTGGGAACCCTATAATTTTTCTATGAAACGCGTTGCCTGATTAAGTTGGTGGCGATGGAGATCAGGGAACTTTGAACAGCTGATATCAAAAAAAGCGCGATGCCAGAAATAAACCCGCTAAAAGTAACTGATAAAATCAGTGTGAAATGAAATTTTAAAGAGCGTCTTAGATTATATAGAGTTTTGAGCAACTAAAGGTTTTTAGCTATTCTTTGCTATAAATGAGAAATTCTTGCATTTAATACCTTTCTCAAAACATTTTATTACGAATTGCTTCTTTGTAATTTTTTTTTTTATGCTTATATATATTACTAAATGTTATTATATGAATTTTGAAATTTTTGAGTTATTCATATACGTACTCATCTAGTACTTATTTATAATATGTATGTACGTATTTTAGGTTGCATATGCGTGATATAGGCCCACTGGAGGAGAAATATCGAAATTTCAAAATGTCCGAAAGTTATTTTCAAAATACCCAATCTAGTATTTTCGGTAGAGGCATTATTGGCAAACGTTATAGAAAAATATGAGTTTTGACAGCTCTCTCACGAAACAAAGAGTTTCACATCATGTCATCCTTGCAGATACTCTTGCTATTCTGTTCATGAGGAAGTGATGTACATTTTCATAATTGTGGTATACGGTCAAAATAATGGTTTTAATTAAAATTTGATTAAGTGTCAACATGAGAGTAAATAATTGAGATAATAAGTAATTGTACTCCATCGTATTTAACCCATGTGTATACATATAAATACATAACATGTATGTAAACAAGCATTGGACAAAATATTTAGAGTTACATACTGCTTTTGACCGAGTGCTTTAAAATTATTTTGGTGCTGAATAGGATTTATATTTGAAGAAAATAATCGAATGAAAAATTGTGGTGTTATAATCCCATAATGACTTCTTCAAAATGATATTTGGAATGTTAATACTTACATGTATATATTTTGCTTATGTGCTGATATCATGACACAGTCGAATGTAAAGCGAACTGCACCCTTAATTTATGAGCAGAACGCATTTCCTGAGGTGCGCTACTGTTGGTTTAGTGTGGGACATATTTTCAGTCTCTTGGGAAGCAATACAATGTCACAACTCAAAAAATAGCTGAATATTTGATACCAATTAAAGTAAGTTTACATATGATATGATATGAAATGAAATATATAATTTTAATATTTAAAATAATTTTGTTTACACTGTAAATAAATGCACGAGGAAGCTTCTTTATTTAAAGCAATTCTTAATAAACTGGTTGGCTAGTATTATATTCTATTTAAAAAATTGAGTAAAAATTAATTGCTTTTTTTTAAGTTAGTATCTGCTCTGTTTAAATAAGGATATATTAAGTATTAACCTAAGAAATAAATTAAATTCCATTAGGTAATAAAAATACTTTAAAAAGTATTATTTTAGGGAGAAATTCAAACGTACTAAATAAATTGTCTGTAGTGAAATAGTGTAGTTCCTCAAAAAAAAAAAAAAAACGTTACATAATCAATAGTTATTTCCCTCTGATCCTTCTGATCGCTGATAAAATATGTATATTTAAGTTGCATATTATCCTTCTAAGTGTGCATTTAAACTCCACTGTTCAATAAGCGATCACAAATGTATATAAATTTTTTGTGGAGTGCACATTCGTACATGCATATGCATGTATGTATATATGTACATTTTATGCATTGTATGCAAGAAATACTCTGCACCAAGCAACTATATTTGCATTCGGGGTTTAACTTACCTAAAAGAGCCTCGTATATGACTTGAATAAATTATTTGTGATTAGGAATTTCAAAACACTTCTGTTTGCAAACGTTTACTAATTGCATTATTTGCTGTAAAAAGGCACACACTCATTTCAGCTTAGCATTCAAATTTTTATTCATTTCAAATTAGCTTAGAATAATTTTTAATGAAAATCCCAAAGGAAAAGTAATATGTTTTAACGAATATATATATATATATATATTGCAGATATCGAACAAGGAATTTATAGGCTAAAATTTTCAAAACAGGAAAATTCCATAAACATATAAAAATGACAAAGCTTAAGAAATGCGATATACTTATTGCTTTCTTAATAACTTTTAAGATTGCAGTTGTGGCAAATCTACAACGAACAACTGACTTAAGCACTGAGCAACGAAATTACAATTTACCCTCAATAGATTCATTGAATAAGCATTCAAGGTTTGAAGAAAATAGTACTTTTAATATTTCCCAACAAGTGTTGTCGGAATCCAAACGAGTTTTTCTCAGTGGAGGGGATGTGGAAAATGTAGAATTTCCAGCAGATTCAGATATTTCATTTCACGACAATGGAAATCCATCACACGTTATCGAACCTGTATATCATAAAGAAACGGTGGAATCTACAAATTATGTGAAAAATCAATTTCACGTAAATGAAGACATAAATATGACAAATAACAACAGTGAATTATCAAATGTTGAATATGAAGAGCGATCATCTGGTCCTATATTAGATAAAATTAATACCGCTGAGTCTGGAACTGCTTTGCCAATATTTTTAACAGAACCCGAGGACATCTTTGTAATCAAGAACAGACCAGGTGTGCTCAAATGTAAAGCAGCACATGCACTTCAAGTAAGTACTTACAAATAATTTTTATATTCACAACATATAATGCAATAAATAAATAATAATTAATTTCTTAGTTAAACTTTAAGTGCAGTGGTAGTTCGCAGCCTCCTCCATCTACACATGATAAACACGTTGATCCCCACACAGGCGTTCATGTTGAAGAGGTGACTGCGACTATACACCGCGATTTGATTGATGAATATTTCGGAAAAGGTCCTTTCAAATGTGAATGCCATGCATGGTCCTCACGCGGTGTTGCTAAAAGTCAATCAGCTACTATAAGCGTAGCATGTAAGTAATTATTTATTAACAATACATGTTTAGTTAATAGTAACTGTTACTTTTTTAAAAGTACAGTCTGATGGTATCTTGTTTCCCTTGTAAATAAGCATATATGTTTATTTATAGTTTTTCTGAAATCCTCCAGCAGACATTGATAGATGGTTAAAATCCATTCGATTTAAGAAATAACATTTAATTGACCTAAAATATAGCATACTCAAATTTTTTTCCAAAAATCTGAAGAGGTCGACTACACAACAATAGGCGACACAAAAGACGAGATGGTGTAAGCGTAATGTTGTGGGATTTTAATTCTACTCAAATGACCGGCTCAATTCAGAGAAGAATAATGGAATAATGTACTCCAGCTTGTTAGAACACGTAATACTGTCATAAACTGAAGAGATAATACCATTAAGGAAGATGTACCAACGGCATAATGATGGGAATCATAGTAAAAATCCGTTTGTAATGTAATGGCATAGACGTTTTAGAGTGTGTGGTTCAATCCACTGACTTCAACATCATTTAGAACCTTTAAAATATTTTTAATATAAAAATTAATTGGGGAAACGGTAAAAAATTATAACGAAGATCTAAAAAATCATTGTCGGCACAAACCAATATTTGTTTTTTTTTTTTATAATTTAGTACCTTTTATACCTAAAATATATTAAAGAAATATCAAAAATAACAGAAACATATTATTTTACAACAATCTTTTATTTAGGAATTTATTTAGTTTTGACCAATAATGTATAGATCAAGGGAATTCAAAATGTGTAAAATAAATAGGGGTAAAACTATTATGATGAATTAGCATATGTTTGTTGTTCTATTAGCCACTTCTACCATTATAGAATTGTGTATTAAATTTGAGTTTGGATTGATCTCAGTATACAGTAAAGAACATAACATCCCTGAGTTTAAATATAAAAGCAGTGTTCAGTGGTTAGAAATATTTTAACGTTTTCCATTAAATTAGTTTATTGTTTTGCATAAAATTCGCCATCCGCTTAATTGTGCTTAATATTTTTTTTGAAAGATATGAAAGTATTAAATTACTTATAAATATTCAGCGTTAATGAATCTATAAGAATTACTTTACTTGCAAACTTTTGCACAACCATACACATAACATTGGCATTAGTAAAAAAACTTTTACATGAAATTCCAAAAACCATGTCCTTAATATTTTTGTTTTTAAAATTCTGGCAACAATCCGAATTGTTTCATCTACGTTACGGCATGACGGATTGCGCAACTTTGTGTTCTATGAATCTTGATGATAACGAAAAACAGCATAAATAGTTAGTGCCCAATGTAAATTTTGATATAGAGCTGCGTAGCGGCCATTAGATCCTCGCTGGTCACCAATTGTAAAGAGGTGTTAGTGTACAAAAAAGTAAAAGAACTTATGTTCAGGTACATACATATATATTTTTTCTTCAATAAAATAAATTTCCATCTTATAGATATAAGGAAGCATTTTCTTTCCTCACCTACATCACTGAAAATTGAACTGGGTTCCAAAGCTGAATTACACTGCGAGCCTCCGGGTGGATTTCCAGAACCAAAAATAACATGGTTCAAAAACAATGCTCCAATTACAAATACGAATGATCACGGAATAGTTATATCAACTGATGCCACGACAATAACTTTCGATGTTGTATCTTTGCAGGTACTTCATATATACTTTATATATTTGCTATTGAAGTTGGCTAATCTAATCTAATCCCGACACCTTTTTTGAGTTACAAAATATACACCTGCATAGAAAATATAACTTATATTTAACAAAACTTATATTCTTTTTGTGTGCATATATAAATTATATGTATATAAAATATTAATATATCTTGCTGTAATACATTAGGAATTTATAACAAGTAACATTTTATACTCTCGCAATTTGTGGAGCGAAACTTTATATTAAAAACCGTTGTGTAAGAATTGGGCGTTCATTATTCGACGAAATTGTGATTGGAGGTGTCAAAGGGGCTTAATTTAATATATTGGGTATATGAGGAATAAGTCAACCAGAAAATTGGAAATAATTATATTTGAGAAATTGGGTTTAGACCAGGTCTAGATCGATTTAATTCATATTCAGCGCTAAATTACTTTATGTTTAGGAAAACATGTTCACTTAATTTCATGAAAATATCACATATATTGACCGACATATACGGTATAAAGCCAACTGGAAGTTTGAAATTCTTATATTAGGTATTTGCTAGGGAAAGTATGACTCGTTTTTATCAATTTCTTACAACACAAAACACTCTTACCAGGAGTTGCTCTCTGAGTTTCATTAAGTTATCTCACGTATTGACCGCTATATATGGTATAAAAATCTGAAGTTTAAAATTCTTAAATTAGGTTTATGGAGTCCAGGGGTAGTATTAATTTATTGTCCGATTTCGACCACTTTTAGACACAAGATGGTAAAGTTTTATTCCGATATCTCAATTGGTGGCTGTTTTATATGCTGTAAAGTGTAAGAATTAGATGGAATTCAAAATTATAATATGAGGGAAGTACATATGGTTGTAACACGATTTCGCCCATTTTCACACTGTAACATAAGAATGGCAGGAAAATATTGTGCATCAAATTAGGTCGAAATTAGTTAAGTAGTTCCTGGGCTATAGAGTTTCACCTAAAGTATTTTTATAAAATCTTGGATGTGACGTTTGATGCTTCTGACGTATTTATTTAATGAGTTATCGCTTTTCGGTAGTTTTCAACATAACCGTTGTATAAGCAGTTCACCCATTTTCATATTGTATGAAGAGGTACTAACTAGAAGGCCTTATTCCCGTCATGTTTGGTTGATATAGCTTTAGTGGTTTGTGAGATATGCACATCAAACATACTAAGGGGAAAAGCTACACCCACTTTTTAAAAAAATTAAGCCACAGACGCCCCTCTATGCTTCGATGCCCTGTATAAAATTACAGTTTTGAATCTTAATTGTGGCTTATCATAGCCCTTTGTAATATTTCGATTAACGGCACTTTGTGGGGGTGGAAAGGTCCGAATACGATCATATGCATTACCAGCTTTTATAGTGCCAAGAAAAATGTGTACTAAGTTTCATCAAGATTTCTCAATTTTTATTCAAGTTATAAATTTTGATATTTATTTTATTGTTTTACTCTATACTTATCTGGATTAGTTAGGTGTTACAAACAACCGTTAGGTGAATGAAACTGTTATACTCTGTTGCAACATGTTCCGAGAATATAAAAATATATTTATTTCAGTATATGGCGAACTACACATGCAATGCAGAGAATGTGGCTGGGAAAAGAATTTCCGATTCAGCGGTTTTAATAGTCTACGGTCAGCAAATATAATGTTGATATTAAATGTATTAGATTTTAATTTTTTCATTATTCTTTAGTTAATGGGGGTTGGAGTTCATGGAGCCCTTGGAGAGAATGTAAATGTTTAGGAAAATCAAGTCAAGGTCGAAAGAGAGTTCGTTTTTGTAACAATCCCATTCCTATGAATGGTGGGTCGTTATGCTCTGGTGCACAAGTTCAGAAATCTTCAGACTGTATATCTTGTCAAGGTAATATTTGATAAGGTTTTCAAATTGCTTTTATATGGATATTTTTGTTTTCGTTTACGTGAAATAAATAGAAGACACACAAATTGTAACCTCTGATGGATATGATGCATTATCGAGTAAGAAATGTAAGTTTGATTATGAAATTATGAATTAATGATTGTAGTAGTTGTAGTAGTTGTAGTCAACTACGAAAGCACAAAGAAAAAGATGATGATGGTGTACATATTGTATTATTGATAACTATTATTTTAGTAGGCAGATGGACGCCGTGGAGTGATTGGAGTTCGTGTTCTCCTGACTGTATACAAATACGCCGACGAAAGTGTATTTATCCCGTCTCTGAAGATTTGAGTATTGAATCCCATGAAGGATCTGTCATCAACAACGGCGTTGTTGGTCTGGGGTTAATAAAGGTACAGTGCTCTGGTAAAGATATACAAACGGCGGAATGTCGCGGAGAGCACTGCTTAATTGGAAATGATGGTAAGATTTTGGGAAAATTATATTCGGTAGAGAAGATATTATATATCTTATATGCATATTATTTCACATTTTTAGGCTTCGACTTCACATTTTACCTTGGCTTGGCTTTTGTCATAACCGTATGTGTAGCATTTGGTGCTGTTCTAATTTACTGTGCCCGTCGGAATTTAACAATGAATTCCCATTATAATATGACCAGAACCAGTAAGAAGTTGCTTTGATTATTTTCTCACATGCTTATATATAAATATACATTTTATCGATTTCATACATATATCGATTTTTTTGCAGATATGGACTCGGATTATATGCAAGGGATAAATAAGAAAGGAATTAATATTGAGACGGCAAATGTCAATTACGATTATCCCAGTTCTGATCAAAGATTTATGTCTAATGATCATATAATAAGTTGTGAAGCTTCCGAACATCACTATGACGTACCGAATTTATCAGCGAAGTAAAATTTGCTATGTTTATTTTATTTTGTTGGTTATTGAAATTTTCTGTCTTTTCATAGTTATACTAACCCAATAGATGAACTAAGTGTGGAGTACATCACAGATACACCAGAAATATCTACAGTGGATACAAGTAAGATTGCTTAAGTCTAAATTAGTTATGTTTAATCTCAAAATTAGGCTTCAGGTCGGTAAAACTGTGCATTACGTGCATTATTATTATGTATTTCCGGTGATTCTCTTGATAATTCTAAAACATTTGCCTCTTATCTGTGTAATATTTTGTACTGCCTTATGCAATTAAGTGAAATGCTTTTGAGCCTTTGTTCAGAAAACCTTTATAATCTTAGTTGTAACATATATTGAATTATTTGAGTATAGAAAATAGGTTCATAAGTTTCTTTCTTCCTATTCCAAAATATAACTACAGATTTAGGAGTGTCAAGAGTTATTGAACCTTTTGTTAGCTTAATTCTAGTAGGTTGGGTTATAGATTATCAATATACCTAGGATATCATTGTAATACTTTTTATTTGGCTTTTTCTTTTTTTGTACTTAACTTTTTTGGATTAACAAAAGGAGTTAAAAAAATTAAGATTGTTATTTAATAGCAAATAATACTTGTATAGCACAGGCAATTGAGATCTCTTTTGAAAGTATGTCGTACATCTTGCATCGGTGTATAAAAATTATATGCTGGTACCTATTATTGTCGCTTGAATTAGAGATATTGTTAGGTTATGGTAAACGTACACATTAAATATTGGCATTCGGTTTAGTATTAAACATAATTTTGCATACTTGGAACAGTAACACGCAAAGAAGATACGGAAGCTGTACTGTTAGAAAAATTTAAGAATTAAGTTAAGTAAGAAAAATTTAAGAGGACGAGAAAAAATAGTAGAAGTAAACCAAAGGAAGAAATGCTCAAAAACTGAATTCAAGAAAAAGAAACACAATTAAAAAAACAAATAAGGAATGGCTAAGCTCGGGTGTAACCGCACATTTTATCCCCACACTATGTGCAAGGCTTAAAAGTTTAATTTTTTTTGTTTTGTTTAATTTTGCTGAGATATATTGTGGAAAAAGTCAACCAGAAGGACGTATATCATTACATTAGAGGTATAGGGTGTAGACCAAGGTCTAGACCGATTTTATTCATGCTCAGCGCTAAACCATATTATGGTTAAGAAAGAACTTAATTGCTTTAAAATAATACGTATATTGACTTACATAAATGATTTAAGGCCAGCTGGAAGGTCGGAAATCACTATATCGATGGTCGAGAACATATGGTCGAGAACATATTTCCAGTCAATTTTATTATGACAACTTTTATCAACATATTCAGAATAGAGTCCCCTAGAATAAGTCTACTAGTTATGTTGCATATATGGGGGTTGGGGTAATTCGTAGATCAATTTTACTAAATTTTTTCCACCAAATTATAGCATATTTAAGATTATACGTTCATTTAATTTTTCCAAGCTCTCTTACATATTGACCGATGCACACGGTATAAGGTCAACCGAAATTTTAAAAATTTTCATATTAGCAATATGGAGCTAAGGGAAGTATTGTCTCGATTTGATAAATTTTTACAACCAGGACAAATTATTACCAGGAAATGACGATATCTGAATTTAATTAAGATATCTCGCAGATTGTCCGATATATACAATATAAAATCAACTGGAAGTTCGATTCGGTAATTTTTATATTAGGTATATGGAATTTACCCGATTTCAACAATTGTTTGACGCAAGGACACATTATTACCAAAGAAAGAAGCTATCTGAATTACATTAATATATCTCATAGATTGACCGATATTTTTGGTATAAAGTGACTCAAAAACACTGAATTCCATATTTTCCGTATCTGGTACTTGAAACTTTATAGTCCGATGTCGTCCACTTCTGGGTAAGAGATGGCATACCTTTGCTATTTGTGCTATTTGTGCAAAGTATTGAGATATAAACCCTAAAGTGAAAGAATAAGATGAATTTTAGAATTGTGTTATCAGAGATGTGTGCAGGTGTGGTTGTGGTTCGATTTCGAAAATTTTAACACTGTAAAATAAAGATGTCAGGATAATATGATGTACCAAATTTGATTGCAACAGGTCAAACCGTTCCTGAGATATAGGATTTCACCTAATAGTGGACGGTGCCACAAATCTTGTCCAAATTTTACACCAACACCAACACCAACACCTTTACTTTTTTACTTAATCTTTACCGTAAATTTTAATGTTTCTGACAAGTTTCTTTAGCGATTTAACGGTCTTTTAGTAGTTTATTTGATATAGCTTTATTGGTTTGTGAGATATGTACATTAAAACTATTGGAGGTGGGTTCACACTCACTTTTTAAAAATTTTCGAACCGCAGATGCCTCTCCCTATCTTGATGACCTGTAAAAAATTACAGTTTTGTATTTTAATTTGTTACTTTGTTATAGCACTTTATAGGTTTTCGCTTAACGGCCTTTTTTGGGCGTGGTAATGATCCGATTATGCTCAACTGCAATACCAACCATCGTTTAGTCCCGGGGAACACATGTAAAAGATTTCATCAAGTTATCTGAATTTTTACTCAAGTTATCGCTTGCACGGACGGACGAACCTACAGTCACTCGAAATTCAACTCAACTCGTCATCCTGATCATTTTGATATATTATATAACTATATCTATCTCGATTAGTTGTAGGTGTTACAAACAACCGTTACGAAACTTTGGAATCAACATTCATGTCATCCTCCTATTTAATTGCGAATATTCAAGGCAGTAAAAGTGGCAAAGGATTTGTTGCGTTGAACTTAATAGTCGAATTGCTGAATTAAAAATCTTTAGGATGAAATCTATAGGAAATCATGTTTAGGAGTGTATTTTGCCATAATTTCGTGAAAAATCGTGAGCTTAGAGCTCAGATATATCCATACAGCAAATATAGGCGTGTACTTTATATTAATTGTATATAATTTTAGAGGGTTGAGTTTAAGGTTCACTCCGAACGACTGGTAGAATTTAAAGAAAATATGTCAGAATTCTTCTTGGATTTAATTTACTACTGAATATAAATACTTATAATAATATATTGTACTCACACAAACTCTTGTTTTTCAATGTTAAAAATTCGTATTTATGTGTTTTATTCGAAATGTACATACCTTCAAAAACCTTTATAAAGGTAACATATTTACGTAAATATAAATTTTTATATACCTATTCCTTTGAAACCAAAACAATTTACCAAAACTTATCGTTTTTTTTGCCTTCATTTACAAAAAAATTACTTTTACTTTATTACAGCAAACTCCACATACGATATAAAAGGCAGTTTTACTTTGCTAACGTCCTCAAAAAATGTAGTAACCGAAGTTATAAATAATTCTGGTGGCAGCTTAAGCCTTTATAGAGGCGAAATTATGTTGCATGTCCCAGAGTTCGCTATTGATAAAAAAAAACAAAAAAACATGTCTGTGATTCTATTGAGTGACGAAAGCGCCCGAATATCAATTCCTTGTGCTGAATCGTTATTCGTTTGCAGCACAATTGTATATTGTTCTCCGCAAAATTATAGTTTCCAAAAGCCAATTATAATCAAACTACCACATTGTTTAATTGAACCTCGACACTGGAATGTGCACATATACCAAGCAGATAACGATCATTACGACATAAACTCGAATTGGCGGAAAATAATTTCAGTTGGAAAAGAAACTATAAACACGCCGGTTTTCGTACATTTGGAAGAAAAGCATTTATATATTATGACAGAACAATTAGGACGTTTTGCAGTAGTTGCTGAACCCAAAACTCTCACTCATTACCTGCCTGCTATCGAAATGCGACTAATTGCGTTCAGTCAATTAACGCCGAGCAGATCAAACTGTAGTCTTCGAATATATGTTGTGAAAGACTTTCCTAATAGTAAAGATATTTGTAAGACAATTGAGACAAAGCTAGGTGGTGCTATTATGGGCGAAAGTGAAGCTTTTACTTTTCACTTAAATACCTGCGATTTAGTTATTCGTATTCGTAATAGAGAGTCAAATTCGTGGGACCTCAAGGAAAAAACTAATTATGAACAAATTATTCCATATAATCATATTCTGAATAACAATTCGATTTTGCATTGTGAGTTTAGCATAAAGAGACCACTGAATTCACATTTAGTATTTGATGTGGACTATGAGCAAAGTGGCTTAAAAAATATCGAATCACAGGTACACTCGTTCGTTATTTCAAATGAACATTTTTCGCAAACCGACGTTCTCTCTCAAAGGTTTGAAAATCAGCATCATCAAGCAATTGTTTCTATTGATCGTGATAGTAGCTACATAAATGAGACCAATAGTTTGAGTAGTGTTTATTTACCACGCACTTGCAAGCGGCTGATCTGCGCTGCTCTGGACACACCTCGCCAAGATGAAAAAGATTGGCGTTTGTTGGCTAAAAAACTTGGCACAGATCATTATATTGCGTATTTCGCTATAAAATCGTCGCCAACCGAACAAATTCTCAATCTATGGGAATGTCGTGCAAAACATTCCTCGCGTACAATTGTTGAATTATTAATAGTGTTCACTGAAATGGACAGAGAGGATATAAAACAAATTATTACAGATACTATTGGACCTCTTTGGGTGTGAAAAAAATCTTTGCACAACTGTTATTATTGATAAGTTGAAATGCCTTTTATTTGGAAAACTAAAAGATTAAAAGAATAGATATTATAAAATAAGTAAGTGCATGTATAAGTAAATGTGTATTTAAGTATTGAAACGTATTCGTATTGACTCTTAAATAGTAGGTTAAATACCAAAAATATGTTATACATAGTCTCGGTCAAAACCAGTGTATTCTTATTGGGGTTTAGTTACTTATTTTATAAACTGAAAATAATAAAAAGTACTCACATACATTAAAGGAATTTACTTACCATGTGTAACATGTTACATGTGATCAAAAATCGTAACACAATTTTTTATCAAAAGCTTTTCCATTTTTTCTGATTAATTTAATTTATTTTACATATAAGAAAATAAATTTATAATATTCTGCGACTGAATATTCCATGCCTATATAATCATAGTAAGTAATTTAAGTTGCATTCTGACCAATTTATACATGTGTATATTTATAGAAAATATAGTAAATAACAAATTAATACTTACTTCGAGAGAATATAGTTATCATGTCCAAGATCCTACCGTTTTTGTTGCTCAAATATAATTATATATATATTTATATATAAATACCTTGACCGTGTAAAAATACATTTGTGGTTTTCTATTATTATTGAATTGATGACATAATTAAATTTTTTAGTACATACATTATTTTAATAATTTTTTAAGATTATCACTCATTTTATAAGCAAAATTTTTTAAAACATCAAATTACTGCTGCACAACTTACTAATGAGTTCTAACAAATGACCGCGATTTTGAGAAAAAATTTAACTAAATTCAAATAATACCTATTTGCATAGTCAAATATTAAAATAATAAAAGCATGTGAAAGACAATTAGTGTCCAAATTTTTCCAAGTGCGAAACCGAAAAGTAAAAAATTCCGTGCCAAATTCTCTGTTTATTAATGATAAGAATGGAGAGGCATATGTATTTATATGTAGTTCATAAGATTTAAAATGATTGCTCAACACATCTACTATATAAAGTTATGTCTATTTGTTTCAAAGAAATGAAAAATAAACACATGCAAGAATGTAAAAGTATGTATTCAAACAAAATATGGTTTGTTCGGAGTGTAAAACAATATACTCATAAATGAATAGATCGTAATTTACATATGTATATGCTCAAATGGAATAACTATTGTAAACTACAAAATATTCATGTAAATTTGTAAGAACAAACATGAACTTCTACATGTTTTAGAATGTTCTTGAACGATATTCACACAAATAATGATATAACTTTTATAAATAAACATCACTGCATAATATATATTGTTGTGGTATTTACCATAACGAGTTGTTTTTCAGATCTATAAAGACGGAAAAAAGATAAGTTCATTTGCTCATATTCCTTGAATACTGTATGTAAAAAAATCATTTGTTTCTTTTCAAAATTTCGTTGTAATACCACCTAAAAACCAGTATTTATTTCGAGATTCGCCTCGATACCTCGGTTGATGACAAAGTTTTACATTTCATCAAAGTTAAAAATTGAGGATATTCAAATTAAAAAGTTTAAATTTAATTTTGAGAGAAAGATCTCTTCTAGACTGAAGCAAATGCCGCTAAAATACCTAAAAAAGCCGCTGAAATAAAAAACTGAATGATGGAAATTCGTTGAGTATTTATAATCAAAATGTTAGAGGTATTAATACAAAATTAACTGAATTATATTTAAACAGTACTAATTTTAATTTTAACGTAATTGCTCTTACGAAAACATGGCTAAAGCTTCACATTTTTGATAATGAGATATTATGTTGGGGGTTCCAAATATTCATGATCGAATGCGATTGAATGAACAGAATCGTAGGAGGTGTTCTATCTGTAGTTCTTTCTTCTATTCCATTAGAAAAAGTTCTTGTTCATAATACGGACTCATTTGATTTTAAATCTTTTAGAATTTATATTAACAGTTGCTACATTTATCTACTATTATCGTATACACATAACTTCACAATTGGACATATCTGTATGCATGTAGCATGCTTCTTTTATAAATAGTGTTATTTCTAGGGTAAATAATTCTGATTCCATAATTGTTCTGCTTATTTCTGCTTCAAAGTTTTCGTAATTCCCGTAATTCGGTGTGATCCTATTGCTCCACCAGAGGATTCGTATCAATTGCAGCTTTTATACTCGGTTTAACTTTGCAAAAGCTCACTTTAAAATTTTTAATAGGGAACTTTCCAATTTTCTAATAGGGAACGTGGCCAGACTACAATGAAGATATTGAATTAAGTGTCTCACATTTCAATAAAACTATTATACATTTATTTGAAAATTGTGTTATATAATTCATTGTTATAAAAGAAAAAAACACTAGTTCGTGGTTCTCTAAAGAGTTACATAAATTAAAGTACAGAAAGACTCGTGCTTTTAAACTTAAAAAAAAAATACTTTACTTGTCAACTATTCAAAATATTCGTCATTGCGTCGATGTTGTAAAATGTTATAATAATTATATTAATAAGTTAAAAGTAATATTGTACGTAATCCAAAATTGTTTTATGGTTTCGTTAATTCTTAACGTAGGATTTCTAAATTTCCGTCCGTAATGAAATACAAATCTATCATGTCATGTGACAATCACATTATTTCCAACATGTTTGCAGAATTGTTTAGGTCAAATTACTGCACTAATTCCCCTAAAAAATTTCCCATCAGTATGAGTTCCGTCCGATTACTTCTATTAATGCACCAACTATTTCCGAAGAAGACGTCTTACTTTATTCAAATAAGTTAAAGTCATCTTTTATCTACGGCCCTGATATGATACCATCATGCTTTCTTAAAAAGTTTACCAAATATATCTACTTGCAAAGTGTATTTTCTTCAATATGGAAACAGTTGTTTATAATCCCTTTGCATAAGAGTGGATGTAGGTCATTCATTGAAAACTATTGAAGGGGAATTGTAAAATATCAGCAATGCTTAAACTTTTTGAAGTTATTAACACAAATCAAATAACTTTTTCGACTTCTCCGTTGATTTCATGTTCTCAGCACGGGTTTCAAAGGGAAATCTACACTAATAAATTTGCTTAAATTTGTGAACCAGATATCAGAGGGTTTTAGTGAATCAGAGGGTTTATGATGTTATACAGGCTGACTTTAGCAAAGCTTTCGATAAGTTAGTTAAGAATAGTCACTCAATTCTCGTGCAAAAATTTTTATCTTCTTGGTTTTTAACCTAGGCTTCTTCAATGGATATCTTCTTAATATATATATATATATATATATATATATATAGGATTATTCTTAATATATATGTATTTAATGATACTCTTTCGGATTCAATTAATTTCTCTTCAGGTGTTCCACAAGGTAGACATCTTGGTCTGTTTCTGTTCTTTATTAATGATGTTTCTTCTGTAATACAGTACTTAACAATTTTATTATATGTCATCGATGTCAATGACGATAATCATATGTTTCAAGAGATGAAAGGCGTCTGTTGCAAACAGACTTAAACAATTTGGTTACTTGGTGTGATAGAAAATATATGCTACATAATTTTAAAAATTGCAAGACGATGTGCTTTTCCCGTATTGTGTTTACCGCTCCCTATGTAATACAAAGCTATAGTCTAAAACAAGAATTTAACAACTATGTTGATTTGGGAGTTCCTATGGATTCCAAACTGAATTTTTGTAGTGGTGTTCTTAGTTTTGTTAAAAGATGGCCGAGAAAATTTAAAGATCCGTATGTTACTAAAACTCTTTTTACCACTTTGGTTAGGCCTATATTAGAATATGGCTCTGTGGTATGGAAGCCTAGTTACCAAATCCATTCTGACAAATTAGAGTATGTTCAAAAACAATTTATACTTTTTGCCTTAGGATATTTTCGATGGGATTCTAAATTATGTCTTCCTCCATACACTAATCGTTTAAAACTTATAACTCTTTCTACACTCGCTAGTCGTAGGGAAAATATTGACACAATATTCTTAATGGAACTCATGAATGGATCAGATTGTGTTCTTTTCTCTTATTCGAAGTTAAATTTTCTGAAGGTAAATAAATTTCACATTCCGGTTCGCTTATCCAGGCAGTTTAGACCCCTAGTGCTAAAATCATGCAGATTAAATTTTAAACTAAACAAGCCATTCCGTCGCATATGTCATGATTTTAATTCTCATTCCAGCACGCTTGATTTATCAGACTCACTTTTCAGCATTAAAAAAACTATATTATTTTCACTTAATTAAAAAAATCATACAAAAATTATTATAATTTATTCTTAAATCTTAGCTGTTGAAATTTTTGTTGTTAGCTTAGCAGTTTCAGATCTCGACGTTTAAAGAACTCTCTTGCCTTGACTCGGCTAATTCCGCACGTATGCGGATTGCGCCCCTCGCGTTGATTGGGCAGGAGGAGGGTACTCGTTGGGTTTATTATTATTATTATTAATCAAATATCGGAAGTTATTTTCATAATATAAAAAGAATTTGCAGGCTACTTGTATTGCGCATTCCCTATAATAAACACCCCTACTGACATAAATTGTAAAATGAAACATAAAGAAATGGAAAACAATGAATGAAAGAAATGGAAAATTAGAATTTAAAATCGTTTGTAGGTTTGAATTGATTTGTACGTTCGTTTAATTAATACGGTTATAAATATTAGTTAAATCATATTAATACATCAATATACAATGTAAATTCGCAACAAAAAGTGTGAAAATAAATGTTATTTAAAAAATTCAAAGTATTGAAAGAGCGACAATATTCTGAAGATAAATTTTTGGTAAATTAAACAATTAGAAACGTTTATAAAACGTTAAGTATGCATATTTTCTATTTCAATTTCATCATTCAATGTATTCAAACAACAAAAGTGGGTAAATACTGTAGGCAATTGACCTTGAGCAGTTGCCTGATTTTGATATTTCTCTATACTATAATAGGTACCACCCCTTATTATATTAATATAGAAATATTATGTGTGTGTTCGATATTCATTGATAATGTTTCGTTTTGGTATAGGGTTGCCTATCAGCTACTATACTCGCACTAGTATCCATACATAATATGGGTGTTAATGTTACTAAAATATCTCACATAATAATTATAATATATTTATGTCTATATATTATATTATTATATATTTATATTATATATTTTATTATATATTTATATAATATATTTTATAATATTATTTATATCGACTAGCGTAAGGTATGGACCGATTTCTTTAATTTTGGACGCAATAATTCATTTTGGTTAAAATAAAATATGTCCACTTAATTTTATTAGGTTAACTGGATTGTTGCAAATCATTATATAATCAGGAGAAGTACTAAACCGAATTTATCCATTTTTAGAACGAAATTCATTCCGAATAATTTGATTGAATTTAGTATTGTGCTATATGGGTAGGAAGCGTGGTTATAGTCCGATTTTGCCGATTATGTGTCAAATTTGGTTGAATTTAAACAAATTATAAAAGAGGACGGTGTCACGCAAACTGTCAAATTTTTACACCGACTTGAATGCAATTCTACAGCGCTACCTTTACGGTGAAATATAACGCTTCAAATGTTTTTCGTTACACAGTTATCGCACTTTTTGTAGTTTTAAACGTAACTTTGTACGGGGGTAAATCTTGTTATAATTCGATTTCGCCTATTTGCACACAGTATCAAGAAATACAGTATCAAGAATGTAAAATGTTGCTACTAAGTTCGGTTGGTATAGCTTCAGGATCTTGTGAAATATATGCATTAAACCTATTAGTGATTGGGGTCACGCCCACTTTTGAAAAATTTTTTAACCACAGATGCTTCTCCCTACTCTGTTTCTCTGTACCAAACTGGCTTCATTTGTTGTTTAATTATAGCACTATAATTTTTCGATTAACGGCATTTTGTGGGCGTGGCAATTTTCCGATTTTGTCCACTTACAATACCAACCTCCCCAGAACTCCAAGGAACACGCTTACTAAATTTTACAAAGTTTTAAAAAAATTATCACTCGTACTTCCAGACGGAGGGAATTCGTCCCTTCAGCTTCATCATTTTGATGCATATATCTCTATATCTATATATTCTATAGGAAATTAAATCAAATAATTAGGGTCAGATTCCATAAATAATTTCGAACCAGTATAGAAGCCGATAAGATAAATTTTAGTAGATATCATGAATTCAGATATTTTTGGTCTGATGTTCAATCAGAATTTTTTATTGGTTTCGGTGTAATGGAAATAAATCAAGAGATTCAGCGCTGACAGTTTCAAAACCCTACGTTTTAATTCATTTCGGTTTTTCTTTGAAAAGTCTATTTGTAAAATTATTTCTTTACTTATAATGCGCCAATAAAAAATATATTAAACTTTAGTGCACAATTATATGCCGTACTTTTACGATTCCTCTTAGGTATCCAGCTGATTACAAAGCCATTTCTAATGCTTTACAACATTCTCTTTCCAAAATATGCTCATTTTAATACCAATTTTTCGATTTAAATTAATATTTGAGACTAATTATGTGTTTAAATGTTATTAAATTCTTCTGGTATTTTTATACTCTCGCAACATGTTGCTACAGAGTATATTAGTTTTGTTCACCTAACGGTTGTTTGTAACACATAACAGTTGTTTGTAACACCTAGAACTAATTCAGTTAGATATAGACATGTATATATATAAATGATCAGGATGAAAAGACGAGTTGAAAGCCGAGAGACTGTCTGTCCGTCCGTACGTCCACGCAAGCGATAACTTGAGTAAAAATTAAGACATTTTGATGAAACTTGGTACACGTTTTCTTTGTCACCATAAGACGGTTGTATTACAGATGGGCGTAATTGGACATCTGCCACGCCCACAAATTGTCATTAATCGAAAACAGATAAAGTGCTATAACTAAGCAGCAAAGAGGGATCCTAGTAGGGCGGGGCATCTGTGGGCAAAACTTTTTGTAAAAGTGGTTAAGGCCCCGCCCCCAATAGGTTTAATATATATATCTCGGAAACCATTAAAGCTATATTAATCAAACTCGCTCCGAGTAAGTTTTTCTAGCATCTCTTCATATACTGAGTAAATTAGTAAAATTGGATAATAACCACGCCCACCTCCCATACGAAAGTTATGTTAAAAACTACCAAAAGTGCGACAACTCGCTGAAGGAACACGCTGGAACCCTCAAATCTTGCCGCATGATAGCAGATATGATACGGTAGGGTTGCATAGGAATCCGTGTAAAGTTTTGGTGATGGGTGGGGCACCGCCCACTTTTAGGAGAAATCCCATATCTCAAGAACGCCTTAACCGATTTCAACACGATTTGGTACATGATATTATATTTGCATCCTTATGTCACCATGTAAAAATTAATGAAATCAGATAAAAACCACGACTACTTCTCATATAACAAAATTTTAAGTTTCATCTGATCCTTTCAATTTAAAGTAAATAAATCAAGCAGCAATTAAAATATGAAAATCAAACTTTATACAAACAGTGCTTTCAAGATATGCCATCTCATGCGTAAAAATAGACAAAACCGTATTATACTATTACTTTTCAAGCCACCAGATACCCAATATAAGGACCTCAGTGCCTCTATATGACTTTTTATCGAAACTATCGGGAAATCTGTAAGATATTGTAATGAAATTGGAGGATTATCTTTCCATGATAATAGCGTGCTCTAGTATAAAAAATGGTGGAAATCGGATAAATGCTTCCCCTAGCCCCCATATACCTAATATAAAAAAGTTCAACTTCCTGTAGACTTTACACCATATATAACGGTCAATATATGAGTCTTCTCTTCGAAATTTAGAGAGCGTCTCCTTCTGATAACAGTATGTCCGTGTTCTTAAAACAGATAAAATCGGGTTAGCACTTCCCCTAGCCCCCATGTACCTAATACAAGGATTTTCAATCTCCCACTAGACTTTATACCATATATTTCGGTTAATATGTAAGATATCTTAGCAAAATTAAGTGAACATGTAATATCGGATGGTATACATAGTTAACTGCCGAGAATGTGTGAAATCAGTCAACGAATTATCCCAGCTCCCATATGCTACATATTATGATTTTCGTTATTCTAGCATACTTTATGCCGAATATGTCGGTCACTGTGTGAGTTACCTTTACAAAATTGCGTGAAAACATGTTTCCTAATATACTTGAATAATGAAAAGAGTTAACGTGATCAGAGCAGATCTTCCTCTATCCCAAAAATGCCCGATATAAGAATTCCCCAAATTAAGTGGATATGTTTTCTTAAACACGATGTGATTTCGCGCCGAATATGAACGAAATCGGTTTAGACCATGGTCTAAGCCGCTTATGCCTAATATAATGATTTCTTTTTCTCTGGTTTTCTTTTTCCTCATGTATCTAATATTTTCAATTAAACCACTTTGGTTGAGTTTATTTCGCATATATCAGTTTTGAGTTAATTAGGTAGATTTTAATATAAATATCTCTGACACGAAGCAAAATATTTCAATGAAAGTACATGAGTCTATGACTTGTAATATAAGTTAATAAGATCCCAAATATGATTGCAATCCATTGACAAATTCGTTGAATAATGAATGTTGAATCTTTCTGCAACATTTTTTAATATAATGTTTTGCCAGCACTCGAATGCATATCGCCGCTTCTGATCCTTGCACATTGCGAGAGTACAAAATGTTCGGTTGCGACGAACTTAGCCCTTTCTTACTTGTTAATTTGTTATCTTTGTCCCATAAATAGAAAGTGTCAGCTGATTCGAATAAAGGGGTTGCTTATATTCGATAAGTCGAAAATCCAGTCAGATTTTTTAATAATATGAAAACCGGAACTTGTTTGTAATTCTAAGAAAATTTGACTTGGCTTCCACAACAACCTTGAATAAGATGCCGCAAATTCCAACATCCGAGGATATAATATGAAATAGAAATTCATTATTTGACGAAATTGTGATAGGGTTATAATCATATTTGTTATCTTATTGTGGCGAATATGAATTCCAGAATTGACGATAGCTTGCCGGAATCTACCAGACATCGAAACTAGTGGTTGCCAGAATGTTCGAATAGCGATATTGTAGCGAACACGAATGTCGGAACAAAGGAGAATCGGCGATAAGCTGCCATAATAATCAAGCAAATACCGAACCTAGTAGTTGCCAGAATGTTCGAGTGATGATCTGTTGGTAACGATCTACTATATAAGGGCTGGCGGAGTGGCAGCAAGACACAGTTCTAATTAGAGTGTTACCAAGTAAAGTACAAGTGACTTATAAGTAAGCTCGAATAACGAGTAACAAAGTGTAGTCCACTCATAGTGGAGTTTCAACGCAAGCGATTAATTTAGAAAATCCGTTACAATATATTATGGGTCGTAGGCTCACTTAGGTTCATTACCACATTTTGCTTCGTGTCCGAATTATTTATATTACACCAAAGCCATTCAAATCACCCTAACTCAAATCAAAAACCCTTACTCATGTCATATGTGTAGGGAAGTATTTACCCGATTTTATACATTTTAGGTACACGGATATACAGTTTCCAGGAAGAGATGCTCTCTGAATTTCACAGGGATAACTCCTATATTGACCGAAATATATGGTACAAAGTCTAACGGGAAGTTGAAAATCGTTGTATTAGATATATGGGAAAGTGTTTGTTTTATTTATTTAAAATTTAATATACTTATCGAATTTCCTTACGATATCTCACAGGTTTGCCGATATATTCGGTAAAAATACAGCCATAGGGACTGGATCTACACATTCGCTATTCTTTAGACGTGAGACGACATACCCCAAAGACACTCTTTGTGCAAAGTTTAGCTCCAGTATCTTCATTAGTAATTGATTTATATATTGTAAAGTGAAAGAATCGTTCGGAATTTATAATTGTGATGAAAATTGGCTCGGTTGGATTCCGATCTCACCCATTTTCACATCGTAATGTAATGTAAAGTCGGACAGCGTCTTTCCTGGTAATAATATGTTGTAATGCCAAAATTAATAAAATCGGATAAATGCGGGTAGTCCCCATATACCTAGCCCCATATACCTAATATAAGACTTTCAAACTTTAGGTTCGCTTTATACCGTATTATCGGTTAATATATATGACATCTTAGTAAAATTAAGTGAACGTATAATATTGGATATGCTATATTTTGGTGGCAAAATTGTGAGAAATCGGTCAACGAATCACAACAGCTCCCATATACTACGTATAATGATTTCCATTAATATAGCAGACTCTAAGTCGAATGTGTCGGTCAATGTGTGAGTTATCTTCATGAAAATCCGTGGAAACATATTCTCGAGTATACTTGTGTAATGTCAAAAGTTAAAGGCAATCAGTCCAGACATTGCCTTTGTCCCAATATACCCGATATAGCGATTTTCGACTTTAAAGCCAATGTAGCCCGAAATGAGTCTATGACATTTAATATATAAAAGTTAGTAAATACCAAATATGATTATAATCGAATCATAATTTCGTCGAATAATGTACAAAATGTTCGGTTACACCCGAATTTAGCTCTTCCTTACTTATTTGTTATGTTAGCGTGGATATGGTTTCATTCCGCATGTTTTGCAAAAACTTAAAGAAATAATTATTCACTTCTTAAATGTAGGTTTTGATTCCTATATTATCCGATAAGTATAAATGGTTTGGTGGCGGTACATTTATTTTTAAGCAGTACAAATCGATAATAGTTTTACTGGTAATACAAAAGCAGTTTCAATACCAGTACACATTTACTAATGTATATGAGCATACATCTTCGAAATGTTATACTACATACGTATATATATTTTCAAGGTAAGTCCGAAACAATTCATTAATTGGCTGAAAATTCCGTCAAGAATAGTTTTTAAAAATCACGCATTTTGGCGTTGTATTTGAATCAACAACACTTGCCGCATATTCCTAAAAATAAAACAGGTATGCACATTTTAAGAAGTATATATCTATATATTACGTTAGTAAGATAATATGGCACCATATGCATACATAAAATCGTTTCATTTGGAAATTAAGAATATGAAGTCCTCTTTATTACATCCCGAAGATATAATGCTTTTGAATATATGGGTTAATTTTTCGTTAGTTCAGTTTATTTTTAGCTTTTATGTCGTTAATTTGGAAGCAATGATAAGTGAACGTATATATAAATATGAGTGTATGTATGAGAATATTTTTTTAAGTGTCGAATAAAAACAAAAGAAAGAACTGAAAACCCAAATGAAAGGAAACTATAAATGAAAACTAAATTTTCAACTTAGGAGGGTATATTAAATTGTTCTGGAGAATTTCTAGCAAAAATAGGCTTTTTGAATGCATAAGAGACAAATTTCTGAACAAAATTTGTAACCTGGTTATATTTTTTTAATTTAACTTATTTCTTGGAAGTATAATGGGATGAAGAGGGTGATCTCAGTTATATAAATCAATTTCACTTGTTGCAACCCCATTCGGATATTGCTTATAAATTTAGTAAAAAAAAGGGACGGTTTTTCGCTCTTCCCTTGCACCTTTTTGTAACTATTCTTAAGGTGTATAGTAATTAATATGTTATCAGCAAGTTGTTTTTTTATTACATATATAATAATAAATTCATCCTAAATAAACTCAAAGTAATAAACTTTCATAATAATATATATATAATTTTTCAATATTATGAAGTATACTATTAACTGTGTTTAAGTCTTTGTGAAGAAAAGTGATAAAGAAGGGAATCCGAAATTCTTCTAATTTGTTAATTTCAGATTTTAACAGCCCTATGAACTACGAAGACGAACGATCTATAATTCGGTGAGTTTTCATCAAGATGTTGATTAAAACAGTACAACAACATACAATAAAGCGAGGATAAATATTACTTGTGATAATTTCTACTCATTCCTACTCACCATCTATTCTAAAGTGTCCATATAATTTGGCATTAGTACGAATAGAAGATGACTTTATATGATAATAAGATGACGAATAGAAGAAAGTAAGATGACTTAAACTTAATCATGCAAACATAAGCTGTAAAAATGGTATTCTAATCAGCAATAGCAATTTATTAAATATTGCATTAAACCTATTAGAAGGAAGACCATGCTCACTTTGCAAACAAGTCTCTTAATTACGTCCTTCCTCACTGTCATCCATAATGCAATATTTTAGTTTATTTTTATACTCTCGTAACATGTTGCAACAAAGTATAATAGTTTGGCTCACCTAACAGTTGTTTGTAACACCTAACAATTATCGAGATAAATTCATGCGTAACCGAACATTTTATACTCTCGTTATTTGTAAGGATCAAAGGCGGGGCAACACTTTTTGGTGTTTGAAAAACTAAATATTAAAAAATGTTTCGTTAGAATTCAAAATTTATTATTTGACGAAACCGTGAATGGATTACAATCATATTTGGTATCTTATTACCTTATATTACAGGTCATGGACTCACTTAGTTTCATTACTATGCAGTGCTTCGGGTCCGAAATATTTATATTAAAATCAACCTAATTCAAATGAGATTCATGTGATATAAACTCAACTAAAGTGGCTAAATTTGATATATTGAGTGTATGATGAAAAAGTCAGTCAGATAAACGGAAGTCATTATATTAGAAATATGGGGCTTAGACCATAGTCTAGACCTATTCCATTCATATTTAGCGTTGAATCACATGTTTAAGTTATGTTATGTTTAAGAAAATAGTGCATTTAATTTCATTACATATATTATCCATCAGAGACCGTTTAAACTCAGCTGGACAGTCGGAAATCCCTATAACGGGTTTATTAGGGCTTGGGGAAGGTCTGGACTGATTGCACTAACCTTTGGTATTAAACTCAGCTGTAATCGAAAACATTTTTCCACGCAATTTTATGAAGATAACTCACATACTGACTGACATATTCTGCATAGAGTGTGCAAAAAAAACGAAAATCATTATATGTAGTATATGGGAGCTGCGGTAATTCGTGAACCGATTGCATACAATTTCGGCATTAAACTATAGTATCTAATATTGTACGTTCACTTAATTTTACTAAGATAGCTTAAATATTGATAGATAGATTCCGATATCTTAATTGATGCTTGAGTTATATACTGTAAAATGAAAGAATTAAATTGAATTTAAAATTGTGTTATATGGGAAGTAGGTGTAGTTGTTATTCGATTTTACCCATTTCCCCATAGAGATATCAAGGTTATTATATGTAAACATTTTGGCTGTAATTAGTGTAGCAGTTCTTGAGATTTAGGATTTCACCGAAAGGTAGGCGGTACCACACCCATTGTACAAATTTTGTTATCGGCTGTTATGAAGCCTTTAGGTACTGTCTTGATTGTGAAATTTAATGTTTCTAATGCTTTAGTAGCTTCTAATATAAGAGTTATATGGGGAGTGGGTCTGGTTGTAATCGACTCAGCCACTCCCCTCTTGAAAATGTGTGAGCCGCAGATGTTTTTCAATGATGCAATGCAATGGTCCGATTCCACCCATCTGCAATATCAATTTCCTCAGGGTGCGAAGGAACATGTGTACAAGTTTTATAAAGATATCTAATTTAAGTTGTCTTTTGATCAAGTCACACGCACGGATAGACGGAGGGACAGACAGTCACCCGTTAGGTGAACAAAACTGTTATACTCTATTGCAAAATGTGGCGAGAGTCTAAAAATGTTGCATAAGAATTCTGCATTTTAAATTTTCATTCATTCTAAATTTATTATTATTCGATAAAATTGTGATTGGTTTATAATCGTATGTGGTATCTTATTAACTTATATTACAGGTCATAGATTCACTTAAATTCATCACCAAATTTAGGTGAGTGTCCGAAATATTTATGCCAAAATCAACCCTATTAACTCAAATGCGCTATAAATTCAACGAAAATTGTTTAACTTAATATATTGGGAACATTAGGAAAAGGTAAACCAGAGCATCGGAAATCATTGTGCTAGGGATATGGGTTTTAGACTAAGGTCTAGACCGCTTTAATTCATATTCAGTGTTAAACCACTTTATGTTTAAGAAAGAATGTCCACTTAATTTCATTAAAATATCATACATATTAATAATAATAATGAACCCAACGATTACTCTCCTCCCTCCCAACCGATGCAATGGGCGCAATCCGCAAACGTGCGGAAATAGCCGAGTCATGAAAGGCAAGACAGTTCTTTAATCGTCGAGATCTGAAACTGCTAAGCTAACAACAAAAATTTCAACAGCTAAGATTTAAGAATAAATTACAATAATTTTTTTATGATTTTTTTAATTAAGTGAAAACAATATAGTTTTTTTAATGCTGAAAAGTGAGTCTGATAAATCAAGCGTGCTGGAACGAGAATTAAAATCATGACATATGCGACGAAATGGTTTGTTTAGTTTAAAATTTAATCCGCATGATTTTAAAAGTAGGGGTCTAAACTGCGATAAGCGAACCGGGATATTAAAGTTACCTTCAGAAAATTTAACTTCAGATAAGAGAAAAAAACAATCTGATACATTTATGAGTTTCATTAAAAATATTATGCCAAGCTTTTCCCATTATGATGCCAAGAAGATTCATAAGTTTTAAACGACTAGTGTATGGAGGAAGACGTAATTTAGAATCCCTTCGGAAATGACTTAGGAAAAAAGTAAAAATTGTTTGTGAACATACTCTAATTTGTCAGAAAGAAATTTTTAACTAGGGTTCCGTACCACAGAGCCATATTCTAATATTGTAAGTAATGTCCAACATAAACGTTTTAAGATCAGGTGGAAAGTCGGGAATCGCTTGATCGATTTTAAAATAAGCTTTAAAGTCTAAGGTTTTCTAATCGGGTATATTGGGGTCAAAGGAAGGTCTGGACTGATTGCAGTAGCTTTAGGCATTACACAAGTATACTCGCGAATACGATTCCACGCAATTTCATGAAGATAACTTAGACCTTGACCGATACATTCGGCATAGAGTCTGCTGTATTAACGCAAATCGTTATATGTATTTAGTACCACGGCTAGGGGTAAATTTGATTCGATTTTATCTACCACGACATACTATTACCAGAAAAAGATGCTGTCTGACTTTACTTAAGATACCTCATAGATGGACCGATATATATGATAAAAAGTTTCTTATATTAGATTTATGGATGCTTTGGAAAGTGCTTACCTCTGTAGTACCTCTGTCCTCTACCTACCTACCTCTGTACTCTATCTACCTACCTGTAGTACCTCTGTCTGTATCCATTGTAGACACAACGGTACATTCTTCTCAGCAAAATACACTCTCTGAATTCTACTGAAATAAATCACATATTGACTGATATATACGGTGTGAAGTTAACCGCAAGTTCGAAATGTTTATATAAGGTATATTGGCACTAGCAGAAGTATTGACCTCAGTTTACCCATTTTTGAAATAAATCCACAATACTGTTGGAGAACGACTTGCTCTGGATTTCAATAATACTGTCTGTCCGTCCGTCCGTGCAAGCGGTAACTTTAGTAAAAATTAAAACATCTTAATGAAACTTGGTACAAGTATTCTTTGGTACTATAAGAAGGCTGGTATTGTAGATGGGCGCAATCGGAATACTACCACGTCCACAAAATGCTGTTTAGCGAAAATTCTTAAAGTGCTGTAACTAAGTAACAAATTAAAATACAAAACTATAATTTGGTACGGGGAATAACAGTAATGAGGGGCATCTGTGGGTTTTAGTGTACATTGCTCACAAACCAATAAAGCTATATCAACCAAATTTGCTCATAACAAGTCGTTCTGGCATCTCCTAATATCGGATAATAACCACGCCCACCTCTGATATTAAGGTAATGTTGAAAATTGCTAAAAGAGTGTTAACTCGCTGAAGAAACTTGTCAGAATCATTAAATCTTACAGTAAATTTGGAACGGAATGCTTGCATAGGAAGCCGTGTAAAAATTGGATAATGGGCATGGCTCCGCCCACTTCTCTGTGAAATGCAATATCTCAGGAACGACTTGACTTATTTCAACCATATTTGGTTATTTTAGTAATTAGTAATTTAGTAACCAGCATTACTTTGATTTTTTTATAGAACAGTGTGAAAATTTATAAAGTCGAACAATAACCACGTCTATTTCGCATATAATACAAATCTGAATGCAGTTTGATTCTTTCACTTTACAATATGTAACTCAAGTACGATTAAGATATCGGAGCAAACCTTTACACAGATAGTGCCTTGAAGGAGTGCCATTTCCTACCAAAAAATGGTGTAAATCTGACTATATTTTTTCAAGTCATCAGATCCTTTAGCTTCTATAGGATATATTAATGAAATTCATACAACGACTTTTCCTGATAATAATGTGTCCTGATGCCAAATACTTATAGAATCGCGACAATACTAGTCGACTATACAATACTAGTAGCCAATACCTAGTCCCCCTCTACCTTCATTTTTATTGTTCAAAACTCTAGGAGAATAATTTTCAAAATTCCGGTTGACTTTACACCGTGTATATCGGTTAATATGTAAGATATCTTAACTAAATTAAATGAACGTATTATCTTGAATATACTCTGGCGAACAAAAATGCTAGCGAGAATTATAACGATCTACTATACATATAAGGGCTATATTCTATTATATAAGGACACAGTTCTAATTAAAGTGTAATCGAGTTAAGTGTAAATGAGGTAAGAAGTTGCAAACTCGAATAACGAGTAATAAAATGTTAAGTTATTTAAAATAGAAATAAAGACAAGTGTATAGCCATTAAATTGTGACTTTCATTTAACAATCCAGTGATCGAACTCAGAGTAAAGTTTCAACGTAAGTGATTAATCTAGTAAGTCTGTTACAATACTATATTAAGTATTATTATTATTATTACTATATTATTAATACTATATTAATTACTATATTAATCGCTCACGTTGAAACCCTACCCTATACACTTCTCTTCATTTCCTACTTAACAACTTGACACTTTGTTACTCTCTATTTGAGCTTACTTATAATTTACTTGTACTATACTTAGCAACACTCTTATTTTAACTGTCCCTTGCTGTTATTCCGGCAGCTCTTATATAGTAGATCGTTACTAACAGATCGTCACTCGAACATTCTAGCAACTACTACTTCGCTTTCTGTCTGATTCTGGCAGCCTATCGCCGATTTTGTTTTGCTTTGACATTCGAGTTCGCTACAGTATCGCCATTCGAACATTCTGGCAAGTTGTCGTCAATTCTGGAATTCATATTCGCCACAATATTTTGGTAGCAAAAATTAATGAAATCGATATACGTATTATCCCCCCATCTCCATAGAAAATGCCTCAATAAAATTAAATGAGAATATTTCGATTCGTTTTATGTCATTCGGTAATAAAAATTATGGCTTTTGTACCTTCCCACAGCATTAATACCACGAACCATGGTTAGTTTGACTTTAGTTTATGCTTAGTGTGTTACTTTATGAGTATATAAAATAAAAGTTAACATTATTACAATCCATTAAAAAATTCGTCAAATAATAAATGTTAATTTCTTAAGCAACATTTTTTGAAGTATTTCCCCGCCAACTTGAGTCACTACCTCCACTACCCACCAATCTGAGTCTACCATTGTTGCAAATGTGAGTGCCAAAAGCTTTTTAGGAAAAAGCTTCAACATTCTTAGTGATGCGCGATTTTCTCTGTCACTGCGCATCGACTACCGGGTTAAAGCGTTTCAAAACATGATCCAATGTCAGTAAAATTTCGGATGCATTACAGAACATTATACCTTGTTTATATGCCTTGCAATTGTCGTTTTCGAACGACGTCCGCCTAAATGTTAGATGTTTTAGATGACCACAATACGTATTTTTTCTAGTATGGTCGCAATTCAAAAAGATAATTTTAATTGACTGTTGATAGTAATAGTAAACAAAGCTTTAACGTGCTTTCATTCGCCAAAAATTAAAAACAAAAAATGGATCTTGAGTGTATTCAGTCTTTTACTTGACTTGGAACTTTAAGCTATATATCTATGCTTTCAAAGCATATATTTGTTTTATCTGAAATGTTTTTGTAGTCGTATATACATATGTAATAATAATGTTGCATTAATACACATGTATATAAGGACGTAGAAATGAAAATAAATTTGTTAGATAACGTGTATGCTGCTAATGGAATGTATGGAGAGCATTGTGAGGAAGCACGTGTTTAAGTGTACCTGATTATTCTCATTACCAAGCGAATTGCAAGCTCTTTGTTATACTTTTATGTGCACACCATTCCGTTAACTTTCATTACGTATTCAGGTTTGCAGTGAGAGTTGCCATATGTATTTTATGAAGTTAATAAAGTTGTATACTTCGGCGTAGTCTTCGTCGGGTGAGAAAACCAGCGGAATTAAATTAGACAAGAGAGAGTTATCACCCTTTTTTGAGCGACGTAAACCATTTCTGCAATCCGTTAATTCGTTTATTTTGATTGAATATATATTCTTTCACAGAATATAATAGTTTTGTTCACCTAGCAATTGTTTGTAACTCCTAAACCTAGTCGAGATAGACATATCAAATGATCAGAATGACGAGACTGTCTGTACGTTCGTCTGTCTGCGTAAGCGATAACTTCGGATTGAGTTATCTTGATGAAGTTTTGAAAAATGTAAAGTCATACAACTAAGTCACAAATTATGCTATGGATTTTTATTTTGTATGGTATCACATTGGAGAGGTCATCTGGGGTTTAAAAGCTTAAATACAAAAGTCTCAAACTACTAAAGCTATATCAATCATACATACTTTTAAGTTTAGCATTTAATGATATAAAAGTGCAGTGCAAGAAGAACGGCAGATGCATTGACCGTAAGGGCAATACAGCAGATTTGCATTGGTGTAAATTGTATAATGGGCGTGGCACCATCCCGTTTCATGTGAAATCCCATATCACAGTATGCAGCAGCAATCTGAATAAAACAGCTGCAGCAATTTGAATAAAATTTGGTACATAATAATCAACTGACATCCTTTTGTTACTGTTTGAAAATTAATTACAATCACCTCTACTTCACACATCACACTACGTATTTGAAATTCCGTCAGATACTTTAACTTTGCAATCGATAAAAGATCAATGGAGATACCGAAATATAATTTAGCGCTAATGATGCCTAAAACGAGTTGCAACAGTGATTATATTTTTTATAGTTCTCAGAGGACTAGAAATTAAATGAGTATATTTTTCTAACAATAATGTGGCCTGGCACTAAAAATGGATAAAATACTAAAGGCAGATGACAGCTCAGACCTTCCCCAACACAAAATCACGTTATAACGAATTTTGCCTTTCTTGTTGACTTTAAACCACATACGTGGTGTGTTTAAAAAATAACAGGAATGTTCTTCTGTGTTCTTCGACTTTAATGGCCTAGTACATCCTGAATTCTTGCCTCAAAGTTAAATAGTCAATAAGGAGTACTACCTACAAGTTCAACGCCGTTTGCGTGAAGCAATCCAAAAAACGCCCACATTTGTCGAAAAACAATTAATGGCTTCTGCTCATTTTTGGTCAATTCTGCTCACATTTCGTTGCTTGTTTGTGAATTCTTTGCCAAAAACAATACTGTAACGATGTCCCAGCCCCCATATTTGCCAGATATGGCTCCGTGTGACTTTCCTATTTTTTTATGCCCAGTATATGGATGAGTGTGCGAGTTATCTTGAGAAATGTGTGAAAATATTTTCTAGAGCATTCTTTATCTTAGTATCAAAAATAGATGAAATAAGTACAGACTTTCCACATCCGCCAATGTATCCAATATAGTGATTGTGGACCTTATTTGACTTTATACTATTGTATATAAATATATCGGTTTAAATGAGATGTAGTTTAATGAAATTGAGTGCCTTTAAATTGATAAAATCCAATTATACGTTGTCTCAAATTCGGTATACTCAATATAATGTACATACATAATGTAATAAAGTTTTGTAAACACTTCCCACCAAGTCGTGGCTACCCGAAACTCCAACTCATTGAAAGAATTTTCATGGAAATCAATATATATACATATACATATGCAACAAATGGTCAATTGCATGCAAACATTTACCCTAGCTTTTCGCTAAATGTTCAATGAGAGGAAGAAACGACCAAGTTTTATCAAATAAGGAGGCAGCTTGTGGTAAAACGCATTTATTTACAAATTAGCAATGTCGGTGCCGACATCAAAATAAAATTTATTCTGTTTTAAATTTATTGTGTTGTAAAAATAAATTTAAACAACTAAGAAAGGGCTAAGTTCGGGTGTAACCGATCATTTTATACTCTCGCAATGTGCAAGGATCAGAGGCGGGGAAATGTTTTCAGGTGCTAGCGCAACTTTATATTAAAAAATGTTGCGGAAGAATTCAACATTCATTATTCGAAGAAATTACCAATAGATTGCAATCATATTTGGTATCTTATTGACTTATATTACAGGTCATAAACTCATGTACTTTCATTGTTATGTTTTGCTTCGTGTCAGAGATATTTATATTAAAATCTATCAAATTAACTCAAAAGTGATATATGCGATATAAGCTCAACCACAGTGGTTTAATAAATATATTAGATACATGAGGAAAAAGTAAACCAGAGAAAAGGAAATCATTATATCAGAAATAAGCGGCTTAGACCATGATCTAGACCGATTTCTGATTTCCGACTTTCATTAAAATATCATACATATTGACATACATAAACACTTTAAAGTCAGATGGAAAGTTAGAATTCTTATACAGTGCATTTTTGAGATAGAAGAAGGTCTGCTCTGACCGGCATATTCGGCATAAAGTCTGCTAGAATAACGAAAATCAGAATATGTAGTATATGGGAGCTGGGATAATTCGTTGACTGATTTCACACACAGACGCTCTCTAAATTTCGAAGAGAAGACTCATATATTGACCGTTATATATGGTGTAAAGTCTACAGGAAGTTGAACTTTTTTATATTAGGTATATGGGGGCTAGGGGAAGCATTTATCCGATTTCCACCATTTTTTATACTAGAGCACGCTATTATCATGGAAAGATAATCCTCCAATTTCATTACAATATCTTACAGATTTCCCGATAGTTTCGATAAAAAGTCATATAGAGGCACTGAGGTCCTTATATTGGGTATCTGGTGGCTTGAAAAGTAATAGTATAATACGGTTTTGTCTATTTTTACGCATGAGATGGCATATCTTGAAAGCACTGTTTGTACAAAGTTTGATTTTCATATTTTAATTGCTGCTTGATTTATTTACTTTAAATTGAAAGGATCAGATGAAACTTAAAATTTTGTTATATGAGAAGTAGTCGTGGTTTTTATCTGATTTCATTAAATTTTACATGGTGACATAAGGATGCAAATGTAATATCATGTACCAAATCGTGTGGAAATCGGTTAAGGCGTTCTTGAGATATGGGATTTCTCCTAAAAGTGGGCGGTGCCCCACCCATCACCAAAACTTTACACGGATTCCTATGCAACCCTACCGTATCATATCTGCTATCATGCGGCAAGATTTGAGGGTTCCAGCGTGTTCCTTCAGCGAGTTGTCGCACTTTTGGTAGTTTTTAACATAACTTTCGTATGGGAGGTGGGCGTGGTTATTATCCAATTTTACTAATTTACTCAGTATATGAAGAGATGCTAGAAAAACTTACTCGGAGCGAGTTTGATTAATATAGCTTTAATGGTTTCCGAGATATATATATTAAACCTATTGGGGGCGGGGCCTTAACCACTTTTACAAAAAGTTTTGCCCACAGATACCCCGCCCTACTAGGATCCCTCTTTGCTGCTTAGTTATAGCACTTTATCTGTTTTCGATTAATGACAATTTGTGGGCGTGGCAGATGTCCAATTACGCCAATCTGTAATACAACCGTCTTATGGTGACAAAGAAAACGTGTACCAAGTTTCATCAAAATGTCTTAATTTTTACTCAAGTTATCGCTTGCGTGGACGTACGGACGGACAGACAGTCTCTCGGCTTTCAACTCGTCTTTTCATCCTGATCATTTATATATATACATGTCTATATCTAACTGAATTTGTTCTAGGTGTTACAAACAACTGTTATGTGTTGCAAACAACCGTTAGGTGAACAAAACTAATACACTCTGTAGCAACATGTGGCGAGAGTATAAAAAATGACAAAATTAGGCCTTAAGAACTCATAGCAGCTTTAGCAGAAATCTCTAGTAGGTCTCTTGGGTAATTAATTTGGCATTTAACCGATAGTTGATTTGCAGGGTTTTAAACGCTTATGATCCTTGCACATTGTGAGAGTATGTAATATTCGGCTGAAAATTACTATTATATAGTACGAATCTTAGAAAGATTAGCTGCGATCAGAATGAGAGTAAAAATATTTTTGCAACAAGTTTTGTACATTAAGAATAAAAATTCAGTTATCATCGTCGTACATTTAATTGTGCAAATATTTTCGTATGTAGAGTTATGATTATTTAATCGTATATGTATATGTACATAAAAAGAAGTCATGTTATCGTTGACTGTTAATTTTCGCTATTCAGTGAAACAAAATATTCGAAAAGTCAAAAGTTGGGCGTGTGCCCGTTAGTGGCCAGTGCCAGTGTGATACCAATGCATATATGGAGATGTGTACTTCCATTCTATATATATGTACATATATAAATGTAACGGTATACCGTGAATATAGATTTATACGTATATGTTTGAATATGGTGAATAGGTGAATAAGGGTGATGGTCGGTTACTAAGGCATCCATGTAAGGACTAGCATCATTTTACATTTATTTGTGAAAAATGTCGAATCTGTCGTGCTTAATGTAAGGGAATAAAGAGCAGGAGGTTTCACCTTCACAGTGAAGTTTGTAATTCTGATTACGTGAAAATCCCGAGCACGTGCACAAAGTAAAGATTTTTTATGCTGAACACGCTGCACGTGCACTCAATGTTTTCTGACGTACTTGCATGCCAGGTCGTGCCTTACATTTTCAGGATATGCGTCTGAGTACCTTCTGAGCACTTTTAGACTTTAAGGACAACTCGCATGTGCATAAGCGAATATAATATGATCTCAGTACTTCTGTACTATTTTTGCGGTGTTTATTGTATTACAACCTTTAATTGCTCTGCCTCTCAGCGGGATTCCTTCTGGTTAACACGAAATTCTTGTGGGTTCATGCTACTAGAAACTGATTACAACAGCTTTTGATGAGAATTATTGAGTTAAAATGAAATCTTTTTCTCTAGATCGAGTTATATAAAATGAAATGATTTCCACGGTGGCAAAAGTTATACTGGGCATAATAGATTTGTTCATCTAACGGTTGTTTGTAAAACCTAAAACTACTCGAGATAAATACAGAATTATATATATCAAAATGATCATGATGACTAGTTAAATTTCGGATGTCTATTTGTTCGTCCGTTCGTCTGTCCGTCTGTGTAGTAAAAAATGTTTGAAAATGGGCGTGGGCTCGGCCCCTAATATGTTTTATGTACATATCTAACAAAAGACCAAAGCTGTATAAACCAAACTTGCTGAAACCATTTTCATCTAGCATTGCCAGTGAGAATATGGTAAAATCAGATAATAACCACGCCCAAATGGTCGAAATCAGACTATAACTATTCAGGACCTCCGAAATCCAATATGAATATTTTAATGTACATGGCCGACTTTTTACTGAAAATATTGGCCAATATGTGAATTATAATATTGAAATGTGAATATTGAAAATAAGATGTCCACTTAATCTTTTTCTCATAATTGTGTATCCTGGTATCAAAAGTGGATAAAATCGGTTCATTAGTTCTTTTGACTTGGTTGACTTTGGTTGACTTTGTGCCGAATAAATCTATCAATGTGTGAATTATCTTAGTAAAATAGCGCGAATCCATGTCCTCGAGCATAGAGGAGGTAATGAAACCAAGTTTGTATATGATTTACTTGATAAGGTAGCAAGTATATATAAGATAGCAAATACGATTCTAATTCGTTCACATTCGAATATGAATATTGAAATATCCGAAAATATTTCCTGTCCTTTGAGCCTTGTAAATTGCGATAGTATAAAATGTTCAGTTACACCCGATGTTAGACCTTCCTCACTTGTTTAACATAAAGTTTTGCCAACACTAAAAACGCAAAAAGCCTTTGATCTTTGTAAATTACGAGGGTATGAAATATTCGATTAAACTCGAACATAATCCTTCCTTACTTGTTAATGAATATATTATATTTATATCAAATTTAAATAAATAGTTTTGTTTGCTTATGTTTTGTACATACATCCAAATTACATATATAGTTAAAATTAGTATTTGAACCGACCTGATGGAAGTTAAACTTCTTTATAGCTTTCTTTATAAAGTGTTTGACTAATATGTCACGTTCTATATTAGACAATTTAGCGACAATATTTCCAACTTGAAGGAACGTTTTAGATAAATATTTCTTTTATACCGTATCGGTAGCAACATTGTATTAACCAAATCTTACAAATTAATACATATTTGTTAAGTCAGCAAAACATACTTTACAATCATAATGCTTTCTGAGGGTTTATCAATTCATCGGCTGCAAAGTATTCAAATTTTATTTATTTATTTATTATTATTTTATTTAAAATGTGTTTTATTTTTTTCGTCCAATTGATTCAACGAGATCTTTCCTGTATAGTTTTTAAAATTATGATTATTTAGTTCATAACATCTTCTTGAAAAGTTTCAAATAAATTATTTTTATAAGTTCTTCTTTTTTTTTATTATTAACTTGGTGTGCGATAAATAAACCAAATTTCATAATTTAAAATAGTTTGAATCTTTGTAGCACCTGATATTATTTAAGAAGCATTTTTGACAATGACTGATTTTCTATCTACCGTTTTGATTCTAATTCTTTGTTAGTTACTAATATAAAACTTTTTGCTATTATGCAAAGTGAACTTAAATTCAGTATGTAAAGACGTGTTCGATTTTACTTCGGCTTTTATAAAACTCTTATAAAAATTTAAATATACTCAATTCAATATTATCTGTCATAATTATGTGTTTTGCTAGAATACTTTAATCTTTTAACAATTGAATTTTTATACTCTCGCAACATGTTGCAACAGAGTATATTAGTTTTATTCACATAATGGTTGTTTGTAACACCTACAACTAATCGAGATAGATATAAAGTTATATGTATATAAATGATCAGGATGACGAGATGAGTTGAATTCTGAGTGACTGTCTATTCGTCCGTCTGTCTAGCCGTGTAAGCGATAACTTGATAAATTTTAAAATATCTTCATGAAACTTGGTACATGGTTCTCTGTCACCATAAGAATGTTAGTATTGCAGATGGGCGTAATCGGACATCTGTCACGCCTACAAAATGCCGTTAACGAAAACTTATAAAGTGTTTTAACTAAGCAAAAAATTAAGATACGGATGTGTAATTTGGTCCAGAGTATCGTAGTGGGCAGGGGCATCTGTGGTTAAAAAAATTGCTTAAAGTGTGTACGGCTCCGCCCCCTAATAGATCTAATGTACATATCTCACAAACGCTATATCATATATTAAAGCTATATCAACCAAACCAAAGTCAAATCGGATAATAATCACGTTATGTTGAAAACCACTAAAAGTTCCTCAACTCTCTGAAAAAACACGTCAGAAACATGAAATCTCACAACAAAGATAATACGGAAGGGACGCCAAATAAGATTTTTACAATGGGAAGGAGAATTTCCATGTCTCAGAAACCGCTACACCAATTTAAACCCAATTTGGTTGTCATGTCATCAAATGTGGATTATACCAAAAATATCAGTAAATCTGATATCGTAATGAAAGTACGAGGAGTATACTTTCATGACAATAGTGTGGAGTTGTGTCAACAATGATGAAAATCTGGTAAATGCTTCCCCTAGCCCCCATATACCTAAAATAAGATTTTCAAACTTACGGTGGATTTTTTACCATATATTGGTAAATATATGAGATCTCATAATGAAATTCGAGGACTATCTTTTCATGATAATAATGAGATTTTTTCTTAAAAACGGGGAAATCTTGCAAATAATTCCCTTAGCCCGTATATAGATAATATACGGATTTTCAACTTCCGGTAGACTTCATACCATATATAACGGTAAATGCATGAGATATCCCTGTGTAATTCAGACAGGGTTTCTTTTTTGTCCGTGCACAGTGAACAGTGTGTCCGTGCGCCTAATCCGGTGAACACTTCCCCTAGTCGCCGTATATCTAATATAAGAATTTCAAACTTCCGGTTGGCTTTATAAAGTATATGCGGTATATATCGGTCAATCTCGATCAATCGGTCAAAGATACTTATATCTTAATGAAAGTCAGACTGAATGTCGCGGTGCCAAAAATTAATCAAATCGGATCAACACTATCCCTAGCCCCCATTTACCTAATTTAAAAAAAATCAAACATCCAATTGGTCTTATACGGTAAATATCGGTCACTATATAAAATATCTTAGTAAAATTAAGTGCACATACCATGCTAAATAGTTTAATACCGAAAATGTGTGAAATCGGACAATGAATTAGTTATCTTACCTGCCATATAATACATATACCGTTTTTCGTTATTCTAGCAGACTCTATGTCGGTCAGTGTGTGAGTTATCTTCATAAAATTGCGTGGAAGCATATTCTCTAGTGTACTTGAGTAACACCAAAAGGTAATGCGGTAAGTCCAGACCTTCCCTTAGTCCAAATATACCTAATGTAATGATTCCCGTCTTACCGGCTGACACACCGTTTATGTTGGTCAATTTATGTGATATTTTAAAGAAATTAAGTAGATATATTTTCTTTAACATAATGTGGTTTAGCACTAAATATAAATGATATCTAGACCACGGTCTAGACCGTCTCTTATTCCTAATGTAATTACTTCCGTTTCTCTGGTCGACTTTTTCCTCATATATTTAATATATTTAATTAAGCCACTTTATAACCTGTAATATAAGTTAATAAGATATCAAATATGATAGTAATCCATTCACAGTTTTGTGGAATAATGAATGCTGAATTCTTATGCAACATTTTTTAATATAAATTTTTGCCAACACCTGAAGGTATTTCTCCTCCATTGATCCTTGCACATTGCTTTGCCCTTCGTTACTTGTTGAATTTAGTTTCAATACACATAGATTTCAAGTTTCAATACACAGCTTTAGTTTCAATACATATATCACAGTAATAAAATAATCAATTGCTATAAATTGTTCTTCTATCTTTAATAAATGATTTAGAAAATTTTGTCTATGATTGTCGTTCATAGCACCGCACCACACATACATTTTCGTAGTCACTTACTAATACCTTGCCTTTCATTTTGGTTTCAGCATCAACGCTTGTCCGTAAGAAATCGCTCCACACTATATCTGTATACTTGAATATTTATAGAGCTTGTATCAGAATGTTTATAGATCCGTCCAGATATATATATATATCTAAATATATCTATGCTACCCCTTATGTCCGACAGCTTAAACATTTTCATAAATCCTTCAGTTGTTCTGTTCTTATTATTTTTTCATTTATTCTTTAGTTTTTTTATGATTTTACAATTACGTTGTTTCTTTTTCTTATTATTTCTCCAGCTGTTTTATTATGCGCTTCATTTATATATATATAATATTTCCTTTAACTTCGGTTGGAGCGTAGGGCCAAAATAAAAGTTTGAAGTCGTTCCGATTTTTTGCGAGTTGCGATAGTCTCAGTTAGTATGAGAGTCTTTCAAGTCGATATCTAACATACGTCGCTAGGATGTTCTCGGAAGTCTGCAATTTCTGGACCCTTGTGTGTTCCAAAAAAGAGCAGCTCGGCAAGCCTCATCGATACTTTTGCGTAGTGTATGTCCTGTCAGCCAAATCGTCTACGTTTGATAGGCAGTTCGTTGGTTTTTCTCAGTAGATTGGATTGGACTTGAACTTGATTGGAGATGATACGAGGACCCCAGATCCTTAAGATTTTTCGTAAACAAGAGTTTGCAAAAGACTGCAGTTTGGATATAAGCGTTTTTATTAAGAACCAGGATTCGAAACAGTATAAGAGTACAGTTTTCACGCTGGAGTACGAAGGTTGGTGTTGGTTGGCGTTGACTGAGATCGATTTAGAGGACCAAATGATGGTTAGCTGAGCAAAGGCGAAAGCAAACCACGCGCTTTGTTTATGTGGTTGACAATGTCTTCACCAGGACCTCCGTGGCAATAATTTTTCTCCCAAGATAGCAGAATTCTGTTCAGCGCGATATCTCTTCGTCGTATACAGTGAATCGCTGAGATCATTGTTGCTAGAGATGAATTCGGTTTTGTCGACGTTAATTTTTAGGCCAACCTCGCCAGCACACTCGCCAAAATTATTTAGATTCCTCTGCAAATCTTATTTTTTTACTGCCAGGAGAGCATTGCCATATCCGTAAGTTAGTTCTTCAAGATGTTCCAGAAAATTCCAAGGCACACTGTGTTTGCCCATTTACGTATATCATCCAAAACAATGAGAAAGGGCAGCGGCGACGTAAGACAGCCTTCTTTACACCAGTTTTCGGATAATTGGGTCTGATAGCTATTTCTTGTGTAAAACTTTGCATTCAAAACCAATGTAGTGTGCTTTGATGGTGTTTATAAGCTTTTCTAGAACATCTCTTGAATATGACGAGTTCCAGATATGAGCGCGTTCTGTACTATCAAAAGCTGTGCTGAAATCTACAAAACAAGTATGGATAGTCGCTTGTTACTCGTTGATTTTGCTCCAGTATAACGCGGAGTGTGACGATATAATCGGAACACTATTAGTTTGTGCGAAAGCCTCAGCCTTAGCGAACCTTCAAGATAGGCCTATATTCGGCTTAGAAGAAATTTGGTGCGAATTTTTGATGGGATACTGATCAATGTGATCCTTGTAATTCTTTGTGATCCTTTGACCTTGGGCCTAAGGGTGTTTATGTCTTGTGTTGTACTGATGTTTAGTGGCATATGATTTTTGAGGAAGTCAACATATCTGGAATGGGTAGCCGAATCTTGTAACGCGTCGATGTTAAAGCGCTGTCTATTTGTAGATTCATTTTTGGCAATGGCCATAATGCGCATTCTTATTTTTGATACAGTCAGAAAATGGTCAGATCCAACATTCGAACATTTCGAAAAGTTCGAACATTTAAGAGGCTTCTGCGCCAAGTTTTGCTGATGCACAGGTGGTCAATTTGGTTTTCTGTATAGTTAATTGGTGAGTGCCAGGTTGTTTTATGCTGGATTTTATAAGCGAAGACTGAACTGAACTGAACCAATTACTAGCTTGTTGTTGTTGCAAAAGCCCGCTATCACTTCACCGTTTTCGTTCATGTTGCCGATTCCATGCTTACTCATGACGTGTTGGAGACCTGTATTGTTACTTCCAATTTGGGCATTAAAATGACCCATTAATGCAATTACATCCTGTTTTTTAATGGTTGCAAAAACTGCTGTAAGCTGGCTGTAAAAATCTAGCTTTTTATAAGCGTCACTAACTTCGGTTGGGGCGTAAGGCTGGATTACAGTGACATTCCGCGCACGGGATTTGAAACGGGCCAGTAGAAGTCATGATGATATTGGTTTCCACTCAATTATTACACGAGATGCGAGTTTGTTCATTAATAAACCAACTCCTTCGATGTGGTGTCTGTTGAGGTCTGCATATATGAATTTTTCGCCACTTGTCATTTGTTTCATTTAGGGTACGCATTATTGTTAAATCAAATCGGTCAGTATAATCTGGAATGGTCCTTTGTATGAGTTGTTTTACTTATAGTTATTTATTTAACTGCATTATTAATCTGCATTACCTTAGTTATACAGGCAGTTTTGAGGTTTGTGAATGGAAATTCTACATTTTCATAATCTAAAAGTGCTTTTAAACTTGCGGTTTTTAATTCTTGTCTGCAACTTTATCCCCTAATTTGGCGAGATAATCTTCTAGTTCATTCATCATTTAGTGGTCGAATGGTCACGAATTTAGGTCATGCTATTATAAAAATATGACCTTTAATTGCATACGTATCGGTGCGAATGATATCAAGAGTCTCCGTAAACTGCCGTTATGGTGTAACAGAATTCCTATCATATTTTACTTCATGACATTCTGCAAATGGGTTAATTCAATTTGAAATTGTTCCATTAATTTTTATGATACAACTTTGGGTATTTATAATTAAAATTTCTGTTACACTTCTATCTTTTAAATTTAATTTAAATATAATTAAATTTTTTCATATACCTGCTTAGTACAATAGTTTTCAAATCTCCGTCTTAATAACATCACAACGAATTTGCTCTTCAAGAATTATGTTAAGCAATGTTCCTTGAATCATCCTGTTTACTGGATTTACAACAAACTTTTTATATTCTCTAATTCTATTCTCTCTAATTCTGCTATATCCAGAAGCAATGTTTAAGTACGCGTGTCCCATGGCTTCAGCTGGAAATTCCACCTTGATATTTATTCGACCGATGCCACGTGGGAGATCTGACTGTGTCGCTCTCGTAAGACGTGGGAAAATAATTTTATGAATAGATATATACAAATGTTCATTAACAGCAAAACCATAGTATTATTAATTAATGTTTAACAAATAAGAAATTCTAAGTTCGGGTGCAGCCGAACTTTTTATACTCTCGAAATTAGGGAAGATCAAGGGCTTGGAAATATTTTCTGGTGTTGGTCAAGCCTTGCAGTAAAAGTGTTGAATAGGGCTTCAACATTCGTTATTTGACGAAACATCAGTAATTTCTTTTAAATATCACACTTTGTGATAGATATATACGATATAAAGTAAACCGGAAAGTCACAAATATATTTATACAGAATAACAGGGCTAGAACGTCTGTCCTGATTTCATTTACTTTTGACATTCAATCAAATCATGCTTGAGAAAATATTTATATCCAATTTTATTAGGATAACTCACATATTTTTCGATATTTTTGGCATAAAACCAATTAGAATAACGAAAATCATTATAATTGGTAAATACGGGATGGGAATGTTCATGTACCGATTTCACCTAGTTTCGGCAACAAACTAAATATAACAATATATCCAATATTATATGTTCGCTTATTTTCGCGAAGATATCTTTCATATTGATCGATATATATTGGTATAAAGTTAACTGGAAGCTTGAAAATCATTATTTTAGATATTGGGTTGTTCGGAAAGTCATTTCGTTTTTTCCCGCCAGAGGACTTAATTACGTTTTTTCGAAACTAACTTCACACTTAAGCCCCATAACCATTATATGTCATGAGAGCTGATATTGCAAGGCTTGTGTGTGAAAAAGTTCTATTAATTCTACCCAGTAGTTTTTGGTTGGTACCTTTTTAAATATGGAGAGCAATAAGCAGCATTTTCGTCATATTTTACTTTTTAACTTCAGAAAAGGTAAAAATGCTGTCCAAGCGAGAAAAAAATTGACGGATGTGTATGGAGAAGGCGTGTTAACAGTACGCCAGTGCCAGAACTGGTTTGCAAAATTTCGATCCGGCAATTTTGATGTCGAAGATGCACCACGGTCTGGAAGGCCGGTCGAAGCTGACAAAGATGCGATAAAGGCATTAGTTGATGCAAATCGGCGAATCACCACACGAGAGATCGGTGAGAGGTTAAATTTGTCGAATTCAACGGTTTATGGCCATTTGAAAGGCATGGACTTAACCTCGAAGCTCGATGTGTGGGTGCCCCATGTCCTTACCGAGCGAAATTTGTGTCGTCGTGTTGACGCGTGTGATTCGCTCCTCAAACGTCTAGAAAATGATCCATTTTTGAAGCGGATTATTACTGGGGACGAAAAATGGGTTGTATACAACAATGTTAAACGCAAGAGGTCATGGAGCAGAAAAGATGAACCGGCTCAAAGCGTGTCAAAAGCCAACATTCACCAAAAAAAGGTGATGCTCTCCGTTTGGTGGGATGTCAAAGGAATCGTTTTTTTTGAGCTTTTGCCGGACAATACAACGATTAATTCAGAAGTCTATTGTCATCAGCTGGACAAATTGAATGATTATAAATATATATAACAAATATTTATTCATTATACGAAAACTGTCTTTCATGTTCCCCAAAAAAAACGAAATGACTTTCCGAACAACCCAATATATGGAGGCTCGATATTTTGATATTGATACTGATATTGCATTAAGGCCTATGTATTTGAATCTAGTATCTACTGGTACTACTACTATATCTACTAATAGATATCTATGATATCTAGTATTTGAAGGTTTGAAAAATTATCGTCCGATTTCGACAACTTTTATAGAATATTTATATATATTCCATTTATATAGGAAGTAGGCGTGAGTGTAGCTGATAAGGTTTCACCTAAAAGTGGGCGCTGCTATGAGCACTGTCTAATGCTTCGAGCACCATTGATGAAATTGAAACCTTGAGTTGACTAGAGAGAAATTTATCTTTTATTCGCAACTGCTGGGCTTTTAAAATGAAAGAGTTAATGGGTGAAAAACTATTTTCCTTATCATAAATTCGTTGCAAAACTATTTAATTTTTTATTAGCCAGCTGCTGAAAAAACTATTTTAGCATTATTTTGTCTCGATCTAATGGTTATGGCTTATATGTATTTTTTGGTTAATTTTTTCCAGCTAATTCTTGGTGAATACTTCCACGTTATATTGTATTATAATAATGCTTTTTTTGACCATAACAAATTTTACTGAATTATTTACAATATATGTTATATGTATATACCATATATGTACATAACCCTAAACTCTTAAATTAACATTAACATAATACATATATATAATAACACAACATAATTAACTCCTACCCTTTTACTTTTAGTCGCAAGTGTAAAATATGTGATTCAGGGTCGGTGTTATTTTCAAATAAATTTTTTATTTTTGGGATAATCCCTTTAAAACCAGATGGGTCATTTTGTACGTAAATTACTTACGTATGTGTGTAAGTATGTGTGTATGCCCGTACATGTATGTATGTAAAGCAAAAGCACATTTGTAAGTAACAAAAACGCCATATTTCTTATTTATGGAGTATTTTTATAAATATAGGAATAAGTCACCTATCTAAACAATAAAAGTTATATATTACAATACAAACAATAAACACTACCTGATGTAATGTTCCAAAGAATTTACAAAATATTAAACAGTAAAAGAAATTTTACAGAAATGTTTTAAAAATGTTTTCACTGAATTTGTATATGGGTATATATATTTTTGTATGATTACTATGAGGATAGCGCCACAGTCATAAGAGAAATTCCAGCCAGAAAAAGACCGCTTGGGCAAACCTGCGCCGAAATCGAAGAAGGCGAAAACTGTCTATCGGTCGGAAAAGGGTGACCACCGTTTTCTGGGATTCACCATTTGGCGAAGAAAGAAGTTCTCTTTCATCGTGACAACGCATAAACTCACACCTACGCCCTCGTCACGTTGATAAATTGGTTGAACTAGGTCCCATCCCCCGTAATCTCTAGATTCTGTTGCGTACGACTTATTTTTATTTCAAAACGTGAAAAGGTCCCCATCGGGCCGAATTTTGAGTCGAAGGAGGAGGTTACCGCCGCCGTAGAGGCCTACTTTGAAGACTTCCAGAAAACGTATTTTTCATTCAGACCGGTTAAAGGAGTTAACGAATTACTGGATCAAGTATCTCTAAAAGAAGGCTGTGTTGAGAAATAAATCGATATTTTTCCGAATTTTTTTTTCTTTTGTAGGCTAAATAATTATTGGACCACTCTCGTACATCCGCTGAAAAGTCTGTGGCCTACCAATTTGGACTAACTTTGATCTCGAAGTCCAATCGATTAAATAACACAAGGTAATATTACTTACTGATTGTTTTACCATATTTGAGATAATCGATTCCATGTGAATCCCAAAAAATTCTGGCTAAAACTTTGCCGACCGACTAATGTGTTTTCGGGCGCTTCGAAAAAGTCGTCCGACTCTCACCGGGCAAATCCCATTCAGTGACTGACTAATGTAGTCAGGTGTGTAGTCTATCTATCTAATCTATGCTTTAGCCGTTGTCAAAAATCGGTGCGGAAACCAGTTCTTAATGTGTTTCATAAGTGCCAGATTGTCTTTTCAACACGTTTGACTTTTTGATCGAACGCGGTATCCATACCGGGCAAAGCTTTTCCATTTGTAAAAAATTATATGATCCATCTTTTCCTTTGGGATGCTAATGGTGATAACAAAATCACTCAATTTCCCAATCAAAATAATTTCACGAATTTTTGCGATATTTTCTGGCGTTGTTGTCTTTGTGACCGGTTACGAAGAAATTCATCTAACAAGTATATGACAGTTGAATATGCTGGAGCAGCTTTGCAGTAACACTTGTATGCGATATCGTCACTTTGAAGCCAGTAATCCGGGAACGGTTGGATTAAACGTGTTTCATGACATTTAATCTAATCGTTCCCAAAATATTGACTGTATTCCAGTTAAGATTAGTGCTGTGAGGCAAGGGTGGAGATTTTTTGTTTGTGACTTTATCTCACCAATGCCAAAGATTTTTCAGCTCATATAGTGTTAAAATTTTACTGCATCTTGACATATAATGTTTTACGCGCCGAAAATTTTTTAAGAAAATCAAGACATACAAATATAATAAAACAGCGCATTTTTAATAAAGAATTTGATTAGTTACTTAGTTCGCAGAATCGAAGGAAGAGCCGCGAAATAAAAAGAATGCTATTACTATAAATTATTGTAATTAATTTCAATATGTGATTACTTATATAGTTTTTTTAAAGGTTTTAAGGGTCCTAAACATATTATTAATTTGGTAGAATTGTAAAAAGTCCCCTGTCCAATCCGTTGTAGCGTCGAAGCGTTTTTGTTAGTCAGCTTTAGTACGTAAAACTTTAATCGCGTTTTTCTCGAAACTGTTTTTTTCAAATCGAACAACGATGGTACTCGAAGACTATTGCATGTATCCATTTAAAATTTTAACTGCGGAGTCACATTAAAATTGTCTAGTAAATTACTTAAAATATTTTTGTTAATATTGCAAATTTTTAAATAAACAATTTGCTGCTAAATTTTTCTTTCAAATATTTAACCTTTTTTACAAGCCTCCATTTTGAGAAAACTTGATGTAAAGCTAAGAGTATACGCACTTTAATACCAAACCTTATGTAGATTAAGATACTTTTTTTTTATTTCAGATGGATAGAACCAAGGTCTCCCGTACAAAATGATTCTGCAGAATGGGGACGTAGCCGCCATTCAGAAATTGAATCCTTTTCCTTGCTCACAAAATAAATTGCCAAAATTGTGAATTTTTTCAGGCTCACGACTGCCCTAATCTCTTAATTACTCGTATCTAAATATATATTTGACAAGATATTAGCGGATAGATAAAAACAAGTAAATTTCAATTTTAATGTCATTTTATTTAGATTTGAAACCTTTATATGGTTCATCAAAATAATATAAATTGATGTTAATAAAGTGCATAGTTATTAATTAGTAAGAACAAATATATAAAATAACAGTTTACAGGGACAGTGTAAACAGCTCCGTACAAAAAGAAAGCATTAAAAATAATGTGGTGTATTTATTCTTCTAAGGTCAACACTTTTATACTCTCGCAACATGTTGCTACAGAGTATATTGGTTTTGTTCACCTAACAGTTATTTGGAACACCTAGAGCTAAACGAGCTAGATATAGACATGACATATATATGAATGATCAGGGTGAAAAGACGAATTGAAATCCGAGTGACTGTCCGTCCGTCTGTCCGTCCGTCCGTGCAAGCGATAACTTGAGTAAAAATTAAGATATTTTGATGAAACTTAGAGCACGTGTTCTTTGTCACCGTAAGACGGTTGGTATTGCATATGTGCGTAATTGGGCATCTGCCACGCCCACAAATCACTATCAATCGAAAACCTATAATTTGCTATAACTAAGCAGACAATAAAGCCATAAACGTGTAATTTGGCATTGAGGATCCTAGTAGAGTGGGGCATCTGTGGGAAAAATTCTTTGTAAAAGTGGGTATGGCCCCGCCCCCCAATAGGTTTAATATATATATCTCGGAAACCATTAAAGCTATATCAATCGAACTTCCTTCTACTAAGTTTTTCTAGCATCTGCTCATATACTGAGAAAATGAGTGAAATCGGCTAATAATCACGCCCACCTTCAATACAAAAGTTTTGTTGAAAACTACTAAAAGTGCGTTAACTCGCTAAAGGAACACGTCAGAAACATTAAATATTGCAGCAGATATGATACGGAAGGGCTGTATAGGAATCCGTGTAAAGTTTTAATTATGGGTCCGGCACCGCCCACTTTTAGGAGAAATCCCATATCTCAAGAACGCGTTAACCGATTTCAACAAAATTTGGTACGTGGTATTAAGTTTGCGTTATTATATCACCATGTGAAAATAGGCAAAATCGGATAAAATCTACGCTTACTTCTCCAATAACGAAATTTTAAGTCTCATCTGATCCTTTCACTTGAAAGTAGATAAATCGAGCAGCAATTGAGATATGAAAATCAAACTTTGTACAAATAGTGATTTCAAGATATGCCACTTCATGCGAAATAATAGACAAAATCGGACTATAACTTTTCAAGCCACCAGATACCCAATATAAGGACCTCAGTGCCCCTATCTGACTTTTTATAGAAAATATCGGGAAATCAGTAAGATAATGTAATGAAATTGGAGGATTATCTTTCCATAATAATAATGTGAACTGCTGTCAAAAATGGGGAAAATCAGATAAATACTTCCCATAGCCCACATATATCTAATATAAGGATTTTCAACCTTCCTGTAGACTTTATACCATATATAACGATCAATATATGATTTATCTCTTTGAAATTTAGAGAGCGTCTCTTTCTGATAACAGTGTGCCCATGTACTTAAAAATCGGGTATGGGTCTCGATCGGAAATCGGGTATGCACTTCCTTTGGCCCCCATGTACCTAATATACGGATTTTCAACCTATGGGTAGACTTTATACCATATATTTCGGTCAATATGTAAGATATCTTAGCAAAATTAAGTGAACATGTAATATCGGATGGTATACATAGTTAACTGCCGAGAATGTGTGAAATCGGTTTACGAATTATCCCAGCTCCCTTATACTACATCTAATGATTTTGGCTATTCTATTCAGACTTCATGCCGAAAATGTCGGTCACTGTGTGAGTTACCTTCACAAAATTGCTTGAAAACATGTTCCCTAATATACTTGAATAATGAAAAGAGTTAATGTGATCAGTGCAGATCTTCCTCTATCCTAAAAATGCTCGATATAAGAATTCCCGACTTTCCACCTGACTTTAAACCGTTTACGTTGGTCAATATGTGTGATATTTTAATGGTATTAAGTGGATATGTTTTCTTAAACACAATGTTATTTCGCGCTAAATATGTAAGAAATCGATCTAGACCATGGTTTAAGCCACTTTATTCCTAATATAATGATTTCCTTTTCTCTGGTTGACTTTGTCCTCCTGTATCTAGTATATCTATTAAACCACTTTGGTTGAGTTTATATCGCATATATCACTTTTGAGTTAATTTGATAGATTCGTGATAGACACGAAGCAAAATATAACAATGAAAGTACATGAGTCTATGGCCTGTAATATAAGTTAATAAGATACCAAATATGATTGCAATCCATTCACAATTTCGTCGGCCAGCACCTGAAAACATTTCCCCGCCTCTGATCCTTGCACATTGCGAGAGTATAAAATGTTCGGTTACACCCAAACTTAGCCATTCATTACTTGTTATATTACATTCTATCAAAAGATAATAGAAAAGATATGTTTTATTATGTATGAAATCATAAGACATAAGCTGATATTATTATAATTTATTATGTTTTTAATTTTCTTAAAAGAATGGGTACATACCATGCAATATATTTATTTGAATAAAATTGATAAATATTTGCTAAATAAGTTTGCAGCTGCAATATTTGGTAGCTCCCCACAAATAAAAAACCTTCATAGCTAAAAGTTAAATTTAAATATTTGACAGCTACTTACACATACACTAAAACCTGTAATGTATTTACAAAAAAATTAATAGGATTTGAATATAAGCAAACATTCCACCCTATTCTTCTGTACAAAAAATCACTCCCATGTTGTTTTACTACGGAATCAGACTATCATTATGTATGATATTCTCATGGATACCTTTGAATTAAAAAAAAAAAACATTTGATGAAAAATCTTTTGGCGACTACGTGTATTATAAGTTTTTATGCTATTTACGAAAGCGTTTATCACATACTGCACACATTGTCCCGTTGGCGGTATTTTGTGTTTGTCCATGTGGTTAGCACTTTGCTCTTAAATGATCGAATGAACTGAAAGATAAACAAATAAAATTTGGTAGTTCATTGAATTATTTAAAGAACAATTCTCAATGTAATGGAGTAAATTTAACTTTCGCTTTAATTTACATAAATGAAATACATATGTATGCGTAGTTATTTGGAGCCATTTCAATGGATTCAAAAATATTATAAATAATTAATACAAAATATTTTTAACTTTACTAACTATGTATTTTAAAAAGGTAGGAATCCAAATTTCTTTTTTCTTTTCTATTATAAGAATGTAAGGAAAGTTAAACTCTAGCGCGCGGCATATTATGGGTAACCAAAAATACACAATCGGTTACATAAATCGGCACAAAATATTTTTAGGAATATACATACATATTTCTCTAGAGGCAATAAATTCGTACGCGTATGTTTATTTGGAATTTGTCGCTTCCGTTTGCAAATAAAGCGTGCTGTTAAATAAATGCTTTAGTTTGTTTTTCACATACCCTCGCGTGAAATATATACATATATATAACGGCCACACATAAATAACACTCATCAAGAAATAAAAGGGTTTTTTGATCTAAACTTCACTAGCAATATAATACCTTAATTGGCTTGAAATGCAAACGGTGCCTTCTAAAATATGTACATGCATATATATGTGACATAAATTAAATAGCTTATTGATTTCTTAGCAGATTTCCTGCGAAATTATTTGGTATGGCGGAATTCGTAAAGGTTCTAAAAGGGTTCCATGAGCCATTTTTTTTTTATTTCTTTGTTTTACTTTAAAAAATATATATACTTATGTGCCATTAAGAATATGTTAACTTCAAGTTAGAATTATAATGCCTAGATTTTTATTACAAACAGTTCAGCTACTGACTTTATGTCAACATTCAAGAACAATTTACATACATACACATATGAACACGTATATAACACATTTATAAGCAACGTCCTGCACTAATTGAGGGAAGCTGAACCAATGAAATGTACGGACATATGAATGTATTTAACAGATAAAAATATAAGAAGAAAAAAAATATATATATTACACTGGAAATAGTAATTATAGCAACTAAAACGTTAAACAATTACCGCATGGCGTTAGCAGCTGGTAAGATACATACATATGTATGTATGTTCAACAAACTCATTAAAGGATAGAGCCATGCCCCAAATTGAAAAAAGAATGTACACTCACTATAGAGGATTATAGTACCAACTTCGAGTTTTGTGGTTTAATCTGTGACTTAATTATAGCTCTTTATAGTTATTTGATAACAGCATTTCGTGGGCATGGTAACGGTTCGATTTTGCTTTCAGCTATGTCAAGGACCACGTGCACAAAGATTCATCAAGATATCTTCATTTTTACTCAAGTTATCGCTTGCACGGATGGACGGAGGAATAACAAATTATGCTACGAAACTCAAATTTGGTACATATGATCACTATAAGGAGGGGCATGTGTGGTTTAAAAATTATTTAAAAAGGCACGTGCCTCTCTTTAATGTACCTATCTCAAAAACTATTTTTTTCCAGCATCTCAATATACAGTGTGAAATCTGGTAAGAACAGATAATAACCACGCCCACCCCTTACAATTTGAAGAAAACTAAAAATGATGAAGAAAAATGTTGGAATAATTACCATTAACATTATTCACAGTAAAGATGGGTGCATAAAGGGCATATGTATATGAAGGGCTGCATAAGAATAGGTACAAAAAATGGACAATGGGTATGGCACCATCTATTTTTAGGTGAAATTCTATATCTTAGCAACCACTTGACCAATTTCAACCAAATTTTATGGATAACATTATTTCCACACCTTTATCTCATATTTCTCACACCTTTATCCTATGCATGAAAGCAATATATTGATATATAATTTGGTACCAATAAATACATTTGCATTTAAAAATAAAGTGTTTAAAACCGGACCATAACTTTTTGAGGCATACTCACACATTCAGATACCGAATATGAGGACCTCATAGCATATGGATGACTGTTTACGAAAATATCGGTAACCCGTTGAGGTATTTTAATGAAATTCAGAGGGCGTCTTTTCATGATGATAATGTGCTCTGGTGCCAAAAATGGATATATATCGGTCATATAATGACTTTCGTTATTCTAGTCGATTTTATGCCGAATATAGCGATCGATTTGTGAGTTATCTCAATAAAATTTGTTGAAAACACATTCTCGAACATACTTTAGTTTATTGAAAATGGTAAGTATTCAGCCCTTCCTCTAGCCACAATGTACCCAATATGGGGATGAAATCGGTCTAGACCGTAATCTAACCTCATACCCTTTATATAATGATTTGGTTGAGTTTATATCGCACATATCTGTCTGACATCTGAAGATGTCTCAAGCAAATTAAGTGATAATATTTCGATTAGTGTTACGTCATTCGGTAGTAAAAACTATGGATACTTGTATGTAGCTTCGCGCAGCACTGGTATGATTTTTGTGTAATGATGGTATGATTTGTGTAACTTAGATTGAATTTGTACATTGAGCAAAATATTGCAATGAAACTAGGTATAATATATACTCAATCAATAAAATTGTAATCCATTCACTGTCTCACCGAATAACGAGTATATCAGTTGCAAACTATTTTACTATCGCAATATGTTACAACAGAGTGTAATAGTTCTGTTCACATAACGGTTGTTTGTAACACTTAAAACTAATAAAGATAACAGTGCAAGCAATGCAGTTTGCCAGTGCAAACGACAACTTGAGTAAAATTTTTGATATCGCTATGAAACCCCGTACACGTGTTCCTTGGCAATGTGATAAGGTTGATATTGCAGATGGGCGGAATCGGACCACTGCTGAGCTTACCAAATGCCATTAAGCGAAAAATTATAAAAGGCTTGTAAGGCAAGGTAGTTCAAAATTTTTAAAAAAGAGTATGGGGCGCGCCCCTTAACAGATTTCAAGTATATACCTCACTCACCGCCATAGCTACATCAACCAAACTCGCTGAGAACAAGTCTTTCTATTACCCTTTTACAGCTCGAAAATGGATGAAATCAAATGATAACCACACCGACTCCCAACATAATGGTTATGTGGAAAACTACTAAAAGTGCGATAACTAACTAAATAAATACGTCAGAAGCATTAAATTTCACATCCAAAATGGGGCGGAAGAGCTTCAAAGGAATTGGTGTAAACATTGGAATTCATCTCTAGGTGAAATCTCAGCAACTAATGCACCAATATCCACTAGCATCCACTTAGCCGATTTCAATCAAATTTTGTTAGTAACATTACCTCGACATTCTTACATATCAGAAGAATATGAATGAATGTACATACATATATAGAAGAAGAATATGAAGAATAAGAATGAAATTGGATTGCAACCACTCTTACCTCCCATATAACACAATTTTAAATTCAGTCTGATTCTTCACTTTACAGTATATAAATCATTCACCTAATTTAAGGCTTTTCAAAGCTCTGGTTGGCTTTATACTGTGTATATCGGTCAAAATGTAAGATACTTTAGCAAAATTAAATGAACTTTTAATCTTGAATATACCATAGTTTAGTGGCTAAAATGAGTAAAATCGTTCCACGAATACGATGATTATTGTAATGCAAGTGGACTCTATGTCGAATATGTCTATCAAAATTTGAGTTATCTTAATAAAATTATGCGGAAATGTGTTTTCTGCTCAGACCTTACCCTAACTCCAATATGGACATGTTTTCTTAAATAAAATGTGGTTTAACGCTGAATATGAATGAAATCGGTCTAGACCTTGGTCTATAAAACGACTTTCGTCTCTCTAGTTGTCTTTGTCCTCATATACTCGACATTTTGAATTTCGGCCCTCTTTGGTTGAGTTTACATATCTTGAATGTCTCAACAAAATTAAACGAGAATATTTCGATGATTATTACGAGTATGTCATTCGATAGTAGAAATTATGGCTGTTGTACCTTCCCACAGCACTAATATCATGAACATAGATTATTTGTCTTAGTTAGATTGACTTTATGAGTATATGTCCTTTATCCATTCACAATTTCGTCGAATAACAAATATTGTAAAAATTGTTAATTTTATGATTGAATAAGCCGATTTTAATATACCTTCTTCAGTCTGTTTTCATTTAAAAGTGCTGAATAAAGCTTTAATAATTAATAAAACTATAGGAAAATGTGTATAACTGATCATTCTTAACATAATATAATATCAGGGCAATGTAATACGACAGTTTGGACACGGCTGCAATTATCTTGCTGCATTTCATTGCACGAAAATTAAAATGGGTTTTGATGTAGCAAACTTTGTGTCATGGCAGGGATAGGCAACTTTGGCTAAGGAACTTTAAATCCTAAATATAATTTTAATAAATATCTTATGTATGGCATATGAATATACCATATACGCATTCATTCATATACAATTGAACATGACAAAAATATGAGCGATTATAAACAATTTCACGTGGTCATATAACATTCGAATTGTCTGCACAATATGGCATGCTACCATATTGTATAACAAACTTCCAATATTTGGCTTTTTTACTATTGTTTCGCATCTTTACAAATATTTATTTTCACTATGTCATTGTTGATTCCATTATTAACTATGTATAGCTTAATTATTTATGGACAGGTAACCACAATATGAAATAATCAATGTGAAAAATAATACCAAAAAATATCTTGACTCAATTTAATATAGAACTAGTTATAAACTACTTTACAACTGGTATGAACCACATGCCCAACTGTAAATAATAAATACATATTTCCCGGAACTATTTAATTTTGTATTTTATTTACGTCCTCTATATCTATTGTTGTTCTTAAGAAATAGTGATTTAATTTTAGTCAAGAAATATCTTTGTTGAATAGTTTAATATTTCACTGCAGGTTTTGTATGTACATACACATACATATGTACATTGTGCATTTACAGCGTGAATAAATGTATTCAGAGTGGATCTTAAAAATAATGTTTTGGGGTATAGTTTCATATATCTCACATTGGTATGAAAGCATGTGTAATTGTGTTTGAATATATACATATGTATATGTATATACACGTACATACATATGTTATTTAGTAATTGAAGTGGTTGTGTTCCGATTTGTAAAAATGCGTCGTAAAAATTCTACATGCCATATATGCGGTCCATGTGACTTGCCTACCGATATTATAAGCTTATAAGTTCAGTGGAAATGTACCCATTGCATGATACGGTGAATATAACAATAAAGACAAAAAATTCAAATCTCCGTACCATTGTTTCGATTCACCACTGATTCCGTTAATTTTAGTCATAATCAGCTTATTATTTAAAAAAAAACCGACTCACACACATAATTTTAGTTGAATAAACAAACAAGCAAATAATGGAAATAAAAATCGCTAGTCATTTCAAGAACGAAAGCAGACCATCTTAATTCTTAGCATTGTCATTATCTTCCTGTACATAGTTCATATAAATAAGCTGCCACAAGTTTCTTTAAAAACTTTTTAGAACGTGACTTTTGTAAATCCTTCCCATATTCGAATGTTTGCACATTGTACTTATAAAATTATATATGGAGCTGTGTAGCGCTTTGATTCATCATCATGGTATGGTTATGAAATGATCAAGAATTAACAAATCAACTTGGAATTTTCCACCAAAAAAACATTTTTTTTGTACTCGATCGATTGAAGGTCGAATCAAGGTTTGTCGGTCGTGCCAGTTATTGTTCATAGCAGACAAATACTTCCGCACCTTAGCTTTTCATTGTGTCGACTAAACTCCTAGAGGTGAAACCTAGCCTAAGACCAATATGAAGAATCTTTTGATTACAAGGCCTTCGCCAAAGTATGTATAATAAAGTGAAGTTGCTAAAAAGCAAAGTGAAGCATTTTCTAAGTGTTCCTAGCGTTCAAGCGTCTACGATTACCAACCATCTCTGTTGCTACAGAGTATATTAGTTTTGTTCACCTAGCGGTTGTTTGGAACACATAGAACTAAACGAGTTAGATATAGACATATATATATATTGGGTTGTTCGGAAAGTCATTTCGTTTTTTCCCGCCAGAGGACTTAATTACGTTTTTTCGAAACTAACTTCACACTTAAGCCCCATAACCATTATATGTCATGAGAGCTGATATTGCAAGGCTTGTGTGTGAAAAAGTTCTATTAATTCTACCCAGTAGTTTTTGGTTGGTGCCTTTTTAAATATGGAGAGCAATAAGCAGCATTTTCGTCATATTTTACTTTTTAACTTCAGAAAAGGTAAAAATGCTGTCCAAGCGAGAAAAAAATTGACGGATGTGTATGGAGAAGGCGTGTTAACAGTACGCCAGTGCCAGAACTGGTTTGCAAAATTTCGATCCGGCAATTTTGATGTCGAAGATGCACCACGGTCTGGAAGGCCGGTCGAAGCTGACAAAGATGCGATAAAGGCATTAGTTGATGCAAATCGGCGAATCACCACACGAGAGATCGGTGAGAGGTTAAATTTGTCGAATTCAACTGTTTATGGCCATTTGAAAGGCATTATACGAAAACTGTCTTTCATGTTCCCCAAAAAAAACGAAATGACTTTCCGAACAACCCAATATATATATAAATGATCAGGATGCGAAGACGAGTTGAAATCCGAGTTATTCATCTGCCACGCCCACAAAATTCCATTAATCGAAAACAGATAAAGTGCTATAACTAAGCAACAAATTAAGATATACGTGTCATTTGGCATAGAGGATCCTAGCAGTATGGGTATCTGTGGGCAAAAACTTTTGTAGAAGCGGGCGGGGTCCCGCCCCCCAATAAGTTTAATATATATATCTCGGAAACCATTAAAGCTATATCAATCAAACTTCCTCCGATAAAGCTTTTCTGGCATCTCTTCATATACTGAGAAACTGAGTGAAATCGGATAATAACCACGCCCACCTCCCATACAATGGCTATGTTGAAAACGACTAAAAGTGCGATAACTCGCTGAAGGAACATAGTAGAAACACTAAATCTTGCAGCAAATGTGATACGGAAGGGTTGCATAGGAATCCGTGTAAAGTTTTGATGATTGGTGTGGCACCGCTCACTTTTAGGTGAAATCCCATATCTCAAGAACCTCTTAACCGATTTCAACAAAATTTGAACACCAGATATTAAGATAGAAATAGTGATTTCAAGTAACTTGAAATCTCTGTCTGACTCTATCTGACTTTTTATCGAAAATATCAGGATATCTGTAAGATATTGTAAACAAATTGGAAGATTATTTTTCAATGATAATAGTGTGGTCTACTGTCAAAAATGGGGAAAATCGGGTATATAGTTCCCCTAGCCCCTATGTACCTAATATACGGAGTTTCAACCTCTGGGTACACTTTATACCATATATTTCGGTCAATATGTAAGATATCTTAGCAAAATTAAGTGAACCTGTAATATCGGATATACCATAGTTTACTCCCGAAAATGTGTGAGATCGGTTTACGAATTATCCCAGCTCCCATATACTACATATAATGATTTTAGCATTCCTAGCAGACTTTATGCCGAATATGTCGGTCACTGTGTGAGTTACCTTCACAAAATTGCTTGAAAACATGTTCCCTAATATACTTGAATAATGAAAAGAGTTAATGTGATCAGTGCAGATCTTCTTCTATCCTAAAAATGCTCGATATAAGAATTCCCGACTTTCCACCTGACTTTAAACCGTTTACGTTGGTCAATATGTGTGATATTTTAATGGTATTAAGTGGATATGTTTTCTTAAACACAATGTTATTTCGCGCTAAATATGTAAGAAATCGATCTAGACCATGGTTTAAGCCACTTATTCCTAATATAATGATCCCCTTTTCTCTGGTTGACTTTGTCCTCCTGTATCTAGTATATCTATTAAACCACTTTGGTTGAGTTTATATCGCATATATCACTTTTGAGTTAATTTGATAGATTCGTGATAGACACGAAGCAAAATATAACAATGAAAGTACATGAGTCTATGGCCTGTAATATAAGTTAATAAGATACCAAATATGATTGCAATCCATTCACAATTTCGTCGGATAATGAATGTTGAATTCTTCCGCAGCATTTTTTAATATAAAGTTATGCCAGCACCTGAAAACATTTCCCTGCCTCTGATCCTTGCACATTGGGAGAATATAAAATGTTCGGTTACACCCGAACTTAGCCTTTTCTAACTTGTTTTCAGAATCGGCACTTTGTCATGGACACTTTCTATCACAACAATTAACTGGAGTAAGATTAACAGATTAGGCAACTAGCGTTATTTAAAGCCTTTAATATGATAATTAATTGATTTTTTTCTATTGGAAATGTTAATAGCAACTTTTTACAGAAAGCGATTATAAAGGAGCGCTATATAAGCAGGCACTCCAAATTCTGGTGTCTAGGTTGTACGTCTGTAGAACAAATAATAGCTGTTATTGTTAGCTACAGACAGCACTATGCCTGCATAATCTGAACCAGGCGGAGATGTATTGAACATTTTTTTCTGAATACTACTGACCGGATTTGAATTTTTGAACATAAAAAAAAAGTTTGGAGGAGTAAAATAATTAGTATTTAGAAGTGATATTTACTAAGAAGGGTTTACAATATTTAAGGATGAATACTATTAACATAAGATTCATATATTTAACGAAGTATATGATGACATGATCAAGAATCATAGAATTAGGGACTACGGGGGTATAGGGTACGATAGGGGTCTTTTTACCGTTACTATTTTTGGTTTCGGTTGTGATAGATGTGACGTCATAAAAAGCAAGAAAATGCGAGCAGAACAATCAAACAAAGAAAAACAGTCGACGTATATTGTTGTGTGTATTTAAAATTATAAGTGGAAAATATATTAGCTTTTAGAAATGAAGTGTGTTCTGTAGAGTTGTAATAACGATAGTGCAAATAAATCGTTAAAGAAAAGTTTTTTCTCTTTTCTATCCGAAGTACAAGTTGCCAAAACGTTCGGCTATAGAAATAAATATATAACAGGGGATCTGTAGTTAGAGGTTAGAGAGAACGTTATATATGTATATCCTTACAATATGTCATAAATATATGTATATACATATATACATATCTTTAAATATGTACACATACATATTTTAAAAGCAGTTGTAAATATTTTGTGTTAATAGTACACATAACCATGTACATACATATGTAAATATGATTGTAAACTGTAAGACTTGAATACCGCATTTATTCGACTTCTAGCGTGGGATTATAAAGTTATGATGGGCAGCATATTGCAAAAACACCCTAATTGAGTCAACAAATATTTGCGGTCTAAGCTTGTTGTATGTTTTTTATACAGAAAAGAAAGAACAAAAACGAAAAACAATCAGCACCGTTTGAACAAATACCAAGGGAACACTAAAGCGCTTTTTCAGTACTCGACCACCCCTCTCTATAACCAGCCTAAATTGAAGCGGAACTGATTAGCAGACAATATGTCAACTGCTCGGTGTAAACGGCTTTGGCCGCCTGAATAAATACTACGTGGAATCCAAATATCCGTTACTTCACTAAAATCCTTCAGCTGTTCCGTTGAATGGTAAGGGGGTGTGTGATATGGTAAGCCTTGCTGGTAAGTAGTTGTAACAGTGATAATGATTGCCGAACAGTAGAATAACTCTCATGGGGAGTATAAAATATGGGCCGAGCACTTGTAGCGTTGTAAGAAAAAAGTCATGGCAAATAAACGGATACATGTGTCGGCAATATTTGTGCTCATTGCTGTGATAATCATCTAAAATTCTTTTGATATGCATGTAAATGTGCCTTATTGTTGTTGTCTCAAATGACATCCGCGTCAAGAAGATATTACAAGGCCGTTTAATTCACAGATCGCCACTGTAGAAGCTTGCTGCTTTTTGACGTCTTAATTCATTGCTACATAGGATATACGTACATATGTATGAAAGCATATACTGAAGTTTTGCTTTGTCTCACAGTGCTGTGTGTTGTCGCGGGAGTTGAAACAGGACCTGCTGTTCACTATGCACTTCGTTGGCAAGTACAATTTCGCTACTAAGCAACCCCCGAGCAAATCGAACTATCACTAGGAGGTTTGGCAAGAGCTTACGGGTGTTCTGTCACCACCACCCTTTTAATTCCCATTGTGTTTTGTTACATGAGCTACTCTTCAAGCTTTGTATCCGAGTTTTCGTGAGGGTCATATTTGTACTCGCATGTATTCGAGTGTTTATGTGGTGTAAATGTACATACATATGTATGCGCTGCTATGACTAGGGGAGATGTTTATCAATTACATAGCGCGTTGAAAATCATGGGCATGAATTAAATAAATGTCATATTCGGTTTTCATCATGTTTATTGATTTGATAAACAAACATCAATGCTCAATTTCGGTACAGCTAACTCAAGCATATTTCACATTGTTTACCTCACTCGTAAATATTATTTTAACGGGAATTGCAACAATTATAAGGACCGAGTGTATCAGTAGTGTACTTTTAAACAAAAATGTTAAAAAGGACATATGTATGTATGTATATTGCAGCTGCTCTGCAGTGACACTCTTAGCTTAGAACTAAAAATTCTTGAAAAACCTGGAACTAGTCGAAAAAGGATAATTATCATATTAATTATAAGTTAATAAATCGGCAAGAGTTTTTTGTTCTACTACATCGATAAGGTAAAGTAAAGTATTCGATAAATATTAGATTTGCTTGAATTTATTTTAAATATCGAAAGTGTTACCATTGGATTATATGTACATACATATGTATATTATTATTGCTTTATTATACTCTCAAAACATGTTGTAACAGAGTATATTAGTTTTGTTCACTTAGCGGTTGTTTGTAACACCTAACACTATTCGAGAGTTATATATGTAGTTATATATAGAGTTATATATGTATACATACATATGTATGTACATACATATGAACATGACACATGTTTATGATATATGACATATCTCACGTCATCCTGATCATTTATACATATATCCTCATATTTTAATATTACATTGTGAAAATTAGCGAAATGGGAATCCAATCACGCCTAACTCCCATATATCACAATTTTAAATTTCATATGATTCTTTCACATTACAATGTGTAAAGCAATTACCAATAAATATGTATATCGGATCAAAGCTTTGCACAAAGAGTATCTTTAGGGTATGCCATCTCGAGTCTAAAAGTTATCGAAATCGGAATATAACTTTTCAAGCCACCAGATATCGAATTTGTTTATCCAGTTTCTATGGCTGACTTTATACCGAAAATATCGGCCAATCAGTGGAATATATTATTAAAATTCAGAGCAAACATTTGCCTGATAACATTGCGCCTTGGTGCTTAAAATCTATAAAATCGGTTTAATACTTCCCCTAGCTTCGATGCACATACCTAATATAAAGATTTTCCAACTTTTGATGGATTTTATACTTTTGTTTATATAAAAATAGATAAAATCGATAAAAACACGCAAACACCTAACGATGGGCGTAAGGTAAACGGTGAAAATAGTTGGTTGGACCCACACGTCAACATATCTCCTGTTACTATCAAAGAAATTAAAAATATTATCGAGAAAACAAAGCCCAAAAAGGCACCTGGCTTCGATTTAATAATCAGGGGAAATATTACGATATTTACCAAAGAATTGTATAAGGAAACTTGAAAGCATTGTAAACAGCACATTATGTTTAAGATACGTTCCATTGCTTTGGAAACTATTTGAAGTCATTATGATTCCTAAACTTGGTAAAACAAAATACGAAGTAACATCGTATATCATATAGGCCAATATCACTACTGCCAGTCTTACCGAAAGTTTTTGAGAATCTACTTATAAGCAGGCTCAAGCTAATAATAGATAGAAAACATCTTATACTGAGTCATCAATTTGGATTTCGTGACCACCATTCAACAATTGACCAGGTGTACCGAATTGTTAATTTCGTTCCAAATACTATTGATAAGAAGAAAGTCTGTTCGGCGGCCTTCTTAGACGTGTCTCAGGCTTTTGATAAAGTTTGGCATTCGGGACTACCGCTCGAATTGAAATGAATGCCACCCAAACAATATTGCGAAATAGTTGCTTCCTACTTAAAAGATAGATACTTTCGCATTAAACAAGAAGATGCATACTCAAACTTGCAAACTATAGAAGCGGGTTTTTCCCAGGGAAGTGTGTTGGTTCCAATCGGTTGGTTCGCGGATGACTCAGCACTGGTAGCTGCTGGAGAGTCTATCTCAATATCTAAGTGGACTTCCAAGTGGCGCATCAAATTGAGCGATTCCAAATCAATGCACGTAGACCTGCCTGCATTCAGCTTTTCCAAAATAAGATGTGAAGAAGCCTATTTAATACTCCTTGGTACGTTAGATTTGCTTATGTTCACCGTGAACTTGACGTGAATTCAGTGACAACCGAATTTGCTAAAATTGCAAGATCTCACGACCCGAGGATTAGACGGCATGATGATAAAGAGGCTTCCAAACTCATTGAAGCGAATGGGCGAGAAAACCCGTTGAAATACAAGAAGCCTTCCGACCTAGCAAGATAATGGTAGCAGCATGTAATTCTTTGACATTTAGCTTTTAAATACTATGTTTCTACTTATTAATCAGAATTGAATTATGTGTTAATATTTTTTGTCATTGTATATACTAGTTAGAATTGTAAAATATAATAAACAAAAAAAATTTGATTAGAAGAAGCTGTTGGATTCTTTTCATTGCAAATTTACATCAATGAGTTAACTTATGGGGAATCCAGAATTCGTGTCGAATTAGAATTTATAATGTATGCTTACCCATATTTGACTATTAAAACTGACATTCTACTAACAAATGTTTAGAAAAAGATACTTTTGTTCTTCAAACATCAAAAAAATTAAGAGTCGGATTTGGGTGTGGCCGAACATTACAAATTCTAATATACTCTATATATTAAATACTCTATATACACCCGAATTTTTCTTATCTCTGGTCATGTATCATATCGTCGTGATAGTGCTGGCGGCAAGTTATACAGGGTTGTTGTGGAATCCGATAGTTCTCAGAATCAAAAATCACAATGATACAAGGTTATAGTAGATGTCATGAATTCTAATATTATTGGTTCGATGCTCGATCAATACCTAGGAGTTTTAAGCATCGCACTGTACCGCTGTTTTTAGTTGTCCAAAGGGACCTTAAAGGTCCAAAGGGCCTTGGTCGCAACGATGATCAGCCCCTTAACCTAAACTAATGCGAACGAAACTATCTGCGAATGGGAATTTTTATTGGTTTCCGGTGTAATTTTTGATTTGCCATTAAAACTCTTTGAAAAAATTTAATTATAATACAAATATAAGAACAAAACGCAAGATACCGCAACGCGTTAAGTCAGTTTTGATCATGTAAATATTTACATTTTTACATAGAAGGTAATAGAACATCTCTTGGACAGCAAGTTTACTATTATTTCGAAAAATCGTTATTTTTAATATTTCGCTCATTGTAAACCGATTTTATGAACATTTAAAACATTGAAAACAAGTTATGTATTTAAATTTAAAAAAATTCACTTATATTTTAAAAATTCACAATTATTGCAATTTTTATTTTGCTAGTTTTCTCCCATGAATAGAAAGCGTCGGCTGATTCGAGTTTAGGTTTTGCTTATCTTCGATAAGACGAAAACCTAATCAGATTCCAAAACACTATTGAAAATCAGATGTAACAAAAGAAAAAAGAACCCAGTTAAAAAGTTAAAAAAAAGTAAAAATGGAGCATATTTGTTTAATTTTTCTTTTATAGGAAAATTCTGGAGTACAATCTAACAACAGTAAGTTTACATTGAAAAATGCGCTGAAACGTGTTAATATACTGCTGGAATCGTTCCCCATACTCATCATTTAGTGCTCCAATATTTTCGAGCATCGAGCGAGTATGCATCCCTTCCGTACCATACTTACTGTAAGGCTTAATGTTTTTGACGTGTTTCTTCAGCGAGTTAACTCACTTTTAGTAGTTTTCAACATAGTCTTTGTATGGGAAGTGGAAGTGGTTTTAAACCGATTTCACTAATTTTTCCAGTATATGAGTTGTTTGGTTGATACTGCTTTATTGGTTTGCGAGCTAAGTGCATTAATAAGGCGGGGCCGTACCCTCTTTTAAAATTTTTATTTAGCTGTATATGTATATAGTATGTATATTGTAATATGTATGTATATTAGCTGCCTCTCTCTACCACAACTTCCTGTACCAAGTTGCCGTTTTGTATCTTAATTTGGAGCTTAGTTATAGCACTTCATAGGTTTCCGCTTAACGGCGTCTTTTGGGCGTGATAGTATTCCGATTATGCCCATCTACAATAGAAACCTTCTTATAGTGCCAAGGAATACGTGTACCTAGTTTCATCAAGATATCTTAATTTTTACCCAAATTATCCCTTGCACAGGTGGACGGACGAACGGACAGACAGTCACTTGGAATTCAACTCTTCTCATCATCCTGACCATTTATATATATAACTCTATATCTATCTTGATTAGTTTTACGTGTTAGAAACAACCGTTAGGTGAACAAAACTGTTTTTGTCTATTGCAACATTTTGCGAGAGTATAAAAATCATTATTTTTGGTTTCTGCTAAAAACAGAGTTTATTAATTTGTGGAGAAATTAAAATTTACCCTTTTAAAATTGGTCCGCATCCTGAGAAGAAACTATTCATATTCACTCTAGTATGATCAATGCTTAGATTAATATGTTTAAGTGTAATATATGTACGATCGTACCATACATATTACTACAAGGTCTTAGCCACTCTAGCGTATCATAAATAGGTAAAACTTCTGATTGTTCGTTTCCGTTATACAGTAGGTATTATGTAATTTAACGTATGTGTGCATGTATAAACGTAATAAATGTGGCGGCTCTCTTTGCGGCTGTTTATCTGCTGGTGTATCGGTTGGACTACCGCCGCAACGGTGCGAACGTCTACAGCGGCGTTCAAGATATCCTAAGTGGAAGTTTAACGAGGTTGACACGTGCACGCCCTTAATTTGTTTACAAATCACTTCAGATACGTTATACACACGAGTACTCTGTACTACTATATCACCACTATGCGGCGTTCCAGTGTGAGTACACATTACATGATCTATTAATGAATCGTAGCATGCGTACCTAAGTGGATGGGGTTCCGGTGCATGTGTGCTGTATGCAGCATGTGTTTCTACCACCCATCTTCAAGCTACCTTTATTCCCTTATGATACCAACCGATAGGTAAATCCTAGCCGGCCCAAGCAATTGCAACACCACTAGGTCATCGTAAGCGAACGCAACGATAGGTTGTAAGGTAGCGCTTTGCTATCGACCGCCAACAGTTGGGTAATGGGCGACATGCGTTGGACGACGCGCAACGTTCGTCTGACGATGCGGTCGCTCAATTGTTTCATGCTCTTTCGACTTCGACCACGATCTCGGATGATAGGTCATGCGATGCTGTTTGCACTGCTGATGACATTTAACGTGTGATACATGCGGCCGATGGCTGACGAAGAGGGTGACGATATTCGCTGCCATCTCCTGCCACTAGCCAATCAGGGCATTTATTTACCAGCTTACTGGTGCAAAACACTACTGCTGGGTTTGTTTCAGTTTTTCTGCTTTTTATGCTAATATGTCTTCAGAAATATAGACACATATAGTCTATCAGAAATATATAGAATCGTCAAGGATACATTTTTACAAAGAAAAAATTAAAAAATTATCTTATCTATCGAAATTATCTATATGTTCAAATATGAAAACAAACCATCGAAACAATATTTATGAGTGAATTTCTATATGTTGGGCTCCAAACCAAATATGTATGTTACTCTTGACTATTGTAAGCTCGAAAATGTCGGAATATGAAATCAAACTATTTTATAGCGAGGAAATAAATTAAAAAAAAACTGTTTTTGTCAATTACATTTCTACAATTTTCTTTCTACATATTTCTAATTGAACTTGATAATAGAAATTTCCTTTTTTAATAAACTTAAAATATATAATGAAATAAAAGTAAAAATAATTTACTGACCAATATAATTGGGATAAAATTAAATGTAGAGGTGTAAATCATTATACTCGATTTAAGGAAGGAAGATGGGCAGTTTCCTCCGTATTCGGTATCAAACTTTTGATCATATTGCTTGGTGTAGAGAGGTATGGAGGAACCATGGACAGTTTCTGTCCGTATTCGGTACTCTGGGAAACGTGATCACATAATTCTGTTAAAGTAAGTATAAAATAATTTTAATTGATCGGAGTTTCTGTTTACGTGTCTTAAATTTACACCATTTTTTATCAAAAGATCTCAAATTGTACAATAATTACTGCTTGTACAAATGCGTGAATGAACTGACTGACAGGCAGGATTTAATCAATTTATTTCTCTATTCTCAGCATTTTGATTTTTATAAGCCTACATCTAATATTTTCCCTTAAGATGTTAAAAAAATCTTTAAGTAACTGTAACTGTATAACTCTCTGTGCAACAATTGCCAGAGTATAAGGCTACAGGGGTAATTATCGTAATTGTACAGATTCATTGGTTAATTTAGCTTAAAATGAAATGTTATTCCAGAAAGAGGATGTAATTATTGAAAGTTGGGACTATACTAAAAAGAGAAAAGAACTATTGTGGGGTGAATTGACGGGACTAAACATAAGGCAAATTATTTAATATTATTGTCGTCTAAAGAAAAGTATTATGAAGCTTTGAAAGTATTACATGCGATCAATCAGTGTGTCAGAAGGAATCGAAGAGATCCTCTTTTACAAACAAATACCATTTGGAGAAAGACTTCCCCAGCAGTTTCGGTTTTTTTCAACTCGATTAAAAGGAATTATATTATTGTAAATAATTAAATAAAATTCACCTATGTTGTATTCGGAAAATTATAAATGTAAATGAATTATTAAGAAGTTTCACATTATTTAATTTCTCAACTCTTAAATACACATAAAGTTGAATTGTAAACGTATTTACTTTTATATCGGAGCAGTAAACACAAATACATATATATTAGATTGAAACGATTGAGATATTGCCCATTAAATAGCGATGTAGGCATCATCATTTCATTTAATCATTACTTTGTCCTATATATATAATATAATTTGAACGCTTTCAGCCATAATATTCTCTGCCTGACCGATTATTAGATTGCAATTGATCATCAAATGTTCCTGCCGAATAGTGGCATTCATTGGTATTGAAAAATCGGTTATAAACCAAATTCATATTTTGTGTATTAATATAATATATTAATATATATATTTCACATAATATATTAATTATTTACTTTATATTTTATATAATATAATATATTAATACTCCTGTTTTATAGTTCCACATAACAATAGGAGTATTCTAGGTGGTATGAGAGCGTTTCAAATATTTAACTTAAAATGCTTTCAAAGTATTACAGATTAATAACATAATTAATATTTCGCTGGATAGCCTCGGTTTTTCCACACCCTTCCGGTGCATAGAGTCTATAAGATCTTCGATAATGATATTTCTTCCTCCTTTCACCACCTTCCATAAATCTCTCGAATTGGTTGGTTTCTGTTTAGCAACACTTTTCTTGATATCGATCCAAAGGTTTTCTATGGTATTGAGGTCAGGAAGCGAGCAGGCCAGCGCATAATCTCAACCCTGTTGACTTTAAACCAATCCTTTGCTCACTTCCTGTTATATGTTTTGGTATGTTTAGGGCCATTATCCTGTTGGTATATGTTGGTTACTCATACCAATGGCATATTCTCTGAGGCATATAGTAACATTACTTCATCTAATATTTTGTCATATGTCCTTTGGTCCATAATGCCTTCAATCAAGTGCATTGGACCAACTCCACTATGTGAAACTACCCCATACCATGATTTTGGCGACGCCATATTTAAAGGTTTTGCTTTTGTAAACCGGGGACTATATTCCGTGTTAGCTGGATGTAGGATAAAGTTCCTAGAACTTGTACTACCAAATAATTAAATTTTGGATTCATCAATAGTCAATATGTTTCGCTATTTACCCATGGTCCAGGAGACGTGCACTTTTGCGAATTGTATACGTGCTTCCACATGTTTCTTTTTTAGTAGCGGTACTTTTCTGCGCCAATCGCCTACCAAAAATTTCAGTATTAACCGACACATTTAGTTCGTCGAACATGGTCCTGGCTGATGCAAAGGGATTAATTTTGCAGTAGCGTATTATATTGCGATAGTCCGGAATGGATGTTTTGCGCTTTTGTCCACTTGTTTCATTTTTATTCCTATAATATTTAAGGCATTTGCTACTGCTTGGGTAGAGCATTATTCGATTTCTTGGATCTCCTTATACGTGCTGTGTTCAAAAAGTACTGGGAATGTTCTGCGACTTTAATACCATTATGCATCATGAATTCTTGCCTCAAGGTCAAACAGTCAATAAGGCTTACTGTACTACCTACAAGTTCAACGCCGTTTGCGTGAAGCAGTCAAAAAAAAAAACTCCCGCATTTGTGAAAAAACAATTCATGGCTTTTGCTCACTTTTTCCAAATTTTACAATTCTGCTCACACTTCGTTGCTTGTTCGTGAATTCTTCACCAAAACCAATACTGTAACGATACCCCAGCCTCCATATTCGCCAGACATGGCTCCATGTGACTTTTTCCTATTTCCAAAAATAAAGAGAACCTTAAAGGGTCGTCGTTTTACAAGTATAGATGACATTAGAAGCGCATCGCTGAAAAAACTAAAGGCTATCCCAAAAATCAAGTTTGAGACGTGTTTTCGCAATTTATTAAAGTAAAACAAAATTCATAAAGCGCGACCACACCACACATGGGGATAAAATTGTTGTAAAAATATTAAACTAGATCCATTCAGGTCTCCATGCATAATAATAACTGAAATCAATGTAAAATTTGGCTTAAACATGCGAGCTTTAATTCGGATTAAAATGGCAAGCAGACTGGTGCGAAGACACCTGAATAAAAATAATTAGAGTGGTTGGATCAACAGAAAGAAACTGCTTCTGGCAAAAGCAAATATTAAAGCGCGTTTGTCATTCGCACATAATCATAGCTCAAAGGACATATGATTCTGGAAAAGAATACTTTTAACCGACGAAACTATAATTGATTGTATTGGTCCTCATGGCTAAACGTGCATACAACGCGAAAAAAACAGGAAAATATTCTACGACATACAAAAAGACGGTAAAGAAGAGTGGAGCATGGTGGAAGAAATTTCATAGCCTGGGAGAGCGCATCGTTGGGATACTGATGAATATATAAATAAAAATTAGTAAATTCGTATATATTGAATTGTATATTTCAAAAATAAAATGGAGCAAAGATTTTTGGAAATGGCTCAAATTTTTATGCATGACAACGATCCAACGTATGGTAAAAAAGTAGCTCTCACAAAAAACAAATCCACTTTTCAAGCAAGCAGCAAGTTAAAGAATTCTGATGAACTCTCGGAATGTATACGGACAATGTGGTATTCTAACAGATGTGGAGCTGTTATTCGGAATAAGCCTTTTAACGAAAGGTAAGGTTAATTAGGTAAGCAATTTGAAGAAATTTGTTTCGTCTCTTATAATTATTAAATGCTTTTTACACATAAAAAGATGTGCGCTAAATGTTTGTCTAAAATCAGATAAATATAAAAGAAATTGTTTAAATAATTGTTTTCAGATTCTTAATAATCAGTAATAATCTGATTCTTAATAATCATCAAATATGTTTATAAAGAAAACAATATTTGTATTTGTTCAAATTTTATTTTACAGAAAAGTGATGAAGTGCGCTACATCTTGCTTGTACTATATCATACACACTAGCTAACTAATAATAACAATTTTTTCCTGAAATTGATGTGTTTTGGTACTAAAAATGGATAAAATCGGTTACGTACTTCCTACAGCCCTCATATACATAATAGAATGACAATATTAAATGAATATGTTAACAGTACGTCTACTGCCGTTCGGTGATTAAAATGTTTGAAATCGGTGCCTGGATTATCCTGTCACCCATGTACTAAATAGAATAATTTTCACTATTGTATTTTAGTTTATGTCGAACATGTCGTCCAATCTATGAAATATTTTAATATAGTTTAACATACATTGGTTTAATGCTAATATTAATTAAATCGGCCCAGATATTACCCAGCCCTAATAAACCCAATATTGTATTTTTCGACCTTTATTTTCGACCGATTGACTTTATACTTATACCTATACGTCGACCAATATGTGATATTTTTTTGAAATTTTGTAAACATATTGTTTCAGACGTAATGTGGTTTAGTGCTAAAAATTCATGAAATCGGTCCGTACGTATATATTTATATACGTCTATATTTCCAGTTGACGTGAATATGGGTTAGTCAGATATCTCAAAAAATCTTAATGATGTCGTTTGATGTCAAAAATGGATGAAATCTGCTCATAAGTTTCCTATCTTTCATAGTCTTCTTTCTTTCGTCCCATTGAGTCTAAATCGATATCTAACTAAAATTGAGCAGGAATATATATTGTAAGTATAATGTTATTCGGTACTAGGTACTAAATTAGGTATATCGGTATGCAGCAGCACTAATAAGATACTATATTCATCTTCTAGGTTTATTTTAATGTACAATAGATATTTTTGATATAGAAATGGCGCTAAATGATCATAAGATACCAAATATGATTGCAATCGACTCAAAATTTCGTCTAATAACGATTATTGAATTCATAATAAGAATTCATTCATTTTTTTTTATCATAAGGCTTTTCAAATACCACGAAATATTTTCTCGCATTTGATTCTTACAAATTGCGAGGCCATCTAATGTTGCGCTCGAAATTAACTCAACTAATAATCTACTTTTAAAGAATTTACAAACTTCAGTTTCATTAGAAAACATAAAAAAGTAACTGAATTGCAGTGCTATAGGAGGGTTTGCACTTTTTTGTGTAACCACATTGTGATAAAATTTTTGTGGGGAGATGTTCGGTATATGTATATGTTCCCAAATCCATATATATATACCTACGTAATTTGAGAGCACTGATTCTGCGTGGTAATGCGCACTACCACAGTGTTCATTCTCTTTTACGATAATTTAAAGTATATTAAAATATCTCCTCTCGGCAGATAATGACTCGTCTGAACTTATTTCGAAAACAAAAACTACTATCGTAAAATCCATCAGCCATTTGAAATTGGGTTAACAATTGTAGCTCCCTCCATTTATACGTCAATTAGTACATAACATATTTTTATTACTTCGTCATTTAAATTTTGCTCATAATTTTAATGATGCAGGAGTTGAGATATCGAAATGAGAGAGCTAAAATGTGAATATTTACTATACAGACACATTGTGATTAAATAATCTCTAAACATGTTTGGTCGTAACAAGTGATTCATTATCCTTAGATAAAAGATTTTGATCTTTGTATCTGTTAGGCTAGTTGTAGTTTTATAAATACATTTCTGAACTAAATGTGCTATTTATTAGATTCCGGCCACTATTACGACTAATTATAAAGTAAATTGAGGAAATTTTTTTTTTTTCATCGAAATCATTCCTAATAAAAATTGCTTATTCAAACCAAATACAAAAGTGTATAGTCAGTTTAAATTTAACTTGTATAATTTCGTGTTTCTTTGTTCTTTTTATGTAAAAATACCCTGCTAAAATACCAACATTGTAAAAGTTGAAAAAAAGTTGCAATTTTTTTTTTAAATAAATTTTGACGGTGTCGAATGAAATATGGGAAAAAATAAATGGGGAAACAACATTATTTTATAAGCGTCTACATTAAATAGTTACTAGAATAGTTTGCCACTGATGATGCAATCGTTTTTGCTGAAACTGCCATTGTTGTTCGCTATGTTTGTTGCTGTAGAAATATTCACATTGTAAATGTAATATGTACAATGAATATGTGTATATAAAAGGTGTTTTTATATAAATGGTATACACCCGATTGAAGCGAGGTTCTTTTGAAAAACCAAACAAATCTACAAATATTTGAGCACTTTATACTATACTGTTGGTTTCACTTTTTTGGATGCGGCCATTTTTCCTTTTATCGTTTTTTATGCTTCACCTTTCTCGCTTATCGTCAATCCTTGATTTTTTATTTAGAAATATGTACATGCATTGTAAATGTATGGGTAGATTTGTTCTTTATGTACATATATACATTTCTATACATACAAACACAAAAGTCCAAAGTGGCTTATACTATAATAGCATAAGAATTTAATATATATAATTCAGTACATATTATATATACTTGTGGAATACAAAATCGTATAAATTTCTGTATGTACACATACACATAACTAAAAGTGTGTATGTACTTTTGTTGAGAATGTAGGATAAATTAAGTTATTCATCTTAATGAAAAGTTAAACTTTGAGACTACAAACTCCATTTTTTAGATTGCATGAATTTTTGATCTAGTCCCGTATATATAAGGATATATTATACTTGTAGGTTCTTAATTCGAAAATTCGAAAGTCGAGTAAAGTGATGTTATAAAAGCCACACATTTTAGGCATATTATTCAAATAAGATAAAATGTACACTTGTATATTACAAATAGAAATATTTCAAATATGTGAAATTTTTAAAGAAAAATGGATGTGCAGTACTTCTTAGCATTTGCAGATTATAATAAATTATGTAGCTAAGGTAAATCAAATTCATTTTAGATTTTTAAACAACTCCAACAATCTGAGAAAATGTTTTTTAGTGTAATGAATATCATCTTCTTGCATCAAAGTAGCCATAAGTAAAAACAAATATAAACTGCCTACCTTTTTCGGCTTTCATAATAATATTTGCTAACACTTTTCGTTTTTTTTTAATTCGAAAACAACACATTTTTTTTATAATAATTCTATAAATTAGTATATATTTACTTACCATTCGAGATGATTTTTAATGTTTTAGATCTTTTGTTACTAACTGTTAATAACTTTGATTGTGCCACATATATAACATTCAGAAAACGATATGGTGGTTTGTGTATATGACTACTGACTAATATTTTGCAAATCTCGAGTGGAGTTCATCCGCGCTGTTAAAGAGTAATTCAGGATGCTCATAAATAAAATACACATAATATGTATTGTATTTTACTTACTTTTACTTACTTTACTTACTTTATTATTGAGTGAAAGTCCAAATTGCATCAGCAATAAACCCCAATTTTGACATTATTTGCTACTGGAGGAAGATGCTTAAATGAACTAGTACGCTCCGTAAATCGGTATAGCATGCAGAAATGCGCCCGCTTATCAAATTTCTGTCCGGTATTTTTAATGAGGTACTAGTTGTGTTTAAATAAAATTTTTTTCTCATGTTTAAATAAAAAGCTCATGTTTAAATAAAATATTTGATATTCGTCTTAATAAAAACGAAAGGAAATTTGTGACTCCGGCGAGGTCACGGAAAAGATGCAAATGTGCGGTAATGACCCATCTATTTTAGAAAAAACAAGATTGAACCATATTGGCTATTACTGTGTGCTCTTTCCAAAAATGTCCAAATGTTTAATACATAAATAAATATATATGTATATTAATTTGGGTGAGTTTATTTTGGCTCATGAATCATTGACAATATCCTTCACTCCCTTAGGTACTTGATAAATATAGCATAGTTTTTGGGAAGCGTTGCTTGATGTAATTGTTTTTCTTGACTAACTAGTATGCATTCATAAATACATAGTCAGAATTAAACTCAGTTTCTGGGAATTTATTGATGTTTGCATTTACATAAATTTTGGTCTGAGAATTGCCGATCCGTATTAACAGACACTTGCTCATTCAGAGTATAAAATATCATCTTAGGAAATTGTCGATGTAAAAATTTATTTTGATAGGAAACTGTATAAATTTGGTGTAAATGTTAATTTTATTTGTTTCCTCACGTCATTATCAATTGTCTAAACATGATGCCAGCACTGACCAAAAAGTTGCTAATTATTTGCCGTAACAGTCAGCTTTGTTGGAAACGTTAGACCTTTGACAGCTGGCTCGACAAAAAACGACCGTATACTCTTACATAGGCTTGCAAGCATATCTACTTGAAGAACCAATTAAATCTTAATTTTTTGCGGCGAAACGTTGATTATATATAAATCGACTATTTTTTGTCCATCATTCATGCGTAGATGTCAATGATATTTCCATCATTTATTTCCCAACCTGAAAAGTATGGAAAAGTAAACTCATCAAAAAGTAGATAAAATTTTTATTTATCGGCCAATATGTGAAATACAATAGATACAATTAAATAATTAAAACATAAAATACTTTCACATAATGTAACAGTTATTAATCATAATCATAATGTAACATAATTATCAAATCATTTCTAATCAACAGGAAAGATTAACAGATCAACAGAATTTTAAATAAAAGTAAATAATGTATTTCAAACTTTAGAATTTAGAATTAGCATACTTTAAAGATCCCAATCTACTTCTCCCAAACGTATACCCAAGCGTATACTATTAATAGCCTATACTATTTTGTGAATTTTGGTTTGAATACTTATTATATACTTTCATTCTCTACTTATTTACGAGCGTTTCTAACTGAGTAATTTACCAAAATTGAAATTAAAAATTTTTTTAAATCGTTTCTCTTTAAACAATAATGAATTTTTTAAGTAATACTTACTTCCACACTTTTTTATAGTCAAATATTTTTTAACAATTTACATTGTCTATTAATGCATTAATATGATCATATTAATATTTACAATTGTGCCTATACGCTGCTTTCTTATAAATAGATAGTTAGTATATAATTTTTCAAATTCTTTAAGATTGCCAAAAATTGAGATATCTTGTTGTAACTTGGTACATGTGTTCCTTGGTTCTCTGAGAAGGTTGAAATTACAGATGGACAAAATAGCCGGCAAAATGTTGTAAATCGACAAAATATAAAGTCCTACACCCAATTCACAAATTAAGGTAGAAAACTTCAATTTGATGTAGGAGATAACAGTGAGGTGGATCATCTGTGTTTTAAAATCTGTTTAAAAGTAGGTGTGGCCGGTAATACGCTTAATAAACTTATCTCACAAACTAATAAAGGTTTATTAACCAAACCTAATATGTGAAAAATTTTGAAAAATCGGAAAATAACCACGTATAATAATCTACAATTAATCAGCCAATTTCAATTAAATTAAATGTATAACATTTCCCTGGCATCCTTAAGTTACAAGCACGCCTACTTTTCATATGACACCAGTTTAAACTACGCTATATTAGGATAAAACTCAACACATTATTGTGTCAATTTTCATCTAAAAATATTCGAAATTGGACTAACCCTTTTAAAGACCCCAGATACTAAATATGATGACTTTCGAACCTACCACCGACCTTATACAGAAACAAGTAAGGAAGGGCTAAGTCCGGGTGTAACCGAACATTTTAAACTCTCGGAATGTGTAAAGATCAAAGGCGGGGAAATGCTTTCAGGTGCTGGCATAACTTTATATTAAAAAATGTTGCGGAAGAATTCAACATTCATTATTCGAAGAAATTGCCAATGGATTGCAATCATATTTGCTATCTTATTGACTTATATTACTGGTCATAGACTCATGTACATTCATTGTTATATTTTGCTTCGTGTCAGATATATATATATAGATATATTAAAATCTATCAAATTAACTCAAAAGTGATATATGCGATATAAACTCCAAAGTGGTTTAATAGATATACTAGATACATGAGGAGAAAGTAAACCAGAGAAAATGAAATCATTATATCAGAAATAAGCGGCCTAGACCATGATCTAGACCGATTTCTTTCATATTTAGCGCGAAATCACATTGTGTTTAAGAAAACATATCCACTTACTTTCATTAAAATATCATACATTTGACATACATAAACGGCTTAAACTCAGATGGAAAGTTAGAATTCTTATAGAGGGCATTTTTGGGATAGAGGAAGGTCTGCTCTGATCACATTAACTCTTTTCATTACTCAAGTATATTGGTGGACAGGTTTCCACGCAATTTTGTGAAGGTAACTCACACAGTGACCGACATATTCGGCATAAAGTCTACTAGAATAACGGAAATCATTATATGTAGTATATGGGAGCTGGGATAATTCGTTGACTTATTTCATACATTTTCGACATTAAACTATGGTACTATGGTACATGGGGGCTAGGGAAAGTGCTTACTCGATTTTATCCATTTTAAGCACAAGGACACCCTGTTATGGGAAAGAGACGCTCTCTAAATTTCACAGACATAACTCATATATTGACCGAAATATATGGTATAAGGTCTAGTGGGAGATTGAAAATCCTTCTATTAGGTGTATGGAGGCTATTTACCAGATTTTCCCCATTTTTGATTCCATACATGATGTTTTTGATACTATTATCATGGAAATATAATCCTCCAATTTCATTACAATATCGTTCAGGTTTACCGATATTTCGGTAAAAAGTCAGGTAGGGGCACTGAGGTCCATATATTGGGTATCTAGTGGGTTGAAATGTTGTAATCAGATTTCGAATTTTTTTACGAATGAGATGGCATATCTTGAACGTATTATTCGTGAAATACTTTATTCCAATATCTTAATTGATGCTTGATTTATCTACTTGATTTATCTCTCTTAAAGTGAAAGGTTCAGATGAAACTTAAAATTAATTTCAGATGAAACTTAAAAGTTATATGAGGAGTTTGCGTGGTTTTATTATGCAAATATAATGTTACATACCAAAGTTTGTTGAAATTAGTTAAGGGGTTCTTGAGATATGGGATTTCACCTAAAAGTGGGGGGTCCTACACCATCACCAAAATTTTACACGGATTCCTATGCAACCCTTTCGAATAATATTTGCTGTAAGATTTAATGTTTCTGACATGTTCCTTCAGAGGTTAGCCCACTTTCAGTAGTTTTCAACATAACGGGGGTATAACATAACATTGTATGTGGGGTAAGCGTGGTTAATATCCGATTTCACTTATTTTCTCAGTATATGGGGAGATACTAGAAAAACTAGTTTGATTTATATAGCTTTAACGGTTTCCGAGATATATATATTAAACCTATTGAGGGGCGGGGTCGTGCCAATTTTACAGAGCTTTTCTGCTCACAGATGCCCCGCCTTACTAGGATCCTCTATACCAAGTAACACATTTATATCTTAATTCGCTTAGTTATCGCACTTGATCGGCTTTCGATTAATGGCGTTTTGTGGGCGTACACCCATCTGCAGTATCAACCGTCTTGCGGTGACAAAGAACATGTGTACCAAGTTTCATCAAAATATCTTAATTTTTACTCAGTCACAGTCACTCGGATTTCAACTCGTCTTTTCATCCTAATCATTTATATATATATATATATATATCTAACTCGATTAGTTTTAGGTGTTACAAAAAACAGTTAGGTGAAGAAAACGAATATACCCTGTAGCAACATGTTGCGAGAGTATAAAAATGCAGCTATGGAATATAATTGGCACGAAGTTTGATTTCATATAAATGCTAAAATTGTTTAATTGAAAGTTGATAAAAATGTAAAAAAACATTTAAAACGTTAATATTAATATAATATGTACGTTAATGTTACGTTATATTTTGTTTTTTGTTTACCGTTATCAATGATGCGTAGTCAATGCTGGTTTTGAGTGGACACATAAATGGCACAAATTACTTTGCAGAAGTAGTACTCGCGTAAATTTAAACAAAAAGAGTAAGAGTAACATAATTAGAAAAATGAGTATTTCAGTGTAAGAAATAATATAAAATGTGATCCGGAAAACATACCACAATAGAAGAAAGACGGATAATTTAGAAAATGTACGAAAAAGGGCAAAATTTGGACGAAATTGCTAAACTAATGCAAATTTCTTGTAAAAAAGTATACAACGCAATCAAATGCATCAAGGCACTCTCCCCAAGTATTGGCCAAAGGCAGGATTCGGAAACCAATAACATGCAAAACCGATGCACGTGCGGATGCTGCTATAGTAAAAAAGGTCCAAAATGATCTATTTAAATCTCCGCTACAGCAGCCGATATTAATCAATCATTGGGTTTACAAATGTCCTGTAGACTTGTCAGGAGACGTTCGAAACAGACAAAGCTTTTCGGGTGCATTTCGAGGAAGAAACCACTTCTTTCAAGAAAAAAAGAAGAAATTTCAAAACGACTGGACTTATGTGTCCAGCTCATTACATCACAGTTTTCGCAATTGGATCATTATTTTTTTTTAACAAGGAATTGTAACTTCAGCTTGTACTATTATTGAATACGAGGAATAAACCTTAAGTTACTGTAACACAAGAAAGAAGCCATAAAAAATGTGTCATTTATATGTCCATATCTGTACATCCTTTAGCACCTTATACCTAATATTTCTAACTTCCGTTTGATTTAATACCGAATACGTCAATCAATCCGAAATATCTTAACAAAATTAAGAGAATATATCAATTTCAGATATACTGTGGTTGGATGCCGAAAATGGGTGAAATCGGTTCTTGAATTTTAGCCTCCATTTAGTACATATTATGATGTCGGTCCAGGCCTTAGTCTAACCACCATATCCCTAATTTAAGGATTTGCGCCCCTATTTACTTTTATATTGCCAAATATATTGGTTAAAATATAAGATATTTTAATGATATTCAACATGAAGTGAATACTCAACATGAATTAAATTTAACGTGTCTCCGGAAAGATATTCGCCGTTAGTTAACTACTAATTACATAACTACTAATATTAACAATTTAAAGTCAACCAGAAAGACGAAAATTACTATATTGGATAAATTAGGGCCAGCGGAAGGTCTGAACTGATAGCATTTACTTTTTTCCATTAAACCAAAGCGTACTTCAGGCCATATTTAATACCAATTTTTTTACGATAACATACATGATATATTTGACATAGAGTCCACTAGAGTAACGAAAATCATTTAATGTAGTATATGGGGCCTGGGGAAATCCTTGCACCGTTTTCGCCACCAAACTATAGCATATTCAGGATTATACGTTCACTTAATTTTGCTGAGATATCTCATATATTGACCGATATATACGGTATGAAGTCCACCTGAAGTGTGAAAATTCTTATATTGATAAGTGGAGGTAGGGGAAGCATTGTCCCGATTTTATCCATTTTTCTCATCTCTGAATTTTCGGTATAAAGTCAGCCATTAGCCCTGAGGTCCTTATATTCGACATCGGGTAGCTTGTAAAGTTGTAAATTGTTCGATTTCGACCATTTTAAATGAGATGTGTTGCAACTTAAAGTCACCATCTGTTCAAAATTTTAACCCAATATCTTCGTTGGTGTTTGATTTATTCTTTGTAAAGTAAAAACGTGTGATGGAGTTTAAAATTGTGTTGTATAGGAATTAGGCGAGGCAGTAGAATGTTTTCGATTTTCATTTCAAAATCATGAATGAAGAATGGCCATATAATGTTGTGTATTAAATTTTATTGAAATTGGTCCGGTAGTTGCTGAGATATGGGATACCACCTAAAGGTTATTATTGTCCATTGTCCAATTTCCACACCGACTGCATGCAGCCCTTCCCTTCTTTACATTTAATCCTTCAAACCTTTCTTTCACTAGTTTTCAACATAACCTTTGTATGGGGATACTTATTATTATGGAAATGGATGGATGGATATTATTCGCAAAAGGTAGAAATATTCCCGCAAAAGTACTCGATTAGTTTTAGGTGTTACAAACAACCGTTAGGATAGCAAAACTATTATACTATATAAATCAATTAAGAAGATCGTTCAATGTTTCTGTTAGTATGTACAACGGTAAGTCAAGACTTGTAAAATGTCCTCAAGGTTATTTTATTTCAGCTAGTGTAATTATCCGAATCGATCAAAATATCATTGACCTTAGAATTTCAGAAGAGTTTACTCCCTTTAAATATCCGTTGAATTGTTCTTAATATCATTGAATTGAATTTTTTTTTTTTGGTTTTTTAATTTTAAATATAAATACATTCTTATTAAATAAAATACCAAGCAACAGCATGTCCGTTTACTAAAATGTTCCTTTTCTTCGCTTTTATATTTGGCATGCATAAAATTATATTAGGCTTGCTCTAAGCGAAATAAATATACTATATACCGAATTTCTCCAATTTCAACCGAAGTTGTCAATTGCAAAAATTTGTAGTTCATTAATGCGTTTTTAATATTTTTAAGGAATTCATTTAGTTATTTTATATGAAAAGAATACCTTGTCAAATACATAAGGTTGTTTACTTGAATGTATTCAATTTCCTCAACGGTCTTATATTGTTTCTATTTAACTTTTACTGCCAGTAAATAATAGAATTGCCTTCCTATTCAATCCGGTCCGACTCCGCCAATTTACAATATAAGGATGTAATGCAAGTGCTACAAATAAAAGTTGGTTATAGTCGACCAAGAACTTGTGAGATATAAAATTTCTCTTAAATATAGGAGGTAAAATATCGTTCGTGAAATTTTTTAATTGATCCGCACATAAACCTGCAGTCATCATTGCGACCAAACTTAACGCTTCCCTCGTTATTCCTTTTTCAGATGTTGCTCTTTTAGTACTTTCGAACACAACAGTTATATGAAGAGTAAGCGTGGTTATTACCCAGTTTTCTCGATTCATAAAATGGTTTAAGGCAATGTTTTCACCAAGTTTGGTGCTATAGCCTTAGCTTTAGCAAGTCTGTTAGAATGCGTTGTGAACATATTATGGGGTGGCAACACGCCCACTTTTCAAAGCTTTTAAAATTACTTTCTACTGTGGCCTCCTGTCACATCTTAATATGTGTATCATAATATATATTTATATATAACCTTACATTTATTCGATAAGTTTTAGGTGTTGCGAGAGTATAAATTTATATTGCATTGTATTGTTGGAAAATTTTTTTTAAAAAGTTAAAAATTTGTATTGTTGGAAATATTCTGGTTCTCAAGAAATTGCTCCTATACAACGAAGTTGTCGAAAGCTTTTCCAATTGTTCGATTTGTATTTTAAACAATATATTATTTCAGCGCCAAAGAATTTTTTTCACTCTGCTTTTGCGCACATTTCGTTCTGGTTTGGAAGTAATCGTCACAATACTCTTTGAAAAACTTAATTAGACTTTATATCGTCTATAGGTTAAGCACTGATTAAATGTTTAGATAGGAAGATAAATACAGACACATGCAAATAGATAGCATATTTGGGATGGTTTGAAATGAATTAACCGTTTTGCATATAAATAATGAAAAAACATGAGTCCCAATAAGAGGGTTTATGGCCAATTGCAAATATAATATGTTTTTCACTATAATATAAGTTGGGACAAAATATTTAATTCTCTTTTCTAAAAACTAAATTTCCCACTTTACAATTTCCTTCGGAAAATATCTTGTATTTTTTACACAGTGATGATAAACGAAACATTGTTTGGAATATTTACATAGTCATTTTTACTGATTCAACTATTATCTGAAGAATATACATATAAGAGTAATTTCATTAACTGAGTTTTTGCTCATATAGTTGCATTGTCGGCAAGTAATTCTTCAAAGTCTACACATATGGTGAACGCCAAATTTTATAGTTGAGAGCGTGGCTGTCAGCCTAAGTGTTGAGAACTCAAATTCCGGTACAAACAAATTTAAAAGAACCTGGTGTATTTATACTATGAAAAACCTTTCTCATAAAATTCATTCAGAAGTGTCGTAAAACAAGCTCAGCTCCAGGTGTAGCAAAACCCATAAATATTGGGTTGTTCGGAAAGTCATTTCGTTTTTTTTGGGGAACATGAAAGACAGTTTTCGTATAATGCCTTTCAAATGGCCATAAACAGTTGAATTCGACAAATTTAACCTCTCACCGATCTCTCGTGTGGTGATTCGCCGATTTGCATCAACTAATGCCTTTATCGCATCGACCGGCCTTCCAGACCGTGGTGCATCTTCGACATCAAAATTGCCGGATCGAAATTTTGCAAACCAGTTCTGGCACTGGCGTACTGTTAACACGCCTTCTCCATACACATCCGTCAATTTTTTTTCTCGCTTGTACAGCATTTTTACCTTTTCTGAAGTTAAAAAGTAAAATATGACGAAAATGCTGCTTATTGCTCTCCATATTTAAAAAGGCACCAACCAAAAACTACTGGGTAGAATTAATAGAACTTTTTCACACACAAGCCTTGCAATATCAGCTCTCATGACATATAATGGTTATGGGGCTTAAGTGTGAAGTTAGTTTCGAAAAAACGTAATTAAGTCCTCTGGCGGGAAAAAACGAAATGACTTTCCGAACAACCCAATATATCATGTACTTATTATATATATAGAAATCTAGTGAAATTGGTTAAAGAAATGGGAAACTTTTAAGTGACGAATTCGCACAAAAAAAAAAATTCATAGTTTTGACATTTTCAAATACAGTTAAAGGCATCTAAAATATTCAATATGTTATATAAAAAAGCATAAGTTGCTTTAAAAATAAATTATAATACAATTTTAGCTACAAATTTAGCTACAAAACTCGAATATGTAGTTTGTAATTTTGGAAAAGTCGGTGCGGCTCCAATCTCGAATAGCTTTGATTTTCACATGGAAAGGTTAAAATGGGATCTTTCCTAATTAATTTAAGTTCCTTTTGTTCTCTGAATACAGATGTTAATACTATCTACTTAAATTTTTTAACACTATGTTTGAGACGAATACAATATATAAATGAGTAATAGTGTGCACCTCTACCCCTATTCAGCAACGGTCGCCACGTAGGTATGCAGGTTTTTAGTATTCTCATCCTAGATGACTTTATATAATATGTGTATTTAACATTACATAGAGATATGTTTTTGTGAAGTTCTTGATGTTTTTCAAAGAATATTTAGGTTACCCATCAATATATTAGCATTGATTCAATATGTGCATTGTGCCCATTTTAATTTTTACAATATAAATTCGATAATTTGTGTCCAACGAACAAATAATAAAATAAAAAATTCGAGTCATTCGAGTGAAGTAGGAAATGCTAAGAAGGAATCGCCGAACCTACAGATTTTTACATTCATGTAATTTTATATATCCAAGCGTATATCTATACAAAATATATATATATATATATTTACAAAACGGGTATGAATAAATAAAAAATTTGCTATGTAGCAATGTACGCAAACTTCTGCAATGACTTTGATTGTGGTTTGTATATGTTTCGGCTCACTTTTTCGTTTTTATATATTTACTTTTTTTTATTCGCCAAAGTAGTCATCGTCAATCGCACAAGAGCATCAACACGGACGAACGACGATTGTGATGTCAGTACCTTTTGGCAAGCTTCAGCATTACGATTAAAGGCGGCAACAACAATTGTTATGGTAAGGCAAGAACCCCATAGGGACAGTGGATGTGGAAGTAGAAATGGCAGCAGTAGCGAGCCGACAATGTAGAAAAATCGCAAAAAACAAAAAATGCTGAAAAACGAAGAGAAATAAAAATAATAAATATGCCTACATTTATAAATATGTAGGTAGATGCATGAGTGCAAATAAAAATAAGTGGGTAAGTATTCAGCAGCCAACAACGCCGATAACAACGCAAATAACAGAAACAGTACAACGTCTATATGTCTCTTCTTTGCTATGTCAATGAAATGATGCCACCGCAATCACCGGTGGCAATGGTGCTGCAGCAGTTGTTGCTGTTGCTGCATAATTCATACCTATACTGATTCTGCCCACAACCTGCTACTTTCTGTTTGCTACCAAGCATCTTAGGCCGATTGTGATTACTGGGGTTGCAATGTTTTACACATCAATATACATTTTTATAAATGTACATATACGTACATAAACGTACATTATATATGTACATAAACCTATTTATACCTATGTAGATGTAAGCCCCAATATATTTATTTGTGTGTTCAATTCAATTCAGTCATAGTCGTTCACACCAACAGGAATGAGTAGATACAGACGACTCTAAACATTAGTCGCCTTTCGTTGGTAATAATATAGTAAATGAGTGAACCTGCTCAATCTTACTGGCGCCCAACCCAATCATCAGAGCAAATACCACGCCTCCCTCATATCGAAAGCGTTAAAGGCACATATCCATCAATAGTAATACGAATACGCAAGCAAACCAGTGCCATAAAATAGTACACTTAAAAGCTTTGTGCATATTTTAAGCATGAATTTCCTCCCTTAAGCATAGAAGAATCATAAGCGCAAGAAAGAGAGATCTGTAGCCTTTGCCAAAGTTGCCATCAGAGAGGTTTAATCATCGCCAATCGGAAACGATTCTCATAAAAAAGATGCCTATATGTGTACAATATGTGTCCGAATGCGATAGCTATCTTTGGGCCAGCATGAGTTGAAATTGGTTTCACTCATTGCACAGGTCGGCGAAGTGATGTACGTTGCCAGAAACAGTGCCTGGACATGCATTAGTCGTCTCACATTCGTAGAACGGTGAACTGGAGGAATTCTATGTGATATAGTGCGCATGACTCAACAATGAAATTGAGTTCGAAACTGCAAACATGCTCTCCGTACCGTGTTTCGAACAACTACAACTAACGAGAACAACACACCCCAGAAACGATCGAATCACGGTAGTTAAACGTAAAGTCCCAAAACCACTCACGACAAATCAGTTTCCAACGTCCAGCTAGTGCCGGCAGTGTATTTAAAAATCTTTGAAAAGTTTTGAGCGAAAAAGAAATCGGCTGTGGGTGTGTGATCAACTATGTGTGATTGTGCATTGTTTGAAGTCAAAAATTAACTGCGGCAATCTATCTATCCCTAATAATGTATGTACATCATACGTACGAAAATGCAAACAAAATAATTATTGAAAACAGATAAATTATTAACAAAATAATGAAGTGTCGATATGTATATATGAAGCATTTCCTCTAATAATTAAAGATATGCATTTGTAGAATTAGTAACGACCATACGAAATTTGATTTTCGTTATTTGGAAAGCTCAAACTTTAAAAGATGAGCAGCAATGCTAACGGGAAACTGTATGTACGTATACTCTCAAAACGATATACAAACGAGATGAACATAAATTTATACTAAAATTTCTTTTCTAACGAAATGCGAATTCACCTTTAAATAAAAAAATAATGTTAGCACCTATTTGTGTGGTTTAGTATTTATAAGAACCTGTGAAATACGAAATTATAGATCTTGTTAACTGTTCAAATCAAAAAGTATTCACATAGTGTTGAAATGTTAATTAAAAAGTTAAAATGGCGAAAGCAGCTTTCAAAAATGTGAAATAATGCTTGATTTTTCAATAACAAATTAATGGAAAGCCACATATATATATGTACGCATGTAAGGTTTTTCGAAAATTGGAACATACTAACTCATGTGCTAATATACTCGTATAAATAAGCGTAAGCATAAGCTTCTTTCATACTTTAATTTTCAAGTGAGTAATCAAGTGAGTTTCAGTGAGTAGGTCGCTGGTAACTAATTCATCATTTAAGGGTACATCCATTGGAAGGTATTCCACAATGCGATGATATTAAGTTTAACCAAGGAACTGAACGCTCCTCAGCACAGCTTACTTATTAAGCGTAATATACATACAAACATTTTTATTTATTAATACACACTGTCATTTATACATACCTGCACATACTTGTGAATGTATATACATAAATATAAAAAAGACATTCTAGCACATGTTAAAATCTTATTTAGAGAAAAGACCAGTCGGCAGGGTCTACTTTTAGCTAATATTACAACAGTCAGCAGCTACCATTAAATCCAATTTAATTCAACGCTACCCTATCGCTACAGTAGTTGTTGTTATTTTTTTAGTTTTATCGTGAAATCCGCGCACTGTTGTACAAAGGAGCTCACAACGGTCTAGTTATAAATTGTACCTTAAATGAATTATAAGCTATCGGTAACGCTTACATTTGGGATCTCAGGTTATTTTCGCCCGCTTGGAAGTGTGAATATTGTTGTTAGAATTGCGTTTGGTTAAAAGCAAAGATTTTGCGCCGGCGGACCTGGCTTCAGATTGCTGTGCATATTAGTTGTGATTGTGAGTAAGGCTAATTATAAACTCTTTGATATTTGCAATGAAATTGAATTATGAAATCAAATAAATCCAGTTAAATAAACCTGTGGAAAACTTCAATTTAATAATATCAAATTACAAAAATAAATCAATTCGGATATTAGAAGCAACTGAAATAGCAAGAATTCCAAAAAGTAGGTGCTTAATAAAAAATAAATAAATAAAGAAAAAAAAATATTCGTTTTGTGATATGATAAAATAAATCAAACCGTTTGGTCTATAATCTATTCGTTTGTCTGCTGCCAATTCCAATCACTAAAGAATTTGAAGGTCTAGTTACTTAGTTACTTAGTTGTTGAGAGTTACTCTTGAGTAACTATATATGCATGGTTTTTAATATATATTAAGGAACCACTTTTAATATTAAGGAACAGGGTCAACTGCCAAGTCATAAAAACGTGGAAAAGCCAACTCATAATAATTATTTCGTACAGGGAGACAGGGCCGCAAATCATAGTGTTTTAAAGCAAATTTGTTAGTTTGAAAAATTTCAAAAATCGAATCACAATTACGTTTGATGGTTAATGAGCCTGGATGAGTGAAGCAGCGTTTGGGATATCTGAAAAATCAGTTGCGCAATTTACCAAAGGTATCAGCTGTCACATCTCGGAATTTTACGTGGATTCAGTAGTAGCGAAAAAATCCCATTGTAGTGCAAGAATTATTATCGCGGGTTTGTTGAAAAGACGAAAATTTACATCGTTTTTAAGCATCCTTAACAGCAAACCTTGAGATATTCCAAAAGACGCACATGGGCGTCTGCACCGAAGAGCGCCCTGTGATGCATTGGGTAAGTTTGGCAAATGCAAAAATATCTAAGTAGAGAAAATATAACACATACAAAATTGTTGAAATATTAACTGTAACAGACTTTGGCCTATAGTCTATGAGATTATTGATTTATTTAATATGAATCTGTGTTTCAATTGAAAAATTTTACAGTGTTTTACCAGAAAGGAACGTTTGCGGCTCTATGCCCATTTCTAAGAAATTTCTAAAAAGCTTTACATTGTTTGGGTTTATGTTTTAAAAAGCTATATATGTACATATATGCACATATGTATAACCCACGGTAAACGGTGGGTTGAGTACGGGACCACCAGTTTAGTATCTATATACTATTTAAATAATATTTAAATTTAACATAATAAAAAAAATTAAATTAAAATTAAAACCCATGGTTATTTTTTTATTTTAGAATTTTCAATTTTAGTTTTCAAAATTCTTTTCATGTATTTGCTATACGAGGTGTGTTCAAAAATAATGAGAGTTTTCGCTTTTTAAAAAAAATATGTCTTATTCGTCTACGTGAATGTCTCCATTGTCTGTCTGGCGAATATGGCATATGTGGAATATAGAATGGGGCATCGTTCAAGCATTGTTTTAGGCCAAAAATTCACGAACAAGCAACGAAGTGTGAGCAGAATTGAGCTAAAGGGAGCAAAACCCAGGAATTGTTTTTCCTCAAATTCGGACGTTTCTTTCGGATTGCTTCAAGCAAACGACGTTGAACTTGTAGATAGTACTCCTTATTGACCTTTTGACCTTGAGGCAAGAATTCGTGATGCAATATGCCATTAAAATAGAAGAACATTCCGTATTATTTATTTTCGTTATTTATTTATTTTTATGTATTCTATTATTTTCTGAACACACCTCGTATACCAACTCAAAACAAATTTTAATATGAATTTCAGACATGTATATATTTTATTTGAGAATATATTATAAATATCTGATCTCATCTCATCTCATCTGATGGTTCCATACGAGTTCCACGTGGAAACTGATGTTTAAATCCTTAAACTATATTGATGTCATCATAAACGTCGGATAAGTTTGATTGTTTATTACTCACAATATGTTATATAGTGAGTTTATTAGTGGCTACCACAGTGGAGTCGTATAGAGTCAGTCATACAACTTATGCAATATTCTTCGTGGGCAATACGTAACGATCCTATATATCTTTTGAAGAATCTTGTACTCAAACACACTATTTTATATATTTATAAAGTTACTTCTTCATAGCAGAGCTTTTTCTCCTATTATGGTTTGCATCTTTATGTTCCCTAACAAGTTTTAAACCGCTTCCGAACAGCTGTTTGGTTTGTTCGGCGAAAGCAGTTGTCGTGTAGTCGTAGTGCTGACTCTATACGATTGCACTATAGTGGCCACTAATAAACTCACTAAATAACATATTGTGAGAAATAAACAAATATAATTGCAACTGCTCAGTGAGAAAAATACATCAAAACAAATTACATTATCTAAATTTTTTTTATAACACAGACCTTTTTAAAATATAAAAATCGCTCTTAAAACCTATCACATTAGCAAAATTTTGATTTTATGTTCAGTTAGTAAAGTTGTATATATATATATATCTTTTTTGTGTTACATATACACATGTATTTTATGTATAAAACTGACACATTCTCGCAAGATCCTGTCTTAATTTATCTGACGTATGTAGGACCAACAGCTTTTAAATGAGCATATATTTAATAATAGATCTCATATAGTATTAAAGATAATCTGTGCTTATATGTTATTAAACATCGGTCCTGGTCAACTACATTTGTTCTTGATTGACATTAATTTGCCACATTTTCATATTGTAGGAGATGTTCCTCTTACCTATAAAAGTATTTTACACTTACACCATTTCTATTATATGCATTCGTATGAAAAAGCAACTTAGGTTTATTAAATATGACAATTTGAAGGAAAAAATATACTTTTAAGTGCTGTAGTGTTTACAACATTGCCAATAAGTACATATTCTTCCTTATGATCACAGTACTAATCACAATTTACTCATATATAGTACATCATATATAGTACATTCATAGATTACATATTTTCTACAGAATCATTAGTTATTGAAGGCAAAATGTTCAGCTTAGCGTGGTCTTTCGAAACCAAATTGTACTTTGTGTTTATTAATTTTCTGTTATCTCGAGTTAAGGTTAAATGTTATCAATATATATTATACTAAAGAATGGATGTTTTGCTGATAACTCGCGTGCAGTTTGCTGCTTTGAGTGTACATATTAAAAATTTACAGGACATATACAAAAATATGCAGGTAACATGGACATACTGACTTGAAGTGTTATATGAAAAGTAGGCCTTGGTTTTTATCCGATTTCTCCCATTTATCGCAAATAAATCGCAAAATATATATCACATACCAAATTTTGTTCAAATCGGTAAAGGCGTTCTTAAGATATGGGATTTCACCTAAATTGGGTGGCGCCACACCCATCACCAAAATATTAAACGGATTCCTATGCAACCCTTCCGTATCATATTTGCTGTAAGATTTAATGTTTCTGACGTGTTCTTCAGCGAGTTAACGCACTTTTAGTAGTTTTCAACATAACCTTTGTATGGGAGGTGGGCGTTGTGGGGTGGGATGGGGTTAATATCCGATTTCTTTTATTTTTTCAGTATATGAGGAGATACTAGAAAAACTTACTCGGAGCAAGTATAACTGATTTAGCTGTAACGGTTTCTGAGATATGTAAATAAACCTATTTGGGAGCGAGGCCGTACCCACTTTTACAAAAATTTTTGTCCACAGATGCCCCGCCTTACTAGGGTCCTCTATACCAAATAACACGTCTATATCTTACTTTGCTTAGTTATAGCACTTTATCGGTTTTTGATCAATGGCATTTTGTGGGCGTGACAGATTTCCAATTGCGCCTCTCTGCAACACCAACTGTCTTACGGTGACAAAAAACCGTACCAAAGTGTAACAAGTTTCATCAAAATATCTTAATTTTTACTCAAGTTATCGCTTGTACGGACGGACGGACAGACAGTCACTCCGATTTCAACTCGTCTTTTCATCCTGATCATTCATATGTCTGTATCTAACTCGATTATTATTTTTATTTCATTAATTTCTTTACAATATTGTAATACAATACAATACTTGAAGTGAAAAGTTCGGGACCAGTAGAATGTACCACTCGGACGGTGAATATCTCTCAACACTCACACACTTTTTTGGGGGTTTTATTTGAGGCAGAACAGACGAATTAAATTAATCATAGACCACTTGTACCGTCAAAGAATTGATTGTATTTTAATTTTCTGCAAGAAAAATATTGTAATGAATAGTGTATAAATTCCTACTGAATTGTGTGCCGCATATGTCTAGATCTGAAGATGGTGAAATATTTCAACTAAAAATCAAATTTGAGTGGAAAATACTATAGATATTCTCAATTTATCTTGGTACAGTAAATTAATTTAATAAATTTTCATTCAGTTCACAATATAAAACCTCCACATTACAACCAAACCACATATAAAAACGGATTTAAATATGCTGTTCACAAAAAATTAGTGCAAATACTTTTTTTATGCGAACCATGAACCAAAGAATCTTTGCCATTAGCCTATCGTACACTAAACTCTCTTTTAATAAAAGCAAGTATTGTTTATATAACTTACATTATTATATAATTACTTAAGATTTCATTTGACTTTTTTTAGAGTTATTAAGTTATGTTTATATACAATTATTATTTATTTTATATATAGTTATTCGTTTGTTTATATTGCAAACTGCATCCACACATTCTTAGTACTCGTAGTTAAAATGAAGTATGCTATTTTCTTATTCATCCCACACCCAATTCCTCGTATTTGCAGATTCCATATATAACGGAAGAAAAATCTGTATTTTATTTCATTGAGTTAAACTTTGAAACTTTTACACAGAAATTGAACCTTGCGATAAAAAAATTCAAACGGCTGAGAATTTTTTTTCAATACGGTAGCCAGATTTTAAGTTGTGCTGCAAGATTTCACGATTGTACGAAATTCAAAAATCTTATACCGAAATATGCAAGAGTACGAGAACACACCAATGCAGAATTGTAGGAACTAATTAAATTAACAAAACAAAAAAATTAATCAAACAAATTAAATTGAACGAAAGTTTACCAAATTTGTTTTTTAAAATGTCATGTACTTGGTAAAAACAAAAAAAAAATTATCTACTTTTCTCAGCCCTTTTTTATCTAAAAGTTTTAAATATAAAATAGACTGTGTATAACTTATCTTTCTAAACAAAATATCAGCAAAATATATATACACATTTATCTAATACGACAACTGGCACAGAGCTGCAACTAGTTTAGCCTAACCGTTGTTTGTAACATCTAAAACTAATCGAGATAGATATAGAGTTCTACGTGTGAATATATAAATGGTCAATAAGCAACAATGCCGAAAATAAGCCATAAATTAAGATACAAATGTGTAATTTGGTAGAGGTAATCGTGTAGGAAGGGGTTTCTGTGGTTAAACAATTTTTTAAAGTGGACATAGCCCCGCACGCCATTGGTTTAATATACATATCTCACAACCCTCTGTTGCTATATCAACCAAACTTGAACATATACCGTGAAAATAAGTGTAATCGGATAATAACCACGCCCTCCTCTCATACAAATGTTATGTTGAAAACTCTTAAAAGTGCGTTAACTCGCTGAAGAAACATCTCAGAAGCATCAAATTTCACTGCCAAGATGGTTCTTAAAGGTTTCAAAGGAAATTTTTTAAAAATTTTACAATGGGTGTGGCACCGCCCACCTTTAGTGGATGCCTAAACCTCAGGAACTACTTAACTAACTTCAGCCAAATTTGGTACGTGACATTTTATTTGCATCCTTATATTACCTTGTGAAAATAGGCAAAATCGGATAACAACCACTCCTACTTCTTCTCTTTTTTAACACATTTTTAAATTTCATCTGATTCTTTCACTTTACATTATATAAATCAAGTACCAATTGAGATTTTCAAATAAACTTTTGCACAAATAGTGCTTTCAAGATATCCCATCTCGTGCATAAAAATGGTCGAAGTTGGCAAATAATTTTCAACTTCCGAGATACCCAATATATGGACATCAGTGCTAAGGGCTGACATTATACCAAATTTATCGGCCAATCTCTGAGATATCGCAATGAAATTCGAAGAATATCTTTTCATGATATTAATATGGTCTTTTGTCAAAAATGAGGAAAATCAGTTAAATACTTCCCCTAACCCCCATGTACTTAATATAAGGATTTTCAGCCTTCCAGTAAAGTATATAGCAGATATAACTGTCAACATATGAGCCATCCCAGTGAAATTCAGAGAGCGCCTCTTTCCGATAACAGTGTCCGCGTGCCTAAAATGGGTAAAATCGGGTGAATGATTTCCCTAGCCCCCAGAATCAAATATAAGAATTTCAAAATTTCGGTTGGTTTTATACAGTATATATCATATATATTGGTCAATCTGTGAGGTATATTAATGAAAGTTAGACATCATATTTTCCTGGTAATAATATGTCGTGATCCCAAAAATTAATAAAATCGAATCAATACAACCCATAGCCACCATATACCTAATATAAGAATTTCGAACCTCCGGTGGGCTTTATGCAGTATATATCAGTCAATGTGTAAGATTTACAAGACTAACAAAATGAACATATGAAATATGTGATGAAATGAACAATAAAAAATGATATATTAACATAATTTAATGCCGAAAATGTGTGAAATCGAATCGGTCAACGAATTATCCCACCTCCCAAATATTACATATAATGATTTTTGTTATTCTACTTTATGACCTTATGTCGAATATGTCTGTTAGAGTGTGTAAGTCATCTTCATGAAACTAGGTGGAAATATGTTCTCTAGTGTACTTGAGTAATGAGAAAAGTTAATGCAATCAGTCCAGACTTTCTCCATCGCAAATATACCTGATATAATTAGTTACGACTTTCCAGCTGACTTTAAACCGTTTGTGTTGGTGAATATGTGCGATATGTTAATGAAATTAAGTGGATAAGTTTTCTTAAACACAATGCGGTTTCGCGCTAAATATGAATGTAATCGGTTGCGTATGGTCTAAGCCTCTTATTCTTAATATAATTATTTCCGTTCCTCTGCTTGACTTTTTCCTCATATACCTAATATATTTAGTTAAGTCACTTTGGTTGAGTTTACGTTATATCGCATATATCATTTGAGTTAATTTGGTAGATTTTAATATAAATATCTCGGACAGGAAGCAAAATATAACCCGAACTTAGCCCTCCTTACTTGTTTAATTTTCAATTTTGTCAGTAATTTGGCTTTTGATCCGTTCACAATAAACTTGGCAGCATTGAAGTAAGGGGTTATGCCATTTTAATGAAGTATCCGTACACTATTGCGCCCATAGATATCCAAACTTAGAAAACTACAATAGTAAAACCTTTGGTTTTCTTGATAAATGCTTCTCAAATCACCGAAGATTCAAAGTGAAGTGAAAAATAAAATTATCATAAACTTTCCTTTTTGGAAAGTATAAAAAATAAAAATATAAAATAAAAAATAATTGCACAAATTTGGCCAGCTAAATTGAATAACAAACTTGTACTATAATATATATATATAATAATAATAATATGATAATAATATAATATATATAATATAATAATATATAATATAATGTAATACAATATATATTTTATATATATATATATATTATTTTGTATTATATATATACATTATATTAAATCATAATCAGTATAATAATCATAATTATATTATAATAATTTGATGATAATATAATATATAATATATAACACCTAAAACTATTATATATATTATATTATATATAAATATATATATTATATAATTGATATAATATAATATTTATTTATAATTATTTATTATAATATACATTATGTAATATATATTATATTACATAATATATAATAATGTATTATTATATATATATATATTATATACATTGTTATATACATTAATATATATATATATATATATATATATGGTGCTAAAATTTGATAAAAGAATTTTCAAATTTCCGATTGATTTTATACCATATATATCAGTTAGTATGTCATTATGTTAATGAAATTAAGTGGAAGTATAATATTGTATAAACCATAGTTTAATGCCGAAAATGTATGAAATCGAATCGTATAGTGATTTTCGTTATTCTAGAAGACTTGATGCCGAATAATAATCATAATTATATTATAATAATTTGATGATAATATAATATATAATATATAACACCTAAAACTATTATATATATTATATTATATATAAATATATATATTATATAATTGATATAATATAATATTTATTTATAATTATTTATTATAATATACATTATGTAATATATATTATATTATATAATATATAATAATGTATTATATATTACATATATATAATACATATATATATATATATATAATAGGTATATATATATATTATATACATTAATATATATATATATATATATATGGTGCTAAAATTTGATATAAGAATTTTCAAATTTCCGATTGATTTTATACCATATATATCAGTTAGTATGTCATTATGTTAATGAAATTAAGTGGAAGCATAATATTGGATAAACCATAGTTTAATGCCGAAAATGTATGAAATCGAATCGTATAGTGATTTTCGTTATTCTAGAAGACTTGATGCCGAATATCACACTCTAGTGAGTTATCTTCAGAAAATTGTGAATCACAGTGATTTTTGACTTTCCAGTTGACTTTATACCATTTATAGTGGTCAATCCAGCCACCAAAGCTGAAAATAATTCCCCACCTTTGACCGTCGAAAATAGCGAGAGTATGAAATTTTCAACTACATCCGAACTTAATCCTTTCTTATTTCTTGTAGTACGATATGTCGTTTACGTCAAAATACATACTTCAGGTTCAGATTCATTGTCACTAAATTTCTATCCAGTATTTGCCTGAGGTCTGAGAACACGAAAAATTCGCTGGGAGTGAGATCCGGAAAATAGAATATATGCAAAAGAAATTTAAAGCTAAACTCGTGGAGTTTGACACCACTCACAATGATTTGTGACACGGTGCTTTGTCTTCCTCGCGTTTGCGTTTCCCTCAGTTTGCATAGAAGTTTCATATACCCAAATGTTCTCGAAAAATATGTTATACATGTTCCTCCGATATCTTTAGATTGGCAGCGATCTCAATAAATTTCATTTTATTGTTATTCAAAATTGTTTTGTGGATTTTTTGATGTTTTCGCCCGTAGGAGCCTTTTTTAGTCGACTACTGGGTTCATTACCTGCGGTGCTCATATAGTCTGTACAAAATTTAGCAAACCATTTACGATTGGTTGTTCCGCGTGGTACAGACAAGGGATATTACTTATTAAACCATTTTTTTTTGTATCACTAGTATATTTTCCATAAAAAACTGTTTTTTTAACATAGGAATTCGTTTTTATCAATTTTTTACAAAAACAAAAACGTGCGTCACTTGGTATGCTAAATCTCACAAACCAATTGTCCAACATTTGTGAATTTTCATTTTATATATTATATATATACGATATTCAATTGATATAAATCAACTCATACTTCTTCGGGGGCTTATATATGAGGATATCCGAGCTACTTCACCCCGAATATATCGGTCAATGTAGGAGTTATCTTAAGGAGTGGGAATGTTTTTGAAACATACCATATTTTAACGCTAAAAATTAAATGAACATATTTTTTAGGCCCACTTTATGTCTACTATGATTATTATTGATTATTACTATACCTCTTTATGACTTTATTTGTACTAAAGATGGGTGAAATCGATCTAAACGTTCTCCTAATATCCGTGTATCCAATATAACGATTAACATCTTTCTGGTTGACGTACGAGGTATGATCAAAAAATAACGGTACTTTTCGTTTTTTGAAAAAAAAAATTTATTCATTCGTCTACATTAATGTTGTCGCCTTCACAATAGTATCCATTCGATATTATGGACTTATGTCAGCGCTTCTCCCAATCGTTGAAACGCTTCTCAAACTCGATTTTTAGGATAGCCTTTAGCTTTTTCAGCGATGCGCTCTTAAATTCATCTCTACTTGTAAAACGACGGCTATTTAAGGTTCTCTTTATTTTTGGAAATAGGAGAAGGTCGCACGGAGCAATGTCTCGCGGATATGGAGGCTGCGGCATCGCTACAGTATTGTTTTTGGCCAAGAATTCACGAACAAGCAACAAAGTGTGAGCAGAATGGAGTAAAAGTAAGCAAAAGCCATGAATTGTTTTTCCACAAATCCAGTCGTTTTTTCGGATTGTTTCACGTAAACGGCGTTGAACTTGTGTAGTACTGTAGTAGGGTAGTACTGTTGAGTGACGGTTTGACCTTGAGGCAGGAATTCATAATGCACTATGCCATTAAAATCGAAGAACAAAGTAGAACACAGTTCCCGTTATTTTCTGAACACACCTCGTACATATGGGTAAGTGACACATATATCTGAAAATAATTAGATAGAAATTTTTAAATTAGCCATTTAGTGGTTGGTTTAAATTAACAATCTGTTCATTCGTTCCTATTCCGCATATAACAAATTTTTTCTATTTGATTGACTTTATACTGGCAAGTGTAAACAAGAATATTTCTTTAGGTATTTTATCATTTTTTTGTACTAAATAAAGGAATTCTGCTACTAGTATATGCATAAAATGAATTCTGGTACTCATATTGGCATTAAAATGGCAATTGGTTCATAATTTCGTGAACTAAAGAATGTTGAATTCATTGAGACACCTGGAAATGTTTCACATATAATTCGTAGAGTATGCGTACCACCGTTCTTATCTATTTTATATAAAGATATTCATTCTTCGTATAGTAAAAGTAAAATGGCAATATTTATATGCGGAATTTTTTTAAACACATTGACGACAACCAATATTGTCAATATAAGACTGCGTTCAGGCATGGGAACTTTTAGTGCGGTAACTCGCGGTTTAAGGGAGAGGGAGCTGTAAAGAGAGGCGAAATCAATGAGTGGCTCGTGCTCGATACACGTGTTGCGTTCTTGTTCGTATTTGTTTGTTTTTGAAATTCTCTCAATGGTTGCAGTTGTCTTCAAATTGCCCGTGTGAACGGAAAGAACACCACCAAAATTGATGTTGCCGATAGTGAACAACAAAAACACAGTCCAATACATTTTCCTTGTACCAGTCTGCCGAAAGAACTAAATGAGGGATATTTCAAGATATTAAACAGAAAGTCTCCTAGCACACTATATTTATAAAATATGGCGTCCAAGTGTCGATACAACATATACCAAACATTGAATCAAATTTATCGTACCAAACCAACCAATGTTTGTAAATAAACTCCCACATTTCAAATTAATGAAAAGTGCTAAACAATTTTTAAATGTGATTATTAAATGACACAATTTATAGACACCTTTAGTAGAATAGCTGAACAAAGACAACAGAGTATTACACAAATTCGCAACTTCAATATCAGCTTTCTATCTGATATTAATATGGACCCAGAAATAAATATCGCACTTACCAATAATTACCTAATATGGAAATAATTAAATGTATATATGTAGATGGAAGATGTAAAACAGCCCACAAAGCCAAAACTGTCTTAACTGCTTTAGAATTAATTTTAAACAAATAAGGAAGAGCTAAGTTTGGGTGTAACCGAACATTTTATACCCTCGCAAAATTCAAAGATCAAAGGGGAAATACTTTCAGCTGCTGCGAAAATTTTATGTTAAAAAATTTTGCCTAAGGATTCAACATTCATTATTCGACGAAACGGTAAATGGATTCCAATCATATTTGGTATTAATTTTTATTAACTTATATTACAGGCCATAGATTCACCTACTTTCATTACTATATTTTTCTTGGTGTCCAAGATATCTTTGTTAAAATTTACTCTCTGTATTAACACATATGAAATAAATGCGATATAAACTCAACCAAAATGACTTAATTAAATATATGGGGTATGGGGTATAAAGTCAACCAGAGGAACGAAAATAATTATATTATGAACAAGAGGCTTAGACCACGGTCTGGACCGGTTTCATACATATTTAGCACGAAACTTCACTATGGTGAAGAAAACACATCTACATAATTTCATTAGAATATCACACATATTAGCCAACGTAAACGGTTTATAGTCAGCAGAAAAGTCGCAAATCATTATATCTGTTATATTTGTTCTAAAGGGAAGGTCTGGACTGATTGCATTAACTTTTGGCATAACTCAGCTACACTAAAGACATTGTTTCCACGCAATTTTATAAAGATAACTCACACACTGAACGACATGTTGGCATGGAGTCTGCTAGAATAACGAAAATCATTATATGTACTCGTAATATATGGGAGCTGGGATAATTTGTTCATCGATTCGATTTCACACATTTTCGGCATTAACCTATACCATAAGTATATAAAATATTACACACTTAATTAATTCTGCTAAGATTTCTTTATTGTGACAAAGAACAGACATATAACCACTCGGAATTCAATTCGTCTCGTCATCCTGATAATTTCATAAATTGAATATAGCAAGTGGGATAAAATAATGAATGATTTGTTTTGTTTGCTTATGGATTAAAAATTCTTACTTTACTTGATCCTGGAAGCTCATGCAGAGTTTTGAAGTAATATGTTCCAAAGGCTTTAATTTGGATAAGACTTTGAGAGGTGATGAATCCGTTGACAAATCCTTTCGAGTAAAATCTGCATTATGCATTTTATACATACCGCAGATCTTTTTATTTTCTGCAATATATTTTATATCTTTTGTTGCTGGAATAGACATTCATTCTGTTCAAACTTCCGGAACAAAATTATATAGTAACATTGTGCCTTTAAGTTTTCATGCTAATTGTCAATAATACAACTTTCAAAAGTTTTCCTCAATTAGAATTAGACTTTCTGGTATGCAAACATTTTAAACAACTTCATGACGAAAATCAGATACTCGACTTATTATCATACACGTATATATTATACAATATATGATAAAGTTAGCAAAACGCACAAAATTTCTTTAAAATATCGCACATATTGGTTATATAAACGGTTTAAGTTTAGCTGGAAAATTCGAAATTACTATATTGGATATATTGTGGCTAAAGGAGGGTTTGAAGGGATAACATATTTTTGGCATTAAACTGGTTGGTGGTGGCACTAAATGGTCACGAACATATTTCCATAACTCAAAGTCCACTAGAATATCGATAATCATTATATGTAATACTCGTATATGGGACTACATTATATGTAGTATATTGGTAGATCGATTCCACTAATTTTTGCCACCAAGCTAAAGTATATTCAAGCTTATAGGGTAATTTTATTTTGTTAAGATACTACATGGTATAAAGTAAATTGGAATTTAAAAAATTTTCATATTAGCTATACTGAGATCATTTTTGGCATCAGGACACATTATTACCAGAAAAAGACGCTACCTGAATTTCATTAAGATATCTCACAGGTTGACGGATATATACGGTATAAAATTTTTTATATTATATATCATACCCTGAAGGCACTATTTGAGCAAAGTTTTACTTAAATATTTTAATTGGTACTTGAGTTATATACTGTTAAAAGAAAGAATCAGATTGAATTGAAAATTGCGTTATATGGGAAGTAGGTGTGGTTGTATTCCGATTTCGGCCATTTTCACATTGCAATATAAAGATATCAAAACAATGCTATGTACCAAATTTGGTTGAATTTGGTGAAGTCGTTCCTGAAATATAGGATTTAGATGAAAAGTGGGCGGCACCACGTCCGTTGTTAAATTTAATTCTTCTGTTGTGTTTATTTGGTAAGTTATCATACTTTCAGTAGTTTTCAATGTAACCTTTATATAGGAGGTTGGCGTGGCTATCAGACAGTCACCCGAAATTAAATTCGTCTTGTCATCCTGATCATTTATATATCTCATCTATATCTCGATTAGTTTTAGGTGTTACAAATAACCGTTAAGTAAACAAAACTATTATAATTTTTTGCAACATGTTACGAGAGTATAAAAATTTGCATATTTATATATCGTAAATACCGAATTATATTTTCTGAATATGAGGATCTCCACATCCCTCATTGAATTTCGGTCATGCTTTCTTAAGTAGATGAATAGATGACAATATGCTGATATCCATTCCTCTAGGGTTTATAAGGGAGACGACAATGTTTCACATATCATAATTTACAATAGTTTGATATCAAAATTTAATTAAATCCGCCGACACGTTCATCTAACCCTCATATATAAAGACTTTCTTTCTGCTTACTTTTGCTCTGCTTATATCGGCTAATATGTAAGATATCCTAATGCAAGTAAGTAAGTATGCTTCTCTGCGTAAATTGGTGCTAAAAATCCTCTCCTTCCCCAATATTTCCTGCTTGTGTCACAAAGAAATGCGGTACCAAAAATAAGTAAGATCGACCTACAGCTCCTCTAGAACTAATATGACGAAACATTTTATAACACAGCCGTACAAATACCTTGAAGTGCTCTACACTCCTTTAATTAATAAAAACTACGAGAGTATTTAATGTTCTTAGTAATTTCTCATATCCTTTATACCGTAGCAACATCTAGTACTTACTTCTACTATATATTTATGTTTCATATATTTCTGAAGTCGAACTTTGCTCATGTGTTTCTTGCTGTACTGAAGACAGAACTTGAATTACGTGCAGAGTAAATTTCAAAAGTTTTTCTTTTTTTTGCGGTGCACACCAATACCCTACACACCAACCCTACACACCAATGGGTTTAATATATATCTCAAAAACTCCAGAAGATATATCAACCAGACTAGGTGGAAATATTTTCTTTTAGCATTTCATGAAACTGTGTGAAATGTGGAAAGAGGAAGTATTAAATTTAATGACAGCAGGTTTGCATGTGAATCGGTATAAAAATTGGACAAAGAGACTTTTAGAAAAAAATCGCGTACTTCAGCATTAACTAAATCCATTTCAATCAAAGTTGGTACATAATATTCGCTGGACACCTTTATGTTTCAGTTAGAAAATAGCCTAAATCAGACTACAACCACATCCACTTCCCATATGACATTGTGGTTTAGTGTCTAAGTTTAGACTTTACTCTAGCACCAGTATAGAAATTTTCGACTCACCGGTTAACTTTATGCCACATATTCGGGAAATATTTTAATGAAAATATGCCAATATCTGATTAATGCGTAATGATTTTGTTGACATAGATAGGGAAATTTGTGCCAAATATCTCAACAACTCTAAATGAGAAAGCTTAAATTAATATAACGTGGGTTGGTATCAAAAATTTATGACATTTGTTCACATTTTTTGTTGACATTTTCTCTTCTACATTGATAACCAATGATGTATCCATATTTTATCCATAGTCACAAATCGGCGCAGCATCTCATTCTTATTGCTTTTGATCTGTGCCAGACTATCTTTTGAAAGTCAAGCAAGTTTGTCTTTTTGATCGGTGTTCAAAGAACGCGGCGCTAAGCATTTTCATTTATAAAATTCGTGGATGATAGACCAACGCTTAAATTTCATTTCACGGTCACTCAAAAAATCTTCACGAATTTTCGTGATGTTTTCTGGCGTTACTGCCTCTTGTGACCTTCCTGAACTGAGTGCATCATTTGTGCTGATTGTAAGGCAAATCAGCAAACCAGTACTTGATCGTTGAATATGCAGGACAGGACAGGTTTGTCATAACATGTAAACATCAGTGTCATTCCCCATCAGTAAACAATGTTTTATCAAGACAAGAAATTCGTTTTTTCATTCTAAACAAAGTAGCAATGGTAATGTCATCAACAACGTGCGAACGATTGGATGAAATGTCGTGAAACTTTCATAGTATTCTAGTTAAGATTACTACTCTAAGACAAGGATAGATGTTTTTTGTTTAGCGCAAACTATCGGTGAGACCAAAGGCTTTTCAGCCCATATGATACGTTCATGTTACATATAAGGTCTAATAAAAAGAAATCTTTTACAACAGATTTATGAAATCTATTACAATAGATGTACTAAATCCATCTGTATCTCGCGTTGTATAAGCGCGATCGAGTTACGATATATGGCGTTAGAAAGACAAGATTAAGAGCTAAGCATTGTCCAAAAAACCGTTTGGAGCTATTTGAATAAGGCTGGATGGAAGCTCGATCTATCGGTGGCACACGAGTTAACGCGAAAAAACCTCAGGGACCGAATTTCCATCTGCGAATCGCTGCCGAATCGCAACAAAATCGATCCATTGTTAAAACGGATGATTACTGATGTTGAAAAGTGAGTCACTTACGACAACAGCAAGCGAAAACGGTGGTGGTGGAATGGTGGTGAACTAGCGCAAGCGGATTGTCGGTCAGGAACGTGCGCTACCCTATGGCCAATCTCTTAATTCGGATTTCTATTTTCAACAATTGAATCGTCTGAAGTAAGCAATCGCCCAGAAGCGGTCAGCTTTGGGCAATTGGAGAGGAATTGTGTTCCAACAACAACGAAAAACAACACGTGTTGATAGTGACTCGCCAGCAGCTCCGCGGGGTAGGTTGGGAGATTCTTATGCAGACATCTTATAGTCCGGCCCTGGCAATAAGCAATTGCTATCTGTTCCTGTTTATGGCAAATGATTTTGTCGGTGAAAAATTCGCCTCCATCACTCTAAATATGCTAAATAGAATCTTCAACTTAAGGCAAAAATAATGGATTTATTTTTACTTTACCTTACATATTATATAATAATTGTGCAAATCATAGATCTATAGTAGGTTTGATGTATTGTATATCGCTGGAGTCTCATTAAATATTTTAGTTATTCCTGATAGAAATTTTTACCAATTATTACAAAATTAGTATATGTAAATTCAAAACTTTCTATAAGTTATGTTCTGAATTTATTGTTAGTTGGAATATACATATGTATCTTAAAATTACAGCAGCAGAGCGCAAGATTTCTTGGACCAGGTGCAAGAGAAAAAAGTCCAACCCCACCTGTAGCACATCAAGGGAGCATTCATTGCGGCAGTGCTGCAGGTGTAAATAACAATCGTGTACTTTATCGATCCTGTTCTTCCTGCCCAGAACTTTGTGACCACAATACCAAGCCTTATAGCTCGACATTTAATGAACCATTTAAAAGGTTTGTAGTTACTAGCATAAAAATACTTCTTAGTGGGCAAACATTTAGATATATATATGTAAATAAATTTCTTTCTGACAGCTATGAAATCGCAGACCACACACTATTCAGCGGAACTGCGCTAAAATACGCAATAAGTCGAGCGCGGCCTGACTGTTTGGAAGTGAATGAGGAAGCTACCTCGAGAATATCCTTTAAAACGGAACCATATGGCCCACCAAGTAGCCCAGACTCCACGAATGAAGCACCAAATTTGCCTCGAAGCCTAGAAGATTGCGCTGGTTGCGGTCGATTCATACAGGTAATACCACTGCACGCGTATACGCTAACGTGTGTAATTATATACCCAGAGTTTAATTAAAACAAAAAATAACATCTAAGTCTTTGAATTTATACTACTTGATACAATTATACCGTTGTTGTAATATAGAACTCTTTTTAATACGTAAGCATCTGCGTGAAAAGATCCTACATTGGAAACAATTTTAAAATAAATATGAATTAAGGCGAATGCATTTTGTTGTACTTAAGAAACGATTATAATTTACATAAGTATTTCTAAATATCTAATATTCTTACAGGATCGTTTCTACCTCTCTGCAGTTGATAAACGATGGCATATTAATTGCTTACAATGCCATGCTTGCCGACAACCATTAGACCGAGAATCATCGTGTTATTCGCGGGATGGAAACATTTACTGCAAGAATGATTATTATAGGTGAGTATATTAGCGAATTCCCAAATTACTGAATCAAAACTTATATGAAAACCAGACGTATATTTGAGTGTATGTTTATTTAAAACCCTTTTAGATGTCTTCTTATTTTTATGCTTCATACGAAAACTGACGACGAAGAATTAACTTTCCGAAATGTTTAAAAATTTTCGAATCGGAATCAAATAGTTAAATTAGTTATTATTTATTTATAAATTATGATCAACTATAATATAATATGTTTTTTATGCGAGAAAAAAATAAAATGGGAGATGCTAAGAAATATACATATAATAGAAAAATATCAAAAAACAAGTAAGGAAGGGCTAAGTTCGGTTGTAACCGAAGTTTTTATATCCCAATTTGCAGGGCTCTAAGGCGGAGTTACATTTTCAGGTATTGGTAAAACTTTATATTGATATAACTACTAATAATAATATAACTACTTTATATTATGTAACTAAGGAATGTTCGAGAATATGTTTAATTAAATTAAATTTTATTAAGATTACTCACACTTAGACCGATACCAGAAGCTTGAAAATCCTAGTATAAGGATTTATATATTTGGAAGATATGGGAAGTATTAACCCAAGTTTATCCATTTTTGGCACCAGGGGCATTATTATCAGAAAAATATGCCTTATAAATTACACTTAGATATCTCACGTATTGTCAGATATTTTCGGTAAAAAGTCAGTTCGGCATATGGGGCCTTGAAAAGTTATTGTCTGATTTCGACATTTTTTAGAAGAGATGCCACGCCTTGAAGGCACTGCCTGCTCGAAGTTTTATTCCCATATCTTCCTTGGTGCTTGATTTATATATTGCAAAGTGAAATAAGCAGATGGAATATAAAAATGTGTTGTATAGGAAGAAGGCGTGGTTATAGTGCGATTACGCTCATTTTCAAACAATAAGATGAATATGTCAAGATAATGTTATGCAGCAAATCTGGTTAAAATTTGTTTAGTCGTTCCCCTAAAGTGGGTGGTGCCCCATCCATTATCCAATCTTTATACCGATTACTATACAAAACTTTGTTAATGCTTCTGATATGTTTCACAGATGCCTCTTCCTATTTCGATGCGCTGTACTAAATTACAGTTTTGTGTCTTAATTTGTGGTTTAGTTATAGCACTTCATAGGTTTTCGCTTAATGGCATCTTGTGGGAGTGGGAAAGGTCCGATTGCGCCCATCTGCAATACCAACTTTCTTAGATTGTCAAAGAACACGAATTACTGAGCATTTTTTAAATAAATGCTTATACAATAATTTTTTTATTCCAAAATAGATTATAGCATGCGCTTCTGAAATAAGACATACAAATATTCCCGATGTAATTTTCCAAACCTGTGAATTTATTATTTTTCTTGCCGCTTTCTTGACGAATTACTGATAAACAGTGGAACTGCATGCCAACACAACATCTAAATGAAATTGTTCTCAAACACGCGAAATAAATTTCTATGCCAAAAGTATGAATACATTCATAAGCAATGCAAGCGCAGCTTTTAACAACAGCGCCCAATAGTATATACATACATATATATGTATTCATAAATATATGCAGTACTGAAGTAGAAATGTTGCTTACATTTGTTTCAGCAGCAGTGCGCCAAGCAGAGCGCGACGAAGACATTAATTTGCCCGGCAACTGATGCGTGTGTATTCTGTCAAGTGCTCTGCCCCACCTACCTCTTGCAACCATCCTAGTTTCACAAGTTCATCGGCATAGCCGCTTTTGTGACCAATACTAACAACCTGACTTTGAAGGGCCAAACAAACAGGTCCTACTTTTCCACGAATGAAAATTATAATTTACACAACGCACTCAAATTTGGTTCATAGGCAACTAATCTCTTATTATTAATTAATATTATATATGATAGCAGGGAGTGTATTCTAATGAAAACCCATCCTCTTAAATAATATCAATTCTTATAAAGGCCTGTTTCACTGTGATACTATAGATTTTTATTTACTATTTTCGAAGACAGTGCAGTAATGAAAAATCGAGCACACGTAAAATGCTTCTTACTCATAACAATATAATCCATACATATGTAGGTTTTGTAGTTGGTAGTTCGCATATAATAGGAGAATCTTTCGGTCCCAGGTTTCACATCGCTCAATCAAAAGCATAGGCGTATCACCCTCGCTACGGATTAATGGACTTAGCGGCAACGTAAATCAAAATGTTTATCATTCAAACGTTTGTGTTTCTTCAATGAAGTAATAAATTTGGCAAGTCATGCTCATCACTCGTATTTCCTCCTAAATGATTCTCGTGACATTTATTACCGCTCTATAATTCAAAAATACCCAACTGTGAACAGCGATAATTCCGAAAACGTTCATACTTACACTCACGTACGTGGGTAAACATACATATATGCATACAAATATTTATATATGCAGTATGTATGTGTGTATACTTAGTTATTCATAACCGAAACATGTGTGTACATATGTACATATATCTTTATGCATGTGTAACATATATAAATATCACTTTGGGGCATGTGCCATGATCTGGTCAGATCTGCACCATTTCGCTTCACTCCACTTGGTGCAACATGGCAAGTGTGTGCTATATAATCAATCAAGTGGCAGCTGATTTTCGTTCCTGCTGTGAAACATCAAACCAGTCAGGAAATATACCAGTTTACATATAGAATTTCCTCAATGAAATTGCACTTATTATAAAAACAACTGTTATACATATAAAAGAATAGAAAAATTACGTATTTATTTTAAACATAAGACTAAAATTGTTGAAAAATATTATCTTCTATTAATATAAATATATTATCTTTTATTCCTATTTTTAATCTAAAAACAATGGATATTCCTCACTGTTGTTTTTTCCTTTTTGGTGATAGCATTAGTCTGGTATATTTTTAACGAAAAACTGATGATTGACTTTTTGTAGGACAAGTGCACGTGAAAAATAACAGTTGTTTGTGTAGAACGAAGACAGTTGGCTAACTAGTATGCATTGTGGTACATACTAGTTGTAAAATAGTTTATAACTATTTGAAATTACTGTAAGGTACTGCATTTGTATATTTGTACATTTGTATATACTTATGTACATAAATGCGCTTTAACCATGAACATGCGTATATTTATGCTTATATTGAGACAATCATCAAAAAAACTACAAACATGCATCTTGCAAATTTATACATACAAACACACGTACATTATTACATGAATATGTTCGGCCATATTTTGACATTTCTACGCTGACTACATACTTACACCTTTAATAATAACTATAACACAATCGTTAGAAATAAAAATAAACGTTATAAATTTAATCAGTTCCATACAATTCCAATATTTGAGAAAATAAAGCTAATACTGTAAGTAATAACAGTCTTATTTCTGTATTTTTATTTTGAGAAACGAAACGATTTTTATCTTGTTTTGGTTCAATACTCTGCCCAACAATTTTATTTGAGAAGAAAATACAAATAGAGAAATACGTACAGAAAGATGAGTTGAATTTTTATTTTTTTTTTTGTGTTTAAGCATCCTCCCCGTTTAAACGGAAATTTGACCTCTGCTATGTGCTTGTCCGAGTTTCTCCTCCTATTTGTGGAGTCTGACTCAATGCTATCTGACAAATAAAAAAACCTCCAACTCCTAATCGATTTTATGAAAGACTCAAACCCAAGTTCTACATAATTATAATAAATAATTATTGCATATTTGTTCTGCTCTATATTATTATTTACATTGTATATTCGATTTAATCTGATTTTGCATTGTGTTAAATATTGGTCTTGACGAAAATAATTTCATAAGAGACCTTCTCATATGGACTTAATTTATAGTTATACGGAAGCAAATTCGGAACAGTCATCATCATCATCATCATTGTTTACAATACTTTGTAAAGAACTTTTTATGTAGTCCAGATGTACGGAAAATATAGTCTAATAATGCTAACTGATTACTAATTTAACGAAAACTTATTCATATATATTTTAATTTCCTGTTGATTCTCAATTTTGTGTGAATTGCCAAGAAGTTTCCCTAGCAGGCGGTCAATTTGTTTTGCAACAGAAACCTGACATTTCAGATATTACATATCTGATGTCAGAGGGTAATTGGCTTAAAAAATCGCTTCGAAAACCAAGATAATTCTGTTGAAGCACATGCTGCATAAATTTCAGCTATCCTAATTAAAGTTGATAATATCATTCATTTAGAGTGTGGAATTATTTCCAGATGTGATCAAACAATTTTGTCAATGTGTTCAATACGTGGCGAATTTTTTAATCGATTACTTTCATAGGACGGAGGGTATATACCGATATCACACAATTTTGGTACAAAATCATATTATCCAATACTAGGCGCAATTTAATATATCTGAAACTTTAACCATATCATAATGTTGTTGGGCAAAAATGCTCTAATGAAAAAATTAATTGAATTCAAGGTATTTCAAAAAAATTCCAATATTTTCGGTCTTAGGTCCACCGACGGCACGGATATCTTCAGTATGGTATATGGGGCTAGGAGAAAATGTGAATGCATATTGTAAGTGACCATTTTGTACAGCCAACTGATCATCTTTATAGTTAAATCGAACTTTTTGGACGGTATCGTAAAAAGCTATAATTGTTGCAAATATATATAAAATTTAATACAGGGAGAGAATTTTAGCATTTTTTTGTGTTTATTGATATATTTTAATTTTCCATATATGCTATAAATCGTAGATATAAAACACTGACCTAATCGTGATACAGGAAGTATTGGAAAAAGTTCAGTGTCGAGTAGGATGTGAATATTAGCTCAAAGTATAACCTTAAATAATCAGAATACTCGCCAAGCAGATTCTGTTGTAACTTTTTCTTTCGTAAAAGAGACCACTACGCCCTTGAAAAATTTTTTACATTTCTATGTATTAAATAAATATGCATTATGATGCAGACATATACATCCTTCCTCCTTGCTTTGTCATATATACGTCACATATACATATTTACATATGTATGCTCACAATCTTTTCACCATAATATAAATGGTAAAGCAAAGCTAGCTTCTACAGTAGTTTCAAGGAAGACATTAAAAAGTAGCACTCCGGTCCAGTGGCTAGTATTTACTTATACTCATCCGTTTTTATCTATTTCTTGGTTGCATTTCTTAATTTTTTTTTTGGTGAAATAATCAAAAATATTCACAACTCCTCATTCTCTCCCTAACTGTTAGTGTACTCTATTCATAAACATACACGTAAAAATACACACTTATTCAGCCAGTATGTACGTGTATGTAGTGACTCACACTATAAATGGGACACCCCAAAACAATTTAATTTTTTAACTTAAAATATGAATAAAGCAATTTTATATTAAAAAATTCTTTTTTATTTCAAATAAGACATATATTTTTTATTGACAAGAAGAAAAATAACCAAAGTTTATGCTATAACAACAACAAAATGAACATAATTACATTTTTTGTGCGTTCATTGCAACTCACACTTGAAATAGGACAGTGAACGATGTGCTTTACGTGGGTACCTGCCGTTGTCAGCTCAACTCCACGGTGTTCAAAAACATAACGGATCAATACAATGCGTCGATCAGCGCCCCGTTAATAATAGCTTTCGCTAAAACCAACGGTACCGATCGGTATTGTGGAATGGCACAATAACCACCTTGGTGGCGTTCGAGGCCTACCTAAAACCTCAGCCGTGCTATGGGTCGGGCACCCGGTTGCGATGCAACTCCACACTGAACTGTACCGCCCTAGACAGTTCTACCCGCATTCAGGTGTTAAACCAGCCACCACGATACTCCCCGAAGAGCCTACCGCAATGAGCAGGATGGAGCGACAAGCAACTCCACCGGGCTCCTGCTCCCCGTGGCACCAGATTATAGTCTCCGGTCAGACCTTGTAGCCTAAAGGCTTCTACCAGTTGAGTTACCCATTCATCTCGACTGGTGGCATTTGTAGCTTGAACTAAAATGCCGCTTTAAGTGTGTGCATAATACATTTAAAGTGATATAAACTCAGTTCAAACTAAGTAATGTAGCACTATTTCTGACATGGCTAAGCCTATTTTTTGAGCAAAGTATATTTCAAATGCAGTGCATTTTGTGGATTTTAGTCGCCTCTTACCAGGCATGCCTTACCGCGGGTTATTCTTATCCCCCGACCCGCAGGGGGACTTGAAATAGTACAGTCATAGTACTGTTATTTTGTCTGAAACTAAACTCAAATTGAAAATGCTTTTCGTAGTTTAACTGGCAACAGAATAAGATTATCAGCGACTAAAATTAGAAAAATGCTCGCTCTACAATTGAAGAAATGAAATTTATTATTAATAAAAACGAAAATAATAAATCTATAAGAGAAATAGGCGAAATTGTAGAAAATAAAAAATTTACTGTATTTAATATTATTTAAACGAGATTTAAAAAAACTTTTTCCTCATGTCAATAAAAAATATATGTCTTATTTGAAATAAAAAAGAATTTTTTGGAAAAATCAACATTCTTTGCTTACTATTTATATTCTAAGTTAAAAAATCAAATAGTTTTGAGGTGTCCCATTTATAGTGTGAGTCACTGTATATGGAGTAAATGATCAGTAGGTATAAGTAGGATGTGCCCAGCTGTCAAGATCAATTTCATTACCTCATGTTCTGAATAGTAATAAAAAAATTTTAAACACGGTTATAACTCGTTACCCTCATATCCCTGTTATACGAAATGTATAGAATTGGAAAACTTTCACTACCCAATACGCCACGTGTTCACGATAAATGAATGGTCAACTATAAAGGGCTTCGTATTTTATATTTGTAAGAACATATTTATGTGATCATTTAAATTCTAGTTCTAAAATATAAAAAGAAAAATTTCAGTTATCGAATTATTATTATCAAGTATCGAATTTTTTTATACAAGATAGACAATAGACATTTTCTGGTTTTTGTTTTAAGAAATTTCCTTGTTATTCTTAATATAATTGTCCCTCTTATACCGGCCACTTGAAGCTTATTTTCCTTTCCACTCTGGCCAGAATTAAAAGAATTCGCACCCAAGAAGAAGAGGAATGTCAAAATGTTATATTAGAAATGTCTTTGGATAAAATTCATATTGAAGAATAAATAACAATATTTTGACAATAATAAGTAGTCAATCAGCTTACCCTGTGAACATACCTCGTTTAAAGATAGAAGGCGATTCACTTTCATTGCGACACACTATATTTGTTATCATCACATTGAAGAAAGAAAGAACATGTCTGAATAAAAGTCGAAGCTGCCCAGCCCAGATAATTAAAATCTTAGTACCTGTTTTCTTAGACAATATTAATCATAAGTTTAAGCCCTTCCTGTTTTTTCGCAATTAAAGACTTTGAATTATAGATATGTATTTTGTGAAAAGAATAGAAAAGTCGTTCCGTTTTCTACATATATTTTCTACACCCAGATTTCTATTGGAAGTGATCACATTTTCAGAATTTTTTGTGCTTTAAAAACTTATTTCTTTGTTCTTTTCACACAGTTAGAATATTGTACTTAAGTAGATATAAATACATATGTACATACATACGAAGAAATACAAAATTTTGTTTACAAATACAAATACAAAATAATCATTGTACCACCGTTATACTAATGTATATGTGCATATATAATATGAATTAAACTTATCGCTTATCTGGAAATAGCTCTTTCACCTGTGCAAGTAGTTGTAAAGGCCAACCAACCATGTCCACTTAATATTAAAAGCAACAAAAATTTTGGGTTGGAATGAAAATGAATATTAACCAAACGACTTTAAATGTTTTACGACAGTTTTTATGCTCACACTACCACATGCAGATGAACATACGAGTATGTATATTTAAATTTAATTGTTTCCCCTCTAAGAGTGAGCGTTGATTCTCAGCAATCACAAGCTCTTTATTGAAGAGACCATTAATATTTGTGCATTCATAAGTTATAATATACAGTACATTAGATAAACACGGTTGGCAAGAGCTACTGTATGTTATTGTCTTGATGTCTAAATAATCTGACACACTTGCTCATAGATTTATTTGCGTACAAATTGAATTTCGAGATCGTACAAATTCGGTCATTGGAGGCAGAATAGCCCCACCAGTGGGTGGGTATAATCGACAAAATAAATCGATTGTTTTTGCATAAAATTTAAGGCTTTATTTAGCATAGTTAGAATGATGCGATTTAGGCCAAATGTCCAACTTTTTGTTCGATAACTCGAACGTCGATTTGAAGATAATTTCATAATACCACTCTTATAGAAATCCTCGTCCCTATTCGCAAAAAGCTGGGGCAGTTGATTTTCACAAATTTCCTTTGAGGCAAATTTTTCATCAGCAAAATATATATATAAATTTATAGCTAGTATAAAATAAAAGCTCAGCTAGTCGGCTGACTGTATCTTTTCCGTACCATTAACTAGTGGTTTTTACGTGTTGTTCTATGAAATGGAAATTATCAGCCTTCTTTAAAAATCTGGCCAGTTAAAAAAATGGGCAAAAAATGTGTAGTTGCCCAATGAAATATTCCATTCGAATATCGTTCTATAATTGATATGAGTCTGATGATTTTCTATCTAGTTCGCTTTCAGACGAAAGTTTCCAGTTGAAAACTGGTAAATTTTCTAACTAGTTTGATGCTTCACTGCAGAGTATACCACTATTTCGCGTATGTATGTATATGTATATACGAATTTATGTATATTCTTGCATTTGTAAAAATTAGTATAAATACATCTACATATATTCCCACGCCTGTACAAATTTAAACGGTGTGTAAATATGTCAGGAGCCTGTATAATAACAATATTCAGTAAAGAGCAAGTACATATAGCCCAAAATTATCACCGCGGGACATTGAGAAAACGCATCAAATAGTTTCATAACGTTTCATCGCCTTTACTAATTTCTGCTTCCACGTCCGTTACTCATCTTTCTACTCAGGTACGAATATATGTATTAATACTCATGGATGGTGAACAACATTCAATTATTACACAAACACAGTTGTTTCTAGTCAAGAGGCTATGAAGCTGTGAGTTCTTCTGTCGTTTGTAACTGTGCTGCTCAGCGGGGTATTAAGTGCAACTCCCGTCGCAGCTTTTGTGGTTGCACGTGCATTACTATATACGTGTGTACAATCACATCGATTCCTTGTAAATCCTGTGGCGCTTGCCATAAATATCTCATCTTACGATTGACAACGGAAGTCAGGAAGCAACAACAAGCATTGATCCGCTTAACAAGTTATACGAACATACTATGAGTCCTCATTGTTTGTGCAAGTAAATTATATACTTTTCTTAGCATATAGATATGTACATATAAAGGTGTATATATAATATATATTATATCAGCAAATAAGTAAGTTATTAATAATATTTCAATACTATAGAATAGAATACTTTATGAATTGGTCCCAGAAAATATTTGGATTTGAGTACATGAGTACGAACTATTCACTCTATAGGTGTTTCAAAGCAAAATATGGTAAAAGTGAGTCGATTGCGAAACCACAAAAATATTTGGATGATACTTTCGTAAACTGGACCCGTTGTGAATCTAGGTATTGAAAGAATAATTAATTCCGAATGATGTTAAAAAGTAAATAAGAACAAATAAAAGGATTTGTCATATCATCGTTCCTCAACTCATTACAATGAAACAATTCGCTTTTTGAGTTGTAAAAGCAAAAATCGAAATAATGAATGAGTTAGTTGAATGAATTAGGTGACCATATTCATCTGAATTATTTATGGTGTTTTCTGTCTGTTCCCGATTGTCAAAGACAAAATGAATGGTAAAGCGTGTTATTCATAGTTTCAAGTAACTGTTGAGATAATATAATAATATAAAGCTCTTTAAACGAAAAAAATAATAATTAAGCAAATAATTACAGTAAAAAGTTAAACTTAGTTACTCCGACAGACATTCATCGATTTCCGAAAAATAATATGATAATGCAAATAAATTACCAATATTTGCGCACTAACTAGGGTAATACACAGGGAATAGGCTTTTTTTGAGTCCACACAATTTTCACAGCTATCAGCTTATGGTTAATGAGATGTCTTATTTCAATACAAAAGCTCTGTGAAAAGCCTCTCAAACTCGCGATCGACCAAAAATATTCATAAGTCCATTCCACGAATGGACTGTACGCCGTGGACCTAATCCAAAGCATTAACAGCTGACAAAGTTATGACGCCTATATTTTGGCATATGCATCAGCTAATAATAATCGACTATTTTGAAAGAGAAATCTCTTCAACAGCGAATATTATATATGTAGCGTTATCGTATTTCATATGATTTGAGGAAAACTTCCCAATTTGATGAAGAAGAAAGTGCTGTTTAATAAAGAAATAGCACCGTACTATTAATACCTTAGACCGTGTACCAAAATTTGTTTCAGTTAACCATAACAAAATCAAATTGGCTGAAGAATTTCGTTTTTGTTTTATATGTTTAGGAGGAATAGTCCGATTTACGAATTTAGGGGTCTTGAGATATGAAATTTTAGACAGGTAGAATGAATATTTTCAGTCTTTTTTACTTTCAATTTAACCAAAGAATAAAAACTTAATAAAACTCTGGAAACTGAAACTTCTTCTATGTACATATACCTTCATACGTTATATAAATTTATGTATTGAATTTTGTTCCCTAAGGGTTTTGTGTAACACTTAAAAATTTTTGATCGGTCGGTTTGAAGTCGGTATTGCATTTAAGCAGAGTCAGACTATTGCTACGCCAACAAAATAAACTTTTGTAGAAAACCTAAAATGATATAACTCATTCGTCTATTAAGCTACAAAACTGAAATCAAAGTCAAAAGTCAGTGAGACAGCAGGTATGTGAAATTTTTTTAATGGGCGTTTCACCGATTTGATTGAAACATAACATTTAGCTTCGGTTATATTACTAAAAGTTCACTAAATTTCTAAAGAATAACTACAGAAACATTAAAGTTACCAACAACCGATAATACAAGAGATTTGCTTGTGAAGTCATTCAAAAAGAAATCTATGATGAAATTTCATATTTCATAAATGGCTTGATGGACTTGAACCATCATTGACCATGGATATCCGTCGTTCCGGTCGACTTTATGCCGCATATGTCAGTCGGTATGTGAGATATTTTAACGAAACGATTAACTCAAACACCTGCTAAAGGAATACACAAACAATCCACTGGACTTTAGTAATATAAACAAAACTAATAATAAGATCTTGTAATGTGAAAGCACCCGATTGGCCTGCCTTAGTGTCAATAGAGGAGTATCCATCCGATCGCACGGTGGTGTTATATGGCGTGATTGCCGAATCGTACAAAGACGGATTTGCGTTTTACAGTTTCGAAACGTAACATATCAGCCACATATTTTTCATCAGATATCTTCCGGCCCTTACGTTCCGCACCAAGTAAAGCAGAAAAGCCAAACTGGCACTTGTACACGACCACTACAGAAGCTCCACACTGAAATCGTAGACGCATCAGGCCAGACAAGATTAGACTCACTCCCCATCTTCGCTTTTGCTTCATCGCTGTTTTCACGCTTGGCGGGCGATTGGATGTCACCAGAAACAGCAGCTACAACGGCAGCAACAGTTTCACGAACAGAAGTTGCAAGTTCTATAACTCATACAAACATGTTTACATGTCCACATGTAGATTTTTACTTATTTATATGTATGTACATATGTAAACAATATGTTCATAAATCTGCGCAATATAGCCGTCCATATATGCACATGCATATATGTGGGAATTTCACTGTGAATTGTGAGGGTAGCGACATCACGAGCGAGCGCACATATCAGATTTCAAGCACTCAAAAGCATAATCATATATTAAAAGATGTCACTTTGACATCTTGCCTGCTCTTTTACATGGCAATAATAATAATTCATTTTTCTCGGGTGGGGATGTGGCGAACAACCGGACAAGCAGATTGGTAGGGAGTTTTTTGGCGCTTGAGGTGACTTGGTAGGAACTAACATCATATTTTTTGTACAAAGTATTTATATTTATTAAATTATTAAATGTACAAACACATATGTACACATTAAAATAACGGGGATTTTCGTTTTTTGAAAAAAATATTTGTTCATTCGTCTACATTAATGTTGTCGCCTTCAAAATAGTCTCCATTCGATATTATGCACGTATGCCAGCGCTTCTTCCAATCTTCTTCGAAACATTTCTCAAACTCAATTTTTGGGATAGCCTTTAGTTCCTTCAGCGATTCACTTTAATGTCATCTATACTTGTAAAACGATGGCCCTTTAAGGTTCTCTTTATTTTTGAAAATAGGAAAAAATCACACGGAGCCATATCTGGCAAATATGGGAGGCTGGGACATCGTTACTGTATTGTTTTTGGCAAAGAATTCACGAAAAAGCAACGAAGTATGAGCAGAATTGAGCAAGAGTGAGCAAAAGCCATGTATTGTTTTTCTACAAATCCGGGCGTTTTTATCGGATTGCTTCACGTAAAGGGCGTCCTTATTGACCGTTTGACCTTGAGGCAGGAATTCATGACGCACTACGCCATTAAAATCGAAGAGCACAGTAGAACACAGTTCCCGTTTTTTTCTGAATACACCTCGTATATGTATTAAATGTATGCATCTGAAAACACTCAAATTTTATCGATCTTAAGAGGAAGATCTTTTTCTGTAGCCCTTAAGTACAAACTAAAATGAAAAATTTCGTAAACTCCATTATTTATTGCAGACTAATAGTTAAATCATTGATTATTGTGGCCTGATATCGAGCAAAGAGATGGATTTGTTATTCATTTAAATCATCTATCGAAAAAAGTTGGCTATTAAATTTGAAAAAAAATAAATATCTAAATTTTTAATAAGAAATTAAATCTGCCCTTTTTAAATGCTCATTTAATGCAGCATATTAAGCGATTGATAGTTTAACACATAAAAATTGTAGTCATTATTGTTGGTGTTGTGCTACTAAAATAGCAAGTCATTTGATTCAACTTTATCATCACTAATATAGCGGTTTATGTTCTTATTAAAATGATATCGTTGTCCTAAATATATGTTGTAGAGGGTAAACAGTGATGCTAATTGAAGAGGGATTCCAAGGCAACCTCTTGTGCATTACCCAGTAGAGTCGGAAATGAATAAAGTTAACCTTCTTAAACTAATCCAATTTAATTCGGTTTTGGTGACATATTTTCCTTAACGCTTCACTACTTCATTAATGTAAAACAAATAATGTAAAACAAATTCCTCTTTTTATTCGGTTTGGTGCAACCAAATATATACTATGTTCGTTCTATAAATATGCATGTTCTTATATTTTCACAATTTAAAACTTATAACGCTACTTCATGTTCATGTTCGACGTTCCGTCCTTTGATTGGTGTAATGTAAAGTAATCATAAAGTGTGAAAATTGTTGAATTCTGATGATAACCTCACCCATCTCCTCTTTAACAGTTATATTTCAAACTACCGAAAGTGGACCAACTCTCTAAATAGTAACGTTAAAAGTGTTAAATAATAGTGTGATACAGAAATAATCTACTATATGAATTAACTTAAAACTTGGGGAAAATTTGGTCGAATTTAGTCCCTCCCTGCTTGCTTTATATATATATATATATATTAATAAATATATGTTAAAAATTTCGTCTTTTCGATTTCTCATATTATAAAATATTAGCCATACATTAGCATCACAGTTTCTAATAAAAACACAGCGTAGCGGTATAATATTCAGACGCCATTATTAATATAATATTAGGTATACACAGGCACATATCGTACAAGGGCATTTAGTATACATGTATATATGTAATTATAATTTTTTAGTTTGTAAGTTGTAAAAGTATAAAAGCAAAATATTCAGTTGTTATAAGGGAACAGTTTTTATTTGTTGTTTTATTTGAAATATATTGCAAATTGTGTTATTTTAATTAAGAATGTCGTGTCCTTAACACAAAATTATCCAATATTTAATTGAATAACTACCAGTTGGATATTAAAGTAGTAGAAGTATCAAAATATTATGTATACCTTGGTTTTCATGATTAGATATATATTTCCAAATATAGATATAATTAAATCATATTCATACAAACACCATTCAAAAGGGATATTTTCAGTTACTTATAGCCAAATAAGTAGTTTATGTATATACATATGTATATGTAAGCCCTTCTTTTTGGGTTGCGAGTTTAAAATTAAATACAGTAGCATGCACTAAATTGCTTTCAATAATACAAGAGAGTATACCTAAGGTTATATATACCATACACGTGTATATATAAATATTCATGGCGAACGTTATTACGAGTTCATAAAAAACAAGTTATAATTTTACTTAACCATAATTTAGAAGCAGACAAATGAATGGCAATCCGAGAATAATACCCGTTGTACGTGCGAAAATTACTGTGATTCATTTGGAAGTATCATTCTCATCTATCATTCATATCTCAATAATCAACGTAAACAAGTAAGGAAGAACTAAGTTCGTGCGGTCACTAATTAAATACTCACGCAATTTGTAATAATATAAGGACTGTGCAATATGTTGTACATGTGTATATATACTATATGTAGCTATTAATTCAATAAGTATCCGTTAAGTAAGTGTTTCTTTATTCATCCAAATCGTTTGGAATGCTGTTTTCAGGAAATTTTTTCGTTATAATATTCCGGATAACACGATACCGAATAATCCAAATCCAATTACAACTAACGTTTTTGGTACAAGTTTCTATTTTTTAATTAATTTTTTGCAGCTTCTTTGGAACGACGCGATGTTCAAAGTGTCGAGCATCGATTAGTTCGACAGAATTAGTAATGAGAGCCAGAAACTTAGTGTTTCACGTAAACTGCTTCTGTTGTACGATTTGTAACGCGCCACTTACCAAAGGCGACCAATATGGAATTATAGACGCTCTTATATATTGCAGGTAAAGTATATATAAACGTTATATAAAATATAACGACCAACATTTATTATCCATTCCACACAGAACTCATTATAGCATCGCTCGCGAAGGCGATTCAGCGTTAACGAGACTTGGAGGTACATTCCCATATTGCGCGGATTTCGATTCTCCTCAAAATGAGTCCTCCAGTCCACATTCAGATCCCTCTCGTATTGTTCCTAGTGGCATATATATGCCATCTTCACATGTAATCTCAGGACTAACGCAGGCTCCACGGCAAAAAGGCAGACCTCGGAAACGTAAACCTAAAGATATTGAAGGACTCACTGCCAATATAGGTAAAAATATTTTTAGTTTTTTGTTAGCAAAAGGGTACCATAGTTATCAGAAGGTGTATTTATCTATTCTTGTTTACAATTTAAATATTATATTGTGAAATGAATTAGTCGTGTTTTATACTCAAATTTAAACTTATGATTATGTAAAACATACTAGGAGAACAATTTAAGACACACGTGACACTTACACGACTTTTAACAATTAGCAATTGAAAGCGTTTACGTTTCATACTTACGTAGTAATTTAAATAATACTAATGTGTTAAATTATTGGAATGTATTCTTCTAATATGTTATTCTAATGAATATATATATTTATATGTATACATACATTAATACGAGAGAATAAATCAAATATAAACGATAATAACATACTTTTTAAATATTACATAGAAGGTTGAATATTAACTAGTTATAGTTATAGAAATGAAGATTTCACCGTGATGTATAATGACCTAAATTTTCGCTTTCATTTTCAATAGATTTAAATACGGAATATCTAGACTTTGGACGTGGATCTCAAATGACTGCTTCCCGGACGAAACGGATGCGAACCTCTTTTAAGCATCACCAATTGCGTACGATGAAGTCTTATTTTAATATAAACCACAATCCGGATGCAAAGGATTTGAAACAACTTTCGCAAAAAACTGGGCTGCCAAAGAGAGTTTTACAAGTAAGTTAAATATACTTTCATTATCCACATAAATGGTAAGCAAATAAACAATAGTAGTGAGTTCAAATCGGTGGAAGCAAAATTTAGAATTATAGAAACGTGTTTATTATGGCGGGATGGAAAAGGCTAAAAAGGCCTTCACGGCTCGGCGATAAATTTATGTCGTCGGCCGTCGTTTTCATTGACTTGGGACACCATGCATTGTTTCGATGAACCACCACTATCTTACACTTCAAATGGGAGCGTTTTCCGCGATTTCGTCCTTCAACATTCCATTAACCCTATTACATAATCTATGTTGATGAGCAAACTATATGTGTCATAACTTTGTCACCTGTTAATGCTTTGGATTCGGTTCATCGCGTACCTTCTATTCGGATGAGTCGATTGGAGTTTGCAGTTGGAGTTTCATCTAATCACACATATCGACTGAAAATCCGGATTTATTACTAGTAAATGTAACAATATCATGAACAATATCTTCAGCAAGTTACTTTAAAGAATTTTTAGAGTGTCATCTTTCTCGATCAACTTCATTAAACTGTTATTCAAGATCATTTTGTAGATCTTTTGGTGATATTATCCGTAACCCCGTCTTTTGGGATATAGTCTCCATTCGACATTATGCTCTATGCCAACGCTTCTTCCAATCTTTTTCGAAACATTTCTCAAACTAGATTTTTGGGATAGTCTTTAGCTCTTTCAGCGATTCCTTTTTAATGTCATCTATACTTCTACAACGATGGTCCTTTAAGGTTCTCGTGATTTTCGGAAATAGGAAAAAGTCAGTATTGTTTTTCGCCAAGAATTCACGAACAAGCAACGAAGTGCAAGCAGAATTGAGCAAAAGTCAACCAAGAATTGCTTTTTCACAAATCGGAGTTTCCATCGGAAATCGGGAGTTTTTTTTGGATTGCTTCACGTAAACATCATTGAATTTGTAGGTAATACACCTTATTGACCGTTTGACCTTAAGGCAAGAATTCATGATGCACTATGCTATTAAAGTCGAAGAACACAGTCGAAAAACAATCCCGTTAGTTTTTGAACACACCACGTATATGAGGAAAAAGTCAACCAGAGAAACAGAAATCATTATATTAGGGATAAAGAGCTTAGACCACTGACGATCGATTTCGACTATTTTTTGTGAAAGATGACATACGTTAATGGCACTATCTGTGCAAATTTTTGATCCGATGCCTTCATTTGTGCTTGCTTTATATACTGTTTGGTTGATTTACCTTCAGAGGTTTGCGAGATATGTACTTTAAACCAATTAAAAGGCGAAGCTAAGCCCACTTTTTCATAACTTTTAAACTTCAGATGCACTTTCATATTTCGATGCCCTGTACCAAATTACGGGTTTGAATCTTAGTTTGCGGCTTATGGCACTTTATAAGTTTTCGATTAAGGATGATAACTTATAATTAATGATGATTTTGTTGAATTCCGATATTTATAGTAATTAAAGAGGATTTTCCTTATTTTTAATATCATTTAAGATTATACTAAATGTATGTGCTCACTTAGAAACTTTCAAAGTTTAAAGACTGTCAACGTTTTACATATTTCTTTTATTAATTTAAATAAAGTTATAGATTTTTCAGATATTTTGCATATGCCATCATATCATATGTCTATTTCATGGAAAAATATTATCCATTAAAATATCAAAATATTCAGCAAATTATCTGAAAAATTTCGTTCTTTGTTTAAGTTATTAAGCGAAATATGTAAAATGTTGACAGTCTTTAAACAAACAAAATATCAAGTAAAATATTTACATATCCTGCGCCTTGTTGTTATTCGTTTTCTAACACGATTTTATGTTGCTATGTACAATATTTTTATCTTGGTTTTTATAAATTTTGCAAACGTGCTTTTTCATATTTACATTCAACTATTATGGAAACAATGTAACTTACAGAAATATAATGGAAACACAAAACCATGTTGACACAAAAAGTATATTTTTTAACGATTTTAATTTGGTAAAGTTAAGTCTGCATCCAAAAACCGCTTGATAGGGACTCTTTTCAACATTTCTCAGCAGGTTTCTTTGTCATGGAAATGCTTAGAGGAGTCCTTTCCATTTCTGAAGGCCTTAAATTTTGCTTTAGCAGTTATTTATGGCCGCTAAGCGTTCGTTGGAAATTGATAGGTTACTTAAAACTACTTCGTTTGCTTAATATTCATTTTAATGGTCAATGTTATCCTAATGCTAATTATCAATTGATAATTTAATAATATTAAAATATAAGTTAATATTAAAATTAAAATTAGGGATTTGTAAAGTAAACACAATATTTCTGTTAAAAAAAATATCTTATCTCTAAACCGTGGTATAAGTACTGTACAATTTTATTAATTCCAATACTTATCTGCTTGTAGGTATGGTTTCAAAATGCTAGAGCTAAATGGAGGCGTATGATGATGAAACAAGATGGTTCCAATATTATAGAAAAGGGCGATGGATCTCTGGATTTAGATAGCATATCTGCACATAGTCCTACTTCTTTCATAATGGGCGGCGGGAGCGGTTCTCCTCAACATACCATAGAGTAGCAGACATATCCATTACTGCTTACACATAGAGAACTTTGAGCTTATCAGAATACTTACATTGTTGCTTTATAGATATTACAACAGTTTCTATAGCAGTAGCTGTAGTCTAGAAGCTAGAGCACCCGCTTTAGCGGTCGCACCAGTCCAATGCAGAAACCACGGCAGGGAACTTACCGCTTACATATGTATGCATTCAAGCGAATACACACATCCCTATACACATACATACATACATATATATATATATATATATATGTACATATATGTATATGCATACATAATATAATATAATATAATTTATGCATACATAAATATAATATATATATATATATATAGAACACTACTATATGCAGATCAACTTAACAAATTGCAAAATGCACGTCGCATGAATTTCAAAACATGTCAAAAAATTTACTAAGTATAAATATATGTTTATGGTGTATCTGCAGATATAATATGTGTTTATGTATGTACTTACCAGTATGGAACCTAAACAGGTCAATAGATATACCGAAAATATCTCAAAGTATTGCAAAGTATTGCAAAACCGAAAATACATATTTTACGGGCATGGGCAAAAATTATTTTTGTAAATGTATTTATATATACATACATACCATAGAAAATATAATTTAAACATAATACCTAAATCCGAACTTGTTACTTGTAGCACATTTGGCACTTAATGGTTCATATATGTATGTATATATTTACATATATTATAAGAAATATTACTTAAGTACTTTCACATGTGCATAAGCATAGTTAGATCATAAAAGTTCGTACAATTATTTACGATTACCTTAATTTTGTTTGTTTTATAACATTTCGCATATATCTTTGTAAATACATGTGCCAACCATATGTAAGTATGGGAGAAACGGGATACATATTTCCTTTGGTGCGGCTTTTCTCATTTTCGAAATCGTCCTTACCTAATAGGTTAAATATTGAAGTTGTAGATTAATATTATTAAAAATATATATTCTGATGAGTCGATGGGAATTTACATACGTATGAACACAAAAGCACACGGTTATATAAAATATACCATTTATCTCGTGGTATACCTATACTATATACATATACCATTGCCATTGATGTACATACATATATACAAAGAAAACAATAAAATGCAGTCGGCAGTTCATTACAACATATCTGCTTAAAATAATAAATATACCCACTATTTTATTTAGTTTGGTTTTTTTACATGTTGTACTGAAAAATTAACTAAAAATCGTATTATATATATTGTAGTTGTTTCATTATTATTTGAAGTATCTATTCGGCAGCTCTTTGATTAAAGATTCAATGGCGTAACGGAGATAGATTCTAATTTTAACAGAAACAAGCAAATAATTAATATTTTTATTGATACAATTATTTTTTATGGCGGTTCCACTTCAAATATTGAAAATGGAATTTGCCGAATTATTATATATATATGTATTTATTTTTTGAATTACACTCAGTTTACAACTTACAAAAAATTCATATTTACTCACGCGTGCCAATCAATCATATGATAATTTTCGGGTCAACAGAAACTCCTTGACTTATTTTTTTTGAATTTTATATTTTTTTAATTCTGCCTTTGTCATTTGAAAAATAATTACGCATTTGCAGAAAATTTTACTCCGAAGATTGTGGCGGAAATGCTGGGAAAATCTGGAAATAATAAAAAGAAATGTTCCACATTCATTTGAGATCCTTCCAATTAAAAAAAAAATTGGAAACATAAACAATTAAAACTCATTTAATTTTCAATGACTTTGTATTCGTTAATAATTATTTCTTAAATACAAGCAGTATTTCTGTAATACGTAGTCGATTAATTTTAATCATTTCTCTTGGCAGCGAAGTTACGAATCAATTGACTTATGAAAGATTGGTCGTTAAATACATATGTACTACTTAGTATACCTATATTAATTTACCGTTTCCGTCGGCTATTCAAATGAGTACATCCATCGTAGGTATGTACATGATTAAAACACAGATACATACACATACATACATATATATGTTGATTTTAAATGAACAATTCTTACTAGTCAATAAGTAATTAATTTACATAAGTTGTAAACTTTACGAAATAAGCCCAATAAACCAATTATTTTTTATATACACAGTATTTATTACTATTACAATTTTTTCTTTTTTTTTGTGGAATGTCAATAATTGATAAAAGGGTTTTAAATCTGGTCATATGTACTGTGGCCCAATTTTTGTATTTAGGTCCTTATTGTATACTGTTGTACACTAACGAATAATATTTATAGCTAAATCCCAAAAAATACCCCATTTGTAGTAAATTATATGTATGTGTATAAAACTATTAAAAGTGTATCTAAGAGTATTAAATGATTTTAACATCAACTGGGGAACAAAAATTCTTAGTATTCCTTGTAAATAACGTATTATGTTTATTTACTATTATATATTTATAGCGAATAAATAATTGCTTAAGACAAATTTTTACAAAGTAAATATTCGATATTTTTATTTATGTATGACACGATTAAACTCTCACATTATGCGTTTTATGGATATTATGGATATTATCGAAAATATGAAACAAAAGTCGATGCAATTCCAAACTGAAACTTTAGTTCCAATGTTATTGAGGTTTCTCAACTATGCCAAGCAGAGTTCTTTTTACCACAATTTATAAGTAAAATACAAAACCGATCTCTCATTGCATAAGAAATATACTGATGATATTAAAAAAAACTTTGTTTGCATTATGTAAAAGTGTATTGACCGTTTTCAATTTCGCTATGTAACATAACTTACTTTATACATTTATAGAAATGAAATTAAAAGATTTTTTTGCAATATTTAGAAAAAGATTGTTTGTTTTCAATTTCGTTGTGCCATTTTAAAAATTTTACGCTTAAAAAGCGTATTTATATTTTTACACAAGGATATGATATGTAATAACTTTTATGGGTGTCAATTACAACAAAATTAAAATTTAAATTCTTAAGTGCGTAAAAAATACTTACTAAAAACGTTAAACTAATAGTTTACTTCTACGTAATTAATTCTGATTATTTTCAAAAATATTAAATTTTATAGATTTCACACAAATTGGAGAAACATCGATTGAATGCAGAATTAAACAAGAACAACTGGTATTCGCAATATTTTACCTTATTTTCACAGGGAATCAATTAAACTTGAATAATGTGAGAAATATGTGGATCCGGATCGTCCACAATTCTAATTTTGGTTAGTATGTTATATGAGCAAATACTACAATTTTCCGTTTTAGAATGTTAGCAATGCACTATCTTAATATTGGATGGACCAAGTGAATTTTGGAGTTTATTGTTAGTCTCTCAATGTCAGAGAGAGGAATGATAGTCATAGTCTTCCGTAGTTTCGTGTGGAAAGGTTAACCTTATGTGCCGGTTGCTGAAGAGCGCTTGAGCACTATTATCTTCTGGTATACCTCACCACTACCAGGTTGAATTATCATGGTCTTAAACTCCACACCACCTATATATTAGTGCGACAAATCTTCTAAAATTATTCAATAATGAGACCCATAAATGTTTCTATCAATATATTCGTATTCAAGAACAATTTGTTTTTCATAATTTTCTTTTCCTTATTAATAAACTATGTGCATTTAAGGCGCAAGTTGGTTGGTGATTTAATGAAGTTCGTTATAAATTTAGCCTTTTACATATTTTGCTAAATAAACCTGCATAACGCTGTCGTGTCTCGGTATAGGGAACTAATTTTTGTCAGGTCTGTTCACAGTATATCGGTTGTTCACCATACCAATATTAAGTTTGTTTTTGTTATAATATGTATATTTTCAAGTATAAATAGAAGAAAAACATTTTTATTATTATTAGAGTATCATTTTACAAAATTAAAAAAAAAAAAAATCAAACAAGTAAGTAAGGCCTAAGTTCCGATATAACTAATTTTTAATACCGAATTACATTAAGCTAATAAAAATATTCTCACTTAATTTTATTGAGATAGATTGCCATATATATATACATATTTATAAAGTCAACTACATGGAGGTAATTCATTATACTGGGTATTAACCGATATTTTCGTCAACCAGAAGGACTGTATTGATCGTATGGGATTAGAAGAACGTATACAACGATTCGTTCAATGTTTAGATATCAATAAAATGTTATGGAACAAATTGATCGCGTAGTTGCGGAGGTATGGAATTTCACCTAAAAGTGGGCCGATTCGCATGCAAACTTGCCGTATTATCTTTACGGTCAAAAGCGCCTCCGACGGTTTTTATTAGAGAGTCACAGCACTTTTAATAATTTTGAAGAAGTGAATCGTTGTAAAGCAGTGGGCGTGGTTAATATTACTATTATTATCCGTTTACAGAATTTACCATTAAAACAATTAGAGGTCGGGGCCACACCCTCTTTTACAAATACTTTAAATCCCCAGATGTCTTGTGGTCTTAATCATTTTGATATATGTTTGTATATAAGCTTTCTTGATTAGTTTTAAGAGTTAAAAATCATCGTTAACGATGAACAGAACTATTATACTCTGTGCAACATATTGCGATAATATAATAAAGGTAATGAAGACGTCATGTCTTCTATTCAGATATTGACTTTTGGACCGTTTTCAACCACGTAAAAGCTTTATAAAAAAGTCAATAGCTTTAATAAATTTATTGGACGAGGGAACTACACTTCACATTGCTCTTAATCATCAGATTCTGCAATATCGTTGGTATTGGTATACTATAAAGAGTATTGATTTCGGTTTACGTTTTTTAACACAAATAGAGTCACATATATTTTAAATGAAGAATGAAGCAAATAAAGCTACCTCCAATATAGTGACTGGCAACAAATTTGTATGTCAAGTTTCTGTATTTTTTTGGCGCAACAGAACATCATATAATATCTTATGCTTATCCTCGGCAAGGTTTAAAAATTATATTATATCTTTTAATGCTAAAGTTTGAATAAACTGAGTGACGTCATCTTTCCTTATGGCAAAGAGCAACAAGTGTTTTTTTTTTAAAGCTGAAGTATGCGTATTACACTTGGATTCAAGGGCTGAATCAAGGGCATAACAAATATGGCATATATACATATGTTGTTGTTGTCTATAATTTTTAACCTTTTTGTTGCAAAAACTTGTAGATATATTGTAAAAACTATCAAAAGGGAAAAAAAATTCTCCAAAATTCCTATGAATTTTAAGCAATTTTGAAACTTTTCATTGAAGATGTCTGTCTTCATCCACTAACCGTGCGTGGCTTTTTTGCACTCCCAATTACTAGGAGTTTGACTTTATGGAGACCAATTACATTTCCACCTGTTATATATGTTGGTATGTTATTCGAACATGTCTGCTTTACTCTTTTGGATAGCTTGTTTTTACGCTTGTCTAAAGTCCAATTTTATGGTGCGTTCTCCAACTTTTGCAGACATTTCCGATTTTTCTTTAATAGGAAGGAACTTTCTCGAAGACATGGTCGCAATTTACGTTCTTTTCAACACACATTAAAAACACACACTTTCATCCAGGGTTTGTGTTCGGCAGCAATCGCAGTGTAGCAATCAGAAATAAAACGTAAATTTAGAGGAATACTAGCTTTCTTTTCTGATTCTTATGTGTTGATTTTTTTGCTTTTTAATCGAAGTTTCTTTTATAATTTTCTCCGCAATTTAAAGTATTTTTAATGTATTGCCATAGCCTTTGTATTCATTTCATATATTTTATAAATGATTCAACATCAGTGCCTAATGGTGACAATAGTGACCTAATAGATACAACATAGTGCCTAAAAAATTTAAATTGCATTTATTGAGTACTATATTAATGTGCCCACCTGTCAACTACGCCTTGTCCAAAACTGCCCATTTTAATTTTTTTGTTATTCCTTATGCTATTGAGAGCTTTCGAAAAATAGTATTGCCTGTGTCAACAGCCTCCCATGAAAAACGGTCGTACGAGTTTGTAGACATTGGTCCATTTGATGTAAGTTATTTTGTTTTAATCCGTTATTGAAGGTTTTGCCCATTATTTAGGTTTAAATAAAATTAAAAATTAAAAAAAAAATAAAATTTTGAAAGGCTTCCGAAAGTAATTTTTTTTATGGTTATGGGGAAGTGTTAATTTCGGGGTAGAACAAGTTAAAATTTTCTCTAGAAATATTTATTAAAAAGAATATAAATAAACCAAGACATAATCAGTATGAGATTAATACCCACATACATGTATGGTAAAACATTGTCCAAATAAAATCAAAGAAATTTTGGATGAACGACCTTTTGAATTCTGTCATTTTGGATTAATAAAAGCCCTAATATATTTTCTAAGGGCGTTTAGGATTTCGCGGAAGATTAGAGTTACTTACACTACTCCCTTATTTTTTAAGTGGTAATAAAAAAATGCTTGAACATATTTGAAGCATTATTAAGTTGTGTTTGCAACTAAAAATTTCCCTACCCTATTTCGTCACTTCCTGCACTATTACAGGTCAACTGCATTTTTCAGGATATTTTGAAGATATATAGGTTTACTTGATTTGCAACTATTTTAATTAACTGCTGCCTTCTATGGGATTTTACTCCCCCTTTCTTATTTGGTAATCTGTTCGAATTATTTTATGACCGATGTTTTTTATTATTCGTTCATGATATGAGGAATTGCTTCTTTTCTCTCCACTTTCTATTTTGCGCTGATTGTCTTAAAACAAAAATATCTTGACGAAAAAGATCACTAGTGAAATAACCAAGTTTCGGGCTGATGTCAATAAATAAGTATGTGATTATCTCTTTGAATACTAAAACAAGGTACTCACATAAAACTTCTAAATTAACTAATCTAAACTAATTACATAAGGATTTTAGTATATCCAATTACGAGTTAGAAAATAAAGATTTTCGTATTATTTGTAGAGTTTCTCAATAGTATAAAATTATATAAATATAGTTTAGTACAATAGTTTTGATCTAACGGCTGTTTGTAACGCCTAAAATTAATAAGGTTGTAATATATTATACAAAAAAAGATCAAGATGACGGGACAAATTAATTTATGATTGTTTTAGATAGACATAACATACATAACATAAATAGTGCATTTAGTGTATGTGTCTTACCTATAATTTGTCGAAATCGGAAAATACTTTTGCTGGCACCCGGCACCGAATATAATGACCGAAAGCTACATATATTAATGAAATTTTGTGCAAACATTTCCTGCAGCATGCCCTTTGGATAACCAAAACGAGGAAACCGAGGAAAAAAATTAAAACATGAAGGGTTCAAGTCAAGTCGCGTAATTTCATAACAATATATTATTTAATTATTTGTAAAAATACATTTATGTATTTAACCACGGACGTTATCATTGGTTAAAATATTGTAATTAGGGAATTACTTATTTATTGAATTATATACTAACATGAAAATTCCAACTTTCTAATAAGGAACGTAGTTTTTTATTTCTAATTTTAAATTAGCAAGCTAATAATTATAAGGGTATTGTTTAAAAAAATTTACCTGCTATATAACTGTCATTTCAACACTAAAAGAATGTTCAGTGATATAAAAATATTGACCGAGAAGGTTTCGACTTCCTCTATTTCTTTTCTTTCTTCTCCAAGTAGTCTAACTACACCTCTATCCCCTTCCACGGAGTATCTAGAAGCAAAGAAAACTTATCTTAAATTGTTTTCTGCCTTGTCATCAGCAAACGATTGAACCATGACAAGGATAGAATTTGTTATTTTAATATCAATAAAATTCTTCCTAATTCCTTTTCGCTTGTTACACTATACAATGACATTTTCATCTTTAAAATTTGAAACCCTCCTCTTTTTTATCTCGTTCCCATCAGGAATCAGTATCAGGAAACCACCAGCTGCATTTTACACTTTAATTTTTTCTCTTCTAGTGCTTTATCCACTAAAGGTATAAATCCTCATGGAATCTCGACATTATCAAAGCTTTCTATTGAGACAACTTAATAAGTGGAAGGTCTCCACCGTAAAATAAATGTCTTTTCCACTAGCAGTTACCAGTTTTAGGCTGATAACGTATTTTATTTTCTAAGGATGCCAAGCCTCCTTCATATTTCCATCTGACCCCAATCATTCGTCGGCCAAATTTCTCCCAGAAAATCTAAATTATTGCATATATGTATGTAAGGAAATAATTGTAATATTCCGGTCCTCGCCGTCTCTAACAATAAATAATTTTATAAATAATCTACACTTCTTTGATCTAAGTATTCATTAGTCAACATTGACACTATATTAAAGATAAACTAAGTACTAAGTATTTTTCAATTCTGCATTGTAGGTAAACATCACTTTCATCGTGTTAACATTACGCTAGATTAGAAATTTACAGACATTATATACAATAATAATAAACAGAAGATGTTGGAAACTGCTTTCCAAAAGGCTACACCAAGATTTAATCGTGATTTTCCTACAACTTCAGTGAGCAACACATTTAGTGAGTTAAGATTGAACTCAATGGATGAAGACTTGCTAGGGGAAACGTTGAAGACTATTAGGGAAAAATTCCGCCAAAATATTGTTTTTCAAAATGCTATTCTTCAAAAAGATATACAGTTTTTCATATCGTGAACATGATTACTTACAAAATTATCAACCATCTTTTTGAAAACAAATAAGAAAGGCATTAACGTCCACATATTCGGTATCTGGGGGCTTGAAAAGTTATAATACGATTTCGACAAATTTAGACATGAAATGGAATACCTTAAAGGCCCTATTTGTTTTAAAGCCATCTCTTTATTTGTGCTTGATGTATATTCGCAAAGTGAAAGAATCAGAGGAGATTTAAAATTGTATTTCACCCACCCATTTCACACATTTTCACAATGTAACATGAAAATATCGAAATAATGTTATTTACCAAATTTAGTTGAAATTATTATAGTTCCTAAGATAGAGGATTTCACCTAAAGGTAGGCCGTGCCACACTCATTGTCCAATTTTTATATCGATTCCTATGAAGCCCTTAGGTACCGTCTTCGCTTTGAAATTTAATGCAATGGAATGTAATCTAATTATCGCACTTTTAGTAGTTTTCAATATAACGGTTAAAGAGGAGTGGCTGTGGTTATCATCCGATTTCACCCATTTTCACACTGTCTGAGGAGGTGCCGATTTATCCTTAGCAAGTTTTGTTAATATAACTTTAGTAATTTGTGAGATATTCGATATGTGAGATTCGATTATGTGAGATATTGGTACATTAAACCTATTAAGGGGCAGGGGCACACCCACTTTTTAAAACTTTTTTGTTGAGTTAGTGATTTGAGTGTTACCCGTTCGCTCTCAGAAACTGTTGGGTAAGAATAATACAATTTTTACATATTACAAATTCGATCACATGTATAATATAACTTCTAAAAAAAGCTGTGACCAGTTATTTACAGGTTTTAAACGGGCAATGAGCCAGATCAATACAAGATGTTGTAAAGAACTCATGTGGTATTGTATTGTATTTACAAATATAAAATGGAAGGAAGCGAACGCATACAAACAGAAACTTGGTAAAGTAAATCGCTTGCACGCACCATAATGAAATGATGGGAAAATCACTGTTACGTTGATTTTATTAAAAACAAAAATAATCCAATCAAACCGACTATCTTCCATCGGCTAGAGATTTGCGCAACAAATGGACTAAAATGTAGCATTCATGACCGAGATAGCATGGTAATATAATGGCAAACTCTTCTCTTTCGCTTGTTAAGAGAGTCCATAATCTCGCGGTTGAAGTTGACAACAATGCCAAACCATGATCCACTCAACAGATAGCAGACAAAATGGCAAGCTACCACTGAGAAATAAATGACGAAATTAGTTCGTTATTTGTGAGATCAGATTTTTTTTACTGAATGCTACATGTATATTAAATTAAATGTTAAATGTTAAATATTAAAAATAATATTAAATTATGTAAGAAAGAGTGGTTATTCGTAGGAGGGTATTGTCTTTTCCTAAGCAGTGTCAAATGTCAAATACGTAGATGCATATTTTGATTAGAATTCTTCGAAAGTAATACTTTGACTTCGAGTTTGTAATAAATTATTAAAAAATTATTTTTTTATTAAATATATAAATAGCACAAAAAATTAGTAGAGCTCATGCATAGGTTGTTTAAAATACGTATGGGTTTTCAATGCTAAATATTTTCTATTTTGGTTTAGATGTTAATTTTGAAAATCCTTTGTGATTAAAATATATTTCCAAGATATGCAATAAAAATCTCAAAACTTAGTTTTTCCGATACCCCCAAATGTTATAAAGAATCACATTCGGCAGGACCACGTTCATACCCGTTTAAGCATTAATTAATATTTTCTATTCAAAAGATATCGCAAGAAAATATCATCTTTACAGTCATTTTATTTAGAGCTCAGTGCCGGAAAAAATCATTATTTCGATCAGTTGATCTCAGCTGTGTGAAAGTATTGACAACCATAAGATTATTTTCTTATTTGCGTGCCTATACAATGCTCAAATGGCAGATTTTTGAATTGTCAGTTGAGCTAATGTACATGTTATATACATATTGCTCATATAAAATAAGTATAAATGTATATATTAACTTACCTTGTGTGGTATCGGCGCTGAACCGATTGGTTGTTTATTTGGTCGACATTCATACTTGTGGCAAGGCAAATTTCGCAGTCTTTATTTCATTTTTAAAAGCGTCACGTATATTCGACCAGTGTAAACTGTGCAAAGCATTGTATAAACCCACAGGTAACAAATCTTAGATTTTTCACTCATCATACGCAGGTGAACGCTTTTAGAATGAAAGAAATTACAATAAGAATGAAATAGAATGAGAAAAAGAAGGGGAAAAACATTAGGCACTTTATTAGGTTTACCTCAAACATTCTACTACTAAAGCGGCCAAATGCCTCAAAAAAGGCAGAAACTTGCTATAGAGTGTTGCCGTGTTTGGTGCCGTTTGTCTGCCTATGTGAGTCGGAATTTATATCTATGTCTGTCGATCTGAATTATTTGATAATTGTCCAAATATTTGTCTGTCGAAAACTGCAATTTACCTTGTTACTGTTACTAAAATTGTTGTACCTGAATTGTACCTGACTTTTATACAATTATGATTTATATATTTGTTTAAATTCTTACAAGATGATTGTTTTGTTTTTAATGTATTGTTAATGTACCTGAATTGTACCTGATTTTTATATATTTATTTTTGTTTAAATTATTACAAGCAGTTTGGCTTAGCATTATAAATATCATATGGGTGAAAATGGGCACTTGGGGACCGAACACCCAAAAAAGATCGGTAACGCGCCTACATTGCAACCTCAGAGGTGGTGAGGAAAAGCAATTTATATAACAATTAATTATTCCATTAACTTTTGATTCTAAAATATGCCAGAAAATTTTATATTAAATTATTAATTAAATTTAATATTATTTAATAGTTTCCATTAAAGATACACTTTCACAAGAAAAGTTCTTATTTTAAAGTCCTTTTATTTAAAGCTTTGTGCCGGAAAAGGAGCAAAATCGATCAGGTGATCTCAGCTGTGGGAAAATATTGAAAACCATTTGATTCTTTGGTTACTTGTATGCCTATACAATTTGTCTTGGCAAGAAGTTGAAGAATATTATATCAACATCAAGATTATAAATCGATTGACCTGTGAGTATCGATATCATAACAATTTTCTTTTCTATATGCCACTATTGTCACTGATATCATTTTAGGTGAGGAAACCGTATCGTTTATATTCCGTATTTTTATTCGTATTTTTATGCGTATCGTTTGGTGATTTGCCGACAACTATTTGCGTCAATATGTATGCCCAAATGGAAGCTTAGCGCCTGCTTTTTATCCGTATAAATCAAACCAAATGCAATTTGCATCGAAAGAAATGCAGCTGATATTATCCGGTTGACCAATTTTCCCGCGATGATCGTTGGCAACCCACGACATATGCATGAATATGCGCAAGATGCAATGACATATGCAAATCATTGGTCAAATGAAATACCATACTGGTCAAATAAAAATAAAACAAAAATTTGTACTCTCAACTGCATTATCGACCAAACGACAGATTGCTAATACCCAGTAGGAAATTAATAAAAAATAAAAATGGCTGAATCTCTGTATGAGGTGACGCCATGAAACAGCCTTAGCTCATTTAGAGTAAATAAAATTACAGAATTGGAAAAGGCGAGCTCATTTGTAAATGAAATGCTTAAAACTTTAGAAGCGGTGTATAATCAAGTACATAAATATAACATAGCGTTAAAAAAAGAAAACGAAGAACTGAAAGCTACCAAAACCTAACACATAAGTACCGAAGCAAAACCTTCTGCCATGACTGTTGATCAAGTATTTGAAATTGATGAAGATAAACTAGCTAAAGAAACTGAGTGGATACTAAAAAAGTGGCACTCTTCAAAAAAACGCCAAGCGGACATTTCTCCAACAGTTAACAGCTCTTTGGAAAACAAAAATAAAGGCCACTAATGATACTAAAACTCACTACCCCCTCCAATAATGATAAAATATGTAAAAGATTTCAGTAGCTTGTATTCAAATATTACTATTTTAACAAAAAAAAAATTTCTTAATCAAGCTTTTATGTAACGCATCTACAAATTAATACATTCGATTCTACTCATTATCGCACAATAACGAAATTCTTCTCTAACGAAAATGTAGCTTGGTTTAACTACGAGAGTAAACAAAATAGGTCAATAAAGGTAATAATAAAAAATATATACCACTCATGTCATGCACAATCGATAATAAATGATCTAAAAGACCAAGGCTTTAACGTCTTAAATGCGATTAATAAACTGAAATGGAAATTAAAAGAACCGCTAGATATGTTCTTGGTAGTATTCGATGCTACTGAAGATATTAAGAAAGTTCTTCAGATTAAAACCATTCTGAGTACTGTTGTGAATGTTGAGCCTATTAAAGTTTCTAAATTAATTATATAGTGCAAAAACTGTCAAACTTTTGGTCAAGTCAAATGTGGAGGAAAACATCCTACAACTGAATGCAACATGCAGCTGAAGTCCATTAATCAGCAGCTCAGAGCTCTTGAATACTAAATACAATTTATTGAAATTCAGCAAATCTTTGATAGTTTGAGTAAATAATGCTATGAGTATGTGTATAAATAATGCTTGAGTAAATAATGCTATGGAATGCTAATGGTCTTTCCAAAAATAAAAATAAGTTGGAAGTTGTTCTAAACGGTAGAAACATTGACGTACGTTTATTGTCTGAAACCCACTTGACAAACCATTCATTTTTAAAATTTTTAAATTATGATTATACCACACTCCACATCCGGCAAACTCAGCACGAGGAGGGAGCGCGGTAATAATTAAAAGATATTCAACGCTACGAAGAAGCGATTAAGGCTGAATAAATTCAAGCTACAACAATTTTGGTTAAAATGCGCAATCAGTCATTGCACCTTATAGCTCTATGTAGTCCGCCTAGGCATAATTTAAAAACTGATACTTATATGGATATATTAAAAAAAGATGACGGAAAGTTTGTCATAGGTGGCGATTTTACACACTCATTGGGGATCTCGTTTAATTACAACCAAAGGTCGAGAACTTGTCAAAGCCATACAGGCAGTTGGATGCAATGTCATTTCTTCAGGTGGACCTTCATATTGCCCTGCCGACAGTAGCAAATTTCCCAATCTGATTGACTTCTTTATAATCAATAAAGTATCGAAAATCAATTTAAGTATTGTGGCGAACACGAATGCCAGAATCGACGATAACTTGCCAGAATCTGCCAGACATCGAAATTCGTAGTTGCCAAAATGTTCGAGTGACGATCTGTTGGTAACAATCTACTATATAAGGGCTGATGAGTTGGCAGCAGGATATGGTTCTAATTAGAGTGTTGCCAAGTAAAATGCAAGTGTGGAAGAAGGCCACAAAGTGAGGTAACATTAATATTGACCAATATGTCTTTCAATTGGAATCAGAGAAATCGACAACGAAGATAGAAGACAGAGAGGGCACTCAATGTTCAATGTTGCTCAATGTTCTTGAAAGGTTATGGAAATTAACGCAATTTTGGCTGCAATGTGGCAGATATCATCACAAATGTTGACACAACAATCCCAATCATCCTCGCAGATGTCATCACAAGTTTCAGCACAGGTGTTCTCACAAATGATGGCACAACAATCCCAGTTGTCCTCGGAGTTGAAAGAGCAGGTCACCTCACAAATAGCAGAGGTGTCAGCGCAATTGAAAGAACAGGGGGGACGTATATCGATGTAGATTTCAGCATAGGTGTCCTCACAAATAACAAAGGTGTCAGCGCAGATCTCAAGAACAAGATAAAATTAAGGCTGAAGTGGGTGAGTTGAAAAATAGTCTCCGCGAGCTACAATTATATCACCCAAATATGTCAACATAAGTAAGATAAAGATAGAACTCCATGCTTCGACGGCACAGTTCTATTCCAGTTTTTAAGCTTCAGTTTGAAAAGACCGCAGCTCCAAATAATTTGAATGCTGAAGATAAAGTCGCTGAATTATTCGCTGCTTTAAAAGGGTCTGCAGCAGAAATCTTACAAACCATTTCCAATTACGAATCGAGTAGCTCTGAAACGGGTGTAGTAAAAGGACAGTAAGGTACTGAGCGCAGGAAGTAGATTTTCCTTATCGAGTTACTAAATCGCCACTAGAGAGCCAATCAGTCCTGCAGGAATTTGTTGCGGAGATTGAAAGATTAGCTCATTTAACTCATACACACAAATCCGTGGAATACATCGAGGACATAAAAATTCAGAGCCTTGTTAATGGAATACGAAATGAGACTACACGCTATGCTGTGTTAGCATGTCCGAAATTTAAGAAACCGTCTCGAATGTTATAACGCACGAAACGGCTTCTCTGCTTAGTAATCGATCATTTAAAGCTCATCAAGTAGAAATAGATGAACACACTGAAACGAATCAATTACTCGAAAAGATGTATAAAATCTTAGAGAAATCTCCCGAAACAGATAAGAAATATGATAGCTTGATTTAATGCTTCAACTGCGGAAAAACTGTCATATTTCACGCAACTGTAATATCGAATCCAACCAGTCCAATAATCCAAATGGACCCCAACACAAAGTTGAAGTAGATCACACAGCTTTCAAATCAAGCAAATCGTTAAACCAAAGCGAACCGCACGGCACAGGCAGGCTCCCGCAAGTGAATGCTCTGCACTCTCCATCTCACAAGCAAACAGGAACATGACTAACGTTACCGGTAATGGATGTATGTACAGTAAAAAGGGCATACTGATTGTAGATACGGGTGTGTCACATTCGATAATTCGATCCGTTCGTGTTACACAGTTTTATAGTGGCAGACATCGTCTACGAAATCATAATAGAAGTAGACCTTTTAGTTAATCAAGGGATTAAAATCGACATGGAAAACAGAATAATAACCGATACCAATATTGAAGTGCCACATATGTCCGGTTATGATAATAACCACATCATTAGACAGTTATTTGGGCAGAAATATACGGAGACAATTGGTAAGACAAGTTGTGGGTTGTCGAGACCGCAGAAGAATCTACACCAAATTTAATTACAGGTAAAACCCTGCTCATAACAAGACAAAACAAATGTGTTCCAGTGAAAGTACTTAATGAGTTCATGTCACCAATCCAACTTTCCAAAAGAGTTATATGAGGGCAGTGTCAGGCGATTGAGGCCATGATAAATTGCGAAGCACGTCTTGAAGAAAATTCTATGGATGAAAACGATATCTCCAGTAAAATTAACGCATGGACCGAGCAACTACAAACAGACCTTCAAAATAAGGCTATACAACTCCTTCTCAGATACTCCAACATATGTGATAAAGACGATTCCAAACCAGGAATAACCAAAGTTGGAAACACTTTATTAACACAGGTGATGCGAGACCAATCCGCCAGGCTCCTCGTAGTGTTCCACTAGCAAAACGTGAAGTTGTAACCCAGACCATACACGAAGTGAGCGAAAGTGGCGTAATTGAACCATCAGGGAGAAGAAAAGGTTGAAGATTGAGAAGAAAGATTGCAACATGAGGTTCTGTGTGGATTATAGAAGACTGAATGATGTAGCGAAGAAGGCAGTTATCCACTACTTAGAATCGATGACACTCTGGGCTCGTTATCAGGCACGAATTGGTTCTCAACACTTAATTTGAAAAGTGGTTATTAGCAAATGGAAATAAACGAAGATGACAAGGAAAAGACGGCTTTCGGTGTTGGAGATGGTCTATGCCAATTCACCGTAATGTCCTTTGGGTTATGTAACGCTGCTGCCACCTTTGAGAGACTTATGGACCAGGTATTGAAAGGATTACATTGGAAGACCTGTTTGGTGTACCTCGGCAATATCTTGTTGTTGGGTTTGCACAGCTCGCGAAAACATAGAGGCAGTAAAGATTGGCCTAGTCCTAAAAATTTATATGAATTGCGAAGTTTCTTTGGACTATGTGCCTATTATCGACGATTCGTCCTGAAGTTTGCCAACGTAGCTAGCACCCTACTCGAACTCACGAAAAAGCACAAAGCATTTGAGTGGAATAAAGAACAGAAAACAGCTTTCCAAGCTCTGAAGAAACTGTTATCCGTGGTTATGTTATAAAGTGGTTGCGTATTATAGCCATTCGATAAGCAAGCCAGAGAAAAATTATTGTGTAACTCGAAGAGAAATACCGGTATTGGTGAAGTGCATCAAACATTTTCGTAAGTACTTACATAGCCAGCGATTTCGAGTAAGGACAATTCACGCAGCATTAAAATGACTTCTACAATTCAAGAACCCAGAGAGCATCGACAAGGTAGTAGGGTTTCCCGAAGGTAGTAAGGTAGTAGGTAGTAAGAATTCCCGAAATTCTCATCGAGCTGCACAACGGTCCAAGCGGAGGGCACATGGGAATCACGAAAACCTTGGAGAAATTAAAGTAAAGGTTTTATTGGGTTGGTTGTCTTCAATCAGTTATGAAGTGGATTGCCAATTGTGCTGTGCGCATAGCAACTAAAGGGCTGAGGTAAAGGAGTCATGGCCTGATGAAGCAGAAGAATTCGGGTGCGCCCTTTAAGCGAATTGCCACGGATGTGGCTAGTCCATTTCCCACCAGTAAATTAGGAAACAAGTATGTTTTGGTAGTCATGGATTATTTCAGTAAATGGCCAGAAGTATACCCGATTCCTAATCAAGAGGCTGAAACAATAGCGGGCGTATTCATCAACAACTGCGTAACGAGATAGGGTGTTCTAATAGAATTACATTCCGACCAAAGGAGGAATTTCGAATCAGCTTTAATTCAGGAGATATGCTGGAAACTGGGTATCCGCAAAACAAGTACAACTGCATTAGATCCGCAGTCCGATGGCATGGTAGAACGATTCAATCGAGCTTTAGAAGAACATTTGAGGAAAGTGATAGACGAGAATCAAAAAGATTGAGATACTCATATATACTTATTCCTGAGGGCTTATTAGTCTGCTATACATGAAACAACGGAGTCAAGACAGGGTACTTTTTGATTTGAAGTTTGCAATTAACCCCAATGGTGGAAGGAATGCTAAGGAAACCAACAGTATCCTAGAAGACGAGATGAAATAAATACATGCTACGGTGACATAGCACACGCAAATTATGAGTGATAAAATGAAGGCAAAATACGACAAGGCGAAGAACTGTGAGGGGTTTGTTTTATATGTTGTTTTGTGTTGTTTATATAATCCACAACGGAAGAAAGGCTTATCTCCTAAATTACAATGTACAGTTAGTACAGTTAGGAAGGACCATACCAAGTTATCAAACGATTCAACGATGTAGTATATCGCTTACCGACCATTGGAAGACCTAGGAATAAAATGAAGGTAGTCCATTTAGAATGGCTTGCGGTGTTTGGTACCGCAGATCTGTCTAATCGGGACGATCAGTTTTAAGTGAAGGGTAGTGTGGGGAACGCGAATGACGGAATCAGCCAGTTAGCGAATCTCGCAGTTGCCAGCATGTTCGAGTGGCAATCTGTTGGTAACGAACTACTATATAAGGGGTGCCGAAGTGGTACCAGGACACAGTTTTAATTAAAGTGTTGCCGAGTAAAGTGTAAACAAGTTATAAGTAAGAAGTTGCAATCGCGAATAACGAGTAATAGTGTTAAGTTATATAAATTAAAAATAAAGGAAAGTTTAAAGCCATTAAATTGTGACCTTCATTTAACAATCCAGTGATCGAACTCGGAGTAGATTTTCAAGGTAAGCAAATTGATTTAGTAAATCCGTTACGGTATTAAAGATAGCCCAGACTTAACCTCTTAGCATTCACTAGTGTTTCTAAAACTGTATGAAAACCCAATGAATTTGACCGATATGCCTATTTTATCGTATAAACATACAGATTGGAACAATTTTAAAACTACACTGACCAAAATCGATTTTAAACTTAAGCGCATATCGCCAGGTATTGACTTGGATCGTGAAGTTGAATCTTTCACAAAAATAATTCAAAATGCTGCGTAGAAAAGTACACCGAATATTCGCGTGAATCTAAGTAGGGACAAATACAAAAAAATATCACAAAAATCGCAAAATCGACGGAGATGGCAGCAAACTAGGTTGCCCGCTCCCAAAATCGAACTTAATTAATTAATGGCGGAACTAAGAACAAACATTAAGCTGGTTAAAAATTATTCCTTCAATACCCAGCTGTCTAAACTCACAGCTGATAAATCTACTAACCATTCACTCTGGAAAGCTGCAAGAACTATGAATAACAAGATAAAACATGTTGTACCAATAAGAATAAACAGAACTGCACTACCGTATGATCGTATTTGCAAAGCATTTAAGAAACACGTTTTGACCTAACGATAGACATCGCATAAACTGTGAAAATAGTTGGTTGGATCCACACGTCAGCATTTATCCTGTAAGTATCAAAGATATCAAAAATATTATCGAGAAAACAAAGCCCAAAAAGGCACCTGGCTTCGATTTAATAATCAGGGGAAATATTACGATATTTACCAAAGAATTGTATAAGGAAACTTGAAAGCATTGTAAACAGCACATTATGTTTAAGATACGTTCCATTGTTTTGGAAACTATTTGAAGTCATTGTGATTCCTAAACTTGGTAAAACAAAATACGAAGTAACATCATATATCATATAGGCCAATATCACTACTGCCAGTCTTACCGAAAGTTTTTGAGAATCTACTTATAAGCAGGCTCAAGCTAATAATAGATAGAAAACATATTATACTGAGTCATCAATTTGGATTTCGTGACCACCATTCAACAATTGACCAGGTGTACCGAATTGTTAATTTCGTTCCAAATACAATTGATAAGAAGAAAGTCTGTTCGGCGGCCTTCTTAGACGTGTCTCAGGCTTTTGATAAAGTTTGGCATTCGGGACTACCGCTCGAATTGAAATGAATGCCACCCAAACAATATTGCGAAATAGTTGCTTCCTACTTAAAAGATAGATACTTTCGCATTAAACAAGAAGATGCATACTCAAACTTGCAAACTATAGAAGCGGGTTTTTCCCAGGGAAGTGTGTTGGTTCCAATCGGTTGGTTTGCGGATGACAGCACTGGTAGCTGCTGGAGAGTCTATCTCAATATCTAAGTGGACTTCCAAGTGGCGCATCAAATTGAGCGATTCCAAATCAATGCACGTAGACCTGCCTGCATTCAGCTCTTCCAAAATAAGATGTGAAGAAGCCTATTTAATACTCCTTGGTACGTTAGATCTGCTTATGTTCACCGTGAACTTGGCGTGAATTCAGTGACAACCGAATTTGCTAAAATTGCAAGATCTCACGACCCGAGGATTAGACGGCATGATGATAAAGAGGCTTCCAGATTCATTGAAGCTGCTGGGCGAGAAATCCTGTTGAAATGCAAGAAGCCTTCCGACCTAGCAAGGTAACGGTATTAATCAGAATTGAATTGCTCGCTAGTGTATTTTGTCTGTATATACTAGTTACAATTGTAAAATATAATAATAAATAAAAATATATACACGTCATTACGGGCGTCCACACCGATTCATCACCTTCACGTGCAATCCAGAGTGGACAGAAATTGTTCAACTGCTGCGGTCTGGGCAAACATTAAGTGATCGGCACGATGTTCACGGTCGACACGTGTAATCAGGTAAAAACTACGGTCGTTGATATTGTTAAATATAACTAACAATGATGGTTATCCATTGTATCAGGCAGTCTGGAGAACGGTTAACGAGTTTATTTCACAGCAGCAAATGCCGCTTAATGAGCTCAAAACCCGCCAGCGACAACATTGACCAGTTTCTTCTTGATTTGCCGAAGTGATCCGTTTGCACGTACGTTACTTTACTCAGAGATGCCGCATTATTACACTAGGACTGCTTCATCGAAGAAATTTCAACGTCGAAAAAAACGGCGATGTTCCTGGTCATCCGGATGTGCGTTCTACTATTTATACTATTTATACAATTCATTCGAAGAATGATAATGTTTCCGCATCGTGAAGACAGAAACGCAGATTATTTGCGATCATTATTTCCACGCATTTTCCGTCGAATCCACGTAAATTGTGGGAAAAGTGCAAGGATGACATGTACAGAAGACATTTTGCATGGAGTACGTATCCGTCCGTCCATCCCCATCTTGAGATAAATGAGGAGATGCACAACCAGGCTTTAGCTTTGATAGAAGACATCTTTTACCTCATGCGCGGCATTTTGTTAGTCAAGTTAGGAATGTCAGCACCGTCGAATCACGTAAACGTGATTACGATACAAATGCATTAAGCCAATTTAATCAAATGAATGTATCTTTGTTAAATTCCTAACAAAAGGAAGTGTACATACGGTGATAAAGGCAATTGATGATGGAATGCGAACGCATGTTTTCCTTGATGCGCTTAGTGGCACTGGCAAGACCTTCCTCATATCATCGATTTTGGCTTTGGTGCAAGATCAGAAATTGCTGTAGCTTCTGGAATAGCGGGTTACCAAACTGCTCATTCGACATTGAAATTACCATTAAACCTTCAAGCAATTGAAGAAACAACATGCAAAATATCGAAAATTCAGCAATGGGCAAAGTTTTGGTAGCAAGCAGAATTATTGGGTTGAATGCACAATTTCCCTTAAACGTGCGTTAGAAGCTCTGGATCATACTATGAAAGATCTGCGTAGTGTCTCAAGATCTTTTGGGGATACCTTGATTTTCAATCAATCAATGCTTACCTAAAATCATCGACCTTGTGACGTTATGCGAATAACCTAAAACTGTCCATGAACATGCGAGTTGCATTGCTAAACGATCCATTTGCCAAAGTGTTTTCCAATCAACTGCTAACTATAAAATAAAAAAAATAAAATAATAAATGTGAATGAGTATTTTTATTGTTAAACAATAAATATTGGGCATTAGCCAGCTATACACTGGTAGTCAATTCTCGAAATAATCTTCTTTGGACCAAACCAAATGAAGATCGGTGGCTGCAAATATGAATTCATCACTGTCCAATATTCATTTCAATGCAGAAATATTTGTCATTTAGTCTTTGCGTGACTGTAACAAAATGAAATTCGAATGAATATTTGGTTACGACAATGTGCAATATACAACTTACCACATCATATTCTCTTTTAAATATCTAAAGCAGCAGCGCACGCTGGGTACAGCTAGTAAATTAATAAAAAGAAAAATATAAAAAAAAAAAAACAAGTAAAGAAAGACTAAGTTCGGGTGTAACCGAACATTTTATACTCTCGGAATTTGCAAGGATCAAAAGCGGGGAAACACTTTCATGTTTTGACAAAATTTTGTATTAAAAATTTTGCGTAAGAATTCAATATTTATTATTCGACGAAATTTTTTATGGATTGCAGTCATATGGGATCTTATTAACTTTTACTTCATGTCATGTACTCGTAATGTCAATCTAACTAAGACAAATCATATATGTACACATATTCATGATATTTGTGCTGTGGGAAGATACAACAGCCATAATTTTTATTACCGAATGACATAATATTAATCGAAATATTCTCATTTCGTTTTGTTGAGACATTTTCTATGAAGATATATGCGATATAAACTCAACAAAAGGGACATAATTTAATATATTGTATATATGAGGATAACGTCAACCAAAGGGACGTAAATCTTTATATTAAAGGTATGGGGTTTAGACCACGGTCTAGACTGATTTCATTCATATTTAGCACAAAGCCAAATTCTATTGAAGAACACATATCAACCTAATTTCATTAAAATATCACATATGTTGACTAACATAAACGGTTTAAAGTCAGCTGTAAAGTCGGGAATCATTTTAGCGGGTATATTTCGTATAACTTTTGCCAATATGCGAGTACACTAGAAAACATTTATCCACAAAATTTTATCAAGGTAACTCACACACTAACCGACATATTCTGCATAGATCCACTAGGATATCGCTAATCATTATAGGTAGTATATAGTGTATAGTGTATATAGTATATGTGTGCTCGAGTCGTTCGTAGATCGATTTCGTTAATTTTTGCAACCAAACTATAGTACATTCAAGAATATACATTCATTTAATTTTGCTAAGATATCCTAGATATTGACCAATATACACGGTATAAAGTTAACCGGAAACTCGAAAGTTTTTATATTAGGTGTGAGGAAGCTACGTGACATTTAACCGAAAAGTGGACGGTGCCATGCGGTTGGTTGAAATAGATTTAGCGGCTTGTGAGATATGTACATTAAACAAATTAAGGGCAGAGGCCATACCCACTTTTTAAAAAAAATTTAACCACAGATGCCCCTCTCTACTGTGATTCTCTGTGCCAAATTACGGGTTTGTATCTTAATTTGTTACTTAGTTATAGCACTTTATTTGTTTACTCTTAACGGCATTTTGCGGGCGTGGCAGTATTCCGATTACGCCCATCTGCAATATCAACCTTCTTATAGCGCCAAGGAATACGTGAACCAATTTTAATAAGATATCTTAATTTTTACTCAAGTTATCGGACGCTCGGACGTGATATAATATATTAATTTAGTAAGCAGAACACCCCTGCTACTTAGACCTTTTATTTGAAGTTTAATCAAGACATCTTAATTTTTACTCATGTTATCGGATGGATGGGCGTGATATATATATTACTATAAATATTACTTTAGTAAGTGAGCAATTTAGATGCTCTAATTGCCCTGCAATTTAGACCTTTTATTTAAAGTAAATGTATTTTTTTTAAGTAGGTTATATAAACAATTCGATTAATCCATACTGTACCAATACATCGGTTCAAATAATTTCAATTTATTATTTTATCTATTAACATTTTTTGTTCGAAAAAGCAAAATTTGTTTATTTTTATAAATCAAGTTATGTTAATGTATATGTACTTGCACATTATTGCATATATATATACGTACACTGATGGCCTGATAATTGAAAACAAAAGAATATAAATAGGTAGGTAAAAATAAAAATAATATAATACAAATAAGAAAGCATAGCTACCAGATCACGAAATTGTGAGGAAAAATTGAGGTTTTTTATTTTAGAAAAAAAAGTATATGTGGGTTATTTTATGCTTTCACCTTCAAAAACACTAATAAGTTTTTTTTCTTGAAAAACAATTTTTATATTGTATTATCACCTCTTCTTATAGTCGAAAGAAATGTTAAATTCACTCAACTGATTAACTCCAATTGCCTTTATTTTTTGTGACTTGAAGCACGATTAAGTTAGTTATCATTAAGGAAAATCTTTGTACTTTAGTTTTTATTTATTTGAGACCGTTTCGTATTAAATAATAAACGAAAATTAATCTCCAAAAAATCATTGTTCTTAACATACCATTATTCAATAATATAAGGTTATATGTTGTTGAAAACGTACTGGTTCTTACAAAAAAATAATTTAATCTTTTTTCATATTTTTCTCATTCTTGTTTACATTTTGACGAATTTGAGTATTTTACAACCTATTCGTATTTAGTTATCAAACCCCAAATCTTTCATTGGATTAACTATTTGAATATTATATTACTGAATCACGATTATAGACTTTCGTGTATATTTAAGCACATAAAAAGAAAGCAACGCAACTGATTTTGACAAATTGTTGCTTATGTGCTAGCGATACAAACTTATATTATTGACTCATTTTTGAGTACTTTGAGAAGAAGAATTTTTCGTGTAATACTTCGTTTAGTAATTTTTTGTTTAGGTATTTTTAAGGCATTTACAATTCCAATTGATATATTGTGCTCTTTCATAAATTTTGCCTAAACGTTGAAATTTTGTAAGTTTACAGTTAATAGTTGTATAGTGGTCTAGTAACCATGTGTACTATATCATTATTTTGTATTACCTATTGCGAACGTACCTAATTACGTACAGTGGCGATCGACTAGCAACCACAGGCAACTGAGTCTCGGCAGTCATCATTTTCTGTATATTATCAATTCTCAACCCTCGTTTTACCATGTAGAAATGTCAAAATCAGAAAACTGCTCAAGTACCGTACCGTAACAGTTACCGACACTATTTTGCGAATTTTGGAGTTTGAATACATTGAATATCTTTAAAGAAAATATTTATACTTTATGTTTTATTTATTTACGAACGTTTTTAACTGAATGATTTATTAAAATTTATCTTCAAAAGTCGCACTTCTCCTGAATTTTTGAAGTAATTTTTACTTTCACACTTTTTTAAGAATTTGCATTTTGATGCATTAATATGATTAAACTAATATTTATAAATTTACTAATTGTCCCTAAATGCTGCATTCATATTAATTAATAGTAGATAAAATTGTTCAGATTCTTTAAAATTGCCAATATTAATCAACTTGAAAATCTTATTAATTTACCGCATAAAAATTTTGTAATTTCACGACAAACGTACAAATTTACTAAACGATTTTACGAAACGAAAGGCTTTTAATTCTTAAAAGTTATGGGTTTCCATTTCTTTATGTCATTTTACAATTTCTGTCAAAAATTTAAAATACTTTGAACAGTGCTTCCCAAAAATGTAAACTCGGTGTTGTTATCTGCGTTTTCAAGTAATCTGGCTTCATTAGCCATCCATAAAGTAAAATCCTGGTTTAGTTACGCTACAACGCTGGTATAGCGGCAACTATAATCCAATAGCCTCCCGCAATAGGGGTGTATGACTTAATTTAATTGACTACTTTAGTCCCTTTAACCGGCAACCAAACTTTTTTTTATTACGTCAGTTAGGCATATTAAACAAGGAAGTCTGACTCTCTAACTATGTAAAGAGAACCAAATAACGCTGAAAATTACAATCAGTCATAAAGAACATGTAACCGTATTTACTTTTGAATTTCATATAACAGCTTAACGAATTTATTCATAATTTATATGTCTAAGCGAGACCAAAGGACCATCGACATCAAGCAAAAGCAAAAAAACACATGAATGGCAACGAGAATACGGAAAAATTAAAATGTCAAACATTCTAATTCGCTTTGAGTGCCCTCAAGTACCCACAAGCTCACACTATAAATGGGACAGCCCAAAACTATTTGATTATTTAACTTTGAATATAAATAGTAAGCAAAGTATGCTAATTTTTTTACAAATTTCTTTTTATTTCAAATAAAACATATATTTTTTATTGAGATGAAGAAAAAGAACCAAAGTTTTTGCTATAACAACAACAAAATGAATTTATTGTTATGTTATTAAACATTTATTGTGCGTTCAATGCAACCACACTTGAAGTGGGGCAGTTTGTAGAGTTAAGAAAATAATTAAGTCTAAGGGGAGTTCAATATCTTGTGAATTTTCCTTTCTTATTTAAGACCTCATGGAGACGACGTGGCAATAAATGCAATTATGCTCATCTTATTGTTATTATAGCATAAACCTTGGCTGTTTTTCTTGTCAATAAAAAATATATGACTTATTTGAAATAAAAAGGAATTTTTGAAAAATTAGCGTACTTTGCTTACTATTCATATTTTAAGTTAAAAAATCAAATATTTTCGGGGTGTCGCATTTATAGTATGAGTCAGTGTATGTACGCTAAAGCAACACTACATTTTAAGTTTTGCTTGCATTATCATCAAGCAGAGTTAGAAGCTGTAAGGAAGTATCTTCGAAGAAAAACCGAAGCACTCTATAAAAAACCAAAATTTTGTTTGGATATCGACACACTACCGATTTGGACCTTCTTATAGGTTTTCTTATTTATTTATTTTCTTTCCAATTAAAACCAGTAGTCGGTAATATTAATTAATGGGTGTACTTATTTTCATACATTTAAGATTTCCATAAAATATATGTATTTTTATATTAAATATTATTTGTGACAATCACGCAAAATTCATACGATAAATCAATTAATATAAAAATATCAAAATTGTATGTTCAGTGCATATTTAAGATGTCAACCAATCCCAAATTTTTTCATAGTCTAAAGCTAGTAACAGTAAATATAATTTAACTAAATTGAAAACTATGAATTTGGCTCAATTACAATCTATTTTAAAGCGAAAAGAAGTAAATTATTGATATTGCATTTTTCATATAACAGATTTAGATTCCCATATATAAATTACTCAATTTCTTTCTCCTTTCTCATCTTTTAATAGCACATTGCTTTATTATGAATGATTAGCCTGCAAAAGAGAGTATTATTGGGGTATATAACGTTTTATATGAAACGAGAATTAATCGAAGCGAAAGATTTATAGAATATATATGTCATGGATCGCATGTCTCATTCGATTTTGTTAGGGGACTAGTATAGTTTAGTAAGACCAAAGCACTCAATAAAGAACTATCAATTACTGTGTTTGACAAATATCTCAACGGTATTCAAATTTTCAACAAGTGGCTCAACAGAATCTCTAACCGAGGTAGTTGATTTAGCTGTCATAGCGATTTTGTTTTTTCGTTTCATTTCAATCAACATTTTTCTTTGAGATTCTCGTTTCAAAGCCGCGACCGATTTGGTTTTAGAGTCATTTCCATTAGATGTGCTAACTTTTGTCTTTTGGTTGACAGTCTTTACAGTTTTTGGTTGTATTTTGATTATTTTGGTCGACCCCCTAGGTAGAATTTCCTCCGATTTCTGGAATTAAACCTATTAATATTTGTTATTTAGTATGTTTATATTTGTACCTTCCAATCGTTTTGTCTTAATACTTCTATCTCATCAAATATAGAATTGATATGATCGACTTGCAAATTCACCATGTCCCAAAATCCTTGAAGATCGTCATTTGTAGTTGGAAATTTTTCTTGTGGTGATGAGTTCAAATTATTTTGACAAAGACCTACAATATAAATCGTAAACTGTGACAGTTTCGGAATTTTTTTACTGAAAGACATATAAGTAAATAATTGCATATTTTCATCAGAAACGAATAAATAACTTTATAATGTACATTGTTAAAGCAATATTTCCTATTTTATAGTCACGGCAACATGTTATAATTTTAATCGAAATAGATATGGAGTTATATATATCAAAATGATCAGGATGACGGACGAGTTGAATTGCGTCTGTCTGTCTGTCCGTCTGCAAACGATAACTTAAGATTTCTTGATGAAACTTGGTCACGTATTCCTTTGGACTATAAGAAGATTGGTATTGCAGATGGGCGTAATCACTAATCGTAAACCAATAAAGTGCTATAACTAAGCCCCAAATTAGTATACAACATAGTAATTTGGTACAGAGAATCATAGTAGGGAGGGGCATCTGTGGGTTGAAAATTTTCTTTAAAAGTGGGAACGAAATAGGTTATACATATCTCAGAAACCGTTAAAGCTATATCGACCGAACCTGCTCAGAACAAGTATTTCTATCACCTCCTCATACACTGTAAAAATTCTCAAATAGGTTTGGCATCGCCCAGTTTTCCAAATCTTCGAAAATTCCAAAATCCAAAATTGGGAAATTCCAAATCTCAGGAACGACTAAACCAATTTCAACCAAGTTTGGACAATAGTATTTTTTGATATTTTTATGTTACAGTGGGGAAAATGGCCGAAAATCGGAGCATAACCACTAACTTCTCAAATGACACAATTTTAAATTCAATCCCGATCCTTTACAGAATACAAATCAAATACCAATGAAGATATTGGGATAAAACTTTGCAAATAGGGTCTTCAAGGTATTCCGCTCAAGTCTAAAAATTGTCGAAATCGGGCCATAACTTTTCAAGTCCTCAGATACCCAATATGTGGACCTCAGTGCCTATGACTGACTTTTTACCGAAAATATCGGTCAACCTCTGAGGTTTTCCTGGTAACAACATTTTCTTGTGCCGAAAATGATAAAATCGGGTCTTCCCGAAAAATATTTCGCCTAGCCGCGCCCATATACCTAATATAAATGTTTTCATACTCCCGTTTGACTTTATACCATATATATCGAACAATCTATGAGGTATCTTACTGGAACTCATAGAGTATATTTTTCTGGTAATAGTATGTTGTGATGCCCCATAAACCTAATATAAAATTTTTAACTTCCGATTGGCTTTATACCGCACATATCGATCAATATGTTAGTTAGCTTAATAATATATCGGATATAATATAGTTTAATGCCGAAGATGTGTGATATCGGCCCATGAATTACCTCACCTTCCTTATACTGCATGTAACAGACTTTATACCGAATATACCGGACAATGTGTGAGTTATCTTCCTAAAATTACGTGGAAACATGTTTTAGAGTATACTTGAGTAATACCAAAAACTAATGCAATCAGTCCAGACTTTCCCCTAGCCTCAATATGCCCGATATAGTGATTTCCGACTTTCTAACTGACCTCAAACCATTTATGTTGGTTTGTTAAACATAATATGATTTAGCTCTGAATATGAATGAAATTGGTCTATTAAAAATTGTTCCAACAGATGGCTTTAGTATTCTGTATCTCGTGTGTATACATGCGATCCGGTTAAGCTAGGCGGCTGAAAATGTGAATAGTATTTATAGTACTAGTACTGCAAAAGCCAATCATGCACCACGCTCTCTCTGGAATGCCAATTGTCGAAAATACCGATAAAATTATTGAAATCATCGGGTCCGACTGTCATGTAAGCACGGTTTCAATTACCCAGGAGGTAAACATTACACAAAACCCGTTTGGAGCCATTTGAAAAGGTAATGCTGGATATAAATGGAAGCTCGATGTATGGCGCCACACGAGTTAACGCGAAAAAACTTCATGGACCGAACTTCCATCTGCGAATCACCGCTGAATCGCAACAAAATCGATCCATTTAATAACTTAATGGCTACCATATTGCAGTGTAGGGCATGGATTCAATACCAGAACTAACATGAAAAACTAAAATTTTTTCTAAACACTCTAACCGTCCACTAATAGTTCGCCACAACGAAGCTTCGAAGCAAGAGTGTAAGCACAAATTATATATGTATAACTAAATATACATGGTTATAAGCAGACCAGTCTTTTATAAGTATAATAGTAAAAGAACGCGCTGTTCTGAGTGACTGATATTGATACAAATTTACTCGTCGAAGGGCGGTTTTCGGGAATCTAATCCTAAAAATCACGTAGCAACCTGTGTGAGTGCAATCCACCATAAAAGGATGCATTTACGATTTACTTTTACCAGACAAGATTCAGATTGTCGTCGTTAAGCTAAAAACCTTCAATTCCATTTGAACACACGCGATAAGCACATTAATGCTGAAACACCAACCTGTCGTTGACCAATCTCAAAATATCAGATATGAGAAAAAACGACATAGACCTGTCACTACTGAACCTTGGAGAAAAGAGAAACTACATTTCTCTAAAAGAATGACTTGAATTCAAGTCGTGACTGTGTATTATCCAAAATTCTCTGAGTAACCTTTCAATAGGTTGCACTCCTTCACAACCGCGATCGTAACCAAGGTAAATAATAGGTATAAGCAATCATTCCGCATCAAAATCTATATCAATACGGAAAGAATTTTCATTGAAAGATTTAATGCGATCATTGATACCGTCGATATCCTATTTTAACATAAAGTAAAACTATTGCGTCAAAAGACGTGTTGGAAATAGTGAGACAAAATATTTAATTTACATACATACTTATTTGCAGTTTTATTAAAAATTTTTGGATCGACATAAGAGCATTTTTGGACATTTCAGGGGAATGCGAAAATAAATTTGGAAATGAAAAATACAAGGTTCTCTTTCTCTGAAAATAGAACTTGCTGCAAGTCTACGTTTTATAGCCACAGGCAACTATTAGCTTGTATTGAAAAGGACTTCGGATTATTATTTATTTCGCCTGGTACTCTTTGCGAAAATCCTTTATATAGCAGGATAAACTACAACATATCCATAACTGCCATACCAAGATCACGTCCACTATGCAAAGAACCCCCGATCACTAACTATTTCTTTGCACGCTCACTCAAACCAACTCATATAGCAACCTTCTAAAACACCTAATATTTTACCTCTCAGTAGCGTTAAGTGAGGCAATTGAAATCTCATAATGGCATTGAATTAAATAAAAAGTGGAAAAATTAAGCAAAATAGATGTATATGAAACTAAGTAACCTCTCGAAATACATATTTTCCGCGATTTTAACGCTTATAAATTATGATACTAACTAATGTCGGACTGTGCCCAATCTTATATGTTCTCATTATTTCTGTTAAGTTTCTGCTCTCTTTATCAGGGCAAATAGTTTCTTGTGGTCTGAGAATTCGCTGATGGTCTATTGTAACTGGAAATTAACATTTATGTAACTTTAGTATTTCAACCCAACTAAAAGTTAGCATTTATTAATTTTCTTTGCAAATTATTATTACGCAGTGCAAGATATAAACGACGGTATTATTGCTGTGGGTTCTGGTCAAATCACTACCTCATACAGCAGCCAATGAATTTTCATTATATTCAATTACTTCTCTTTCATTGGTAAAGAAAAGTAAATGCTAAATTCCGATAGCTCACTTTACTTATTCAGTTTCAATATAGGCAAAACCTAATATTAAAAAATAAAACAATGAAAACTAATAAATTTACCTTCAAATTGCTTCATCTTTTGTGACACCAGCAACCGAGCTTTGCCATAAGCTGATCGCAAGAATCCTAAAGTGTCCTCTGAAACATCGGAATTATCCTGAAAACATTCAATATTGTTAAATAAATTCCAAAAGTTTTAACTTTTCTTGCTGATGAAAAATCGCTGCTACAATTAAATTTTGCCGCAAATTAAATTAATTCTAAGAAATCAGGGAACTTTCAAACATAAATAAAGGCTTCATAAGACATGGCATAGAAAAGTGCTTTTTCAACTCATTTTGCTGTGGAAAAATTATTTTTCCGTATCAACATCCGAAATGTAGTTCAGAAAAGCACTTTTCCTTTTAAACAGCCTATACAGGGACAACAAATTATATGTTACGTTAGATTCATCCTTTTTATTTTAAACTATTCTATTGAGTTTTCTTAATAGAAACCATTTAAGACCGTATTGTATATTAATTTTCACACCATGAAGAGTTGTAAGCACTGATATTATTATGTTCAACTCAAAATCGGCGAGCAATAAAAAATATGTTCGTGATAAAGTTACGTTGCATTGACCAAATCCGAGTTAATCCTCATTACGTTGGTATGTAAATACATTTTTAGCTTATAATTCTTTTGAAAATATATCAGTTTTGTATTAAAGCATATCCCAACTGCATTGCTTTTATTATGAACACAGGTGTATAGCGTCGTTCCTCTTTGTTAATAAGTTTAAATATTTTCAGATTGGATATGTAATGTCAATTATGTTTTATAATTTCAAATGTGTTAAAAAGGATAGAGTGGTTACGAAAAAAGTACACCCCTATGTTGAAAGGCCCATATTTTTTAATTGCCAGTCTACTGATAACTAATGACGCCATTATACTTAAAAACGCAAGTAAAAGCTCTGGGTTTACATTTTTTAAAAAGCATTGTTTAATGTATTTGGCAGCATTGCTCAAATTTGTGCAAGAATTCGTAAAATGAAACATAAAGAACCGGAAAACAATGACGTTCACTGAAATTAATTTGTACGTTCGTAGTGACATTACTAGATTCCTGTCCGTTAAATATCTCAGTTTTTCAAGTAGAATAATATTGGCAACTTTAAAAGATCTAAACAATTATTTACTAACTATATACTTACGCAGCCATTAAGTACAATTATAAATATATATATATCATATTAATACATCAATGGATATTGTCAATTCTTAAAATATACATATTTCATAACAAAAAATATGAAACCGAGAGTAGCGAACCGAAGCGTTATTTCAGCAGCAGAACTTGCACTTGCGGTGCAACCAATTGTGTTGAACTTTCTTCTTTGATGGAGAAATTCTTCTTTCTTTAAATTCCATAAAAAAAATTTTGCATTTTCATTTCATTTCGTTCACTATAGCCAAACTAGTCTAAAATATGTAAAACAAAATTTGGTAATATTGAAGATAGCGGTTACACCGCTTTAATCTGTGTCAATGTCAACTTTTTTTACAAGAGAGCAGCGCCCAAAGATAGAGAGCACAGGAACGACGAGTCGAAGACAGCTATTATTTGAAAAATACGTTTTCATAAAGTATTTAAAGAAAAACGATTTTTTTGGAGATCCACTTTGGTAAATTATTCAATTTGAAACGGTCGTAAATAAATAAAAAAATATGGAGTATACTATCTAATCCCAATCCCAAAACTGGCCAAATACTGTAGGAAATTGGTCTTGTTATGTAGTAACAAATAATTAACAAAAAATTGCTCTCAGTTGTCTAATCCATAATGTATATTTTGGGTACGGTTAATATTTAAACACATGTATGGTGAAATTTTAGTCTTTTCAGAAAGAGCATATGTACGAGGGCGGGTCAATAAGTCTGTGACTTTTTGAATTTCTGACCTCTTTACTGAAAAAAAAAAAACACTACTCCTACACTACTAAACACTACTACTAAAAAGTCACGTACTTATTGACCCGCCCTCGTTTATACTGAGCAGCGACCGGCAGCGACCGTGACATCAAAAATCAAGTGACTACCTGAATGTATTCACTTAAGAACTTAAACTAAAGGCGTTAGAACCTTTTGATAGTAGTTTTATATTTTTTTTTGTGGTAAAACTTGCAATAACATTTTTTTCTTTCCTACCTCAGTACTAAAAGAAAATAAAAAAACGGTTATGAGTTTTGAAAATATTAAGAAAATATAAAGGTTCTATCATTTCTTGGTGAGGCATATCCTTGCAATGAAAGGTATAAAATATAAAATCAATACAAGTTGTTGAATAACTATACTAAGACTCCGTTTATTGAGAGCTTATTGTTCTGTGAAAAATAAAACTGAATAGGAGTTGATTTAGAAATTTGACCTAATATTCGCGAATTTAATCACTTAAAGTAATAGTAATATACATTGTATTGGATATTATACATTCAAATGATATATTCACTTCATCTAATATTTAACTAATACTTTTGAACATATTATGTACAAAATAACAGTATGAAATTAAATATACTTACGGACAATTCGTTTGCGTATCGTTCCGCTTTATCAGCCAAAGATAAAAGGCGACTCTGTTCGTTTTTCAGCAAATGAAGAAAGTAATTCCCATTCTTCTCTAAACATTCTATGGGTGGATAAATTACATTTGATTTTACCAAAAATTTGTATTGTATATTGCTTGCATTTTCTGAATGTTCATTACTTATTCCAAATTTAGATTTCGAAATTTCTTTGCGATCAACTTCATCTATTAATACTTCAACCGTATCTGTTGTGTAATTTTCTGGACTTAAGTTCTTATGAAGAGGACTTCTTATTTGGTTTTTTTTTGGAGAAATTATGGGTAACTGAGCACGAAACTCTTGACTTAAATGACGTAATACAGGTAAATCAACAGTGTTATTATTAAACGTTGAAATTTCAGTTGCGGAAATAATTTGCCGAGGAGAATTTGTTGTAGTTGCACTTAACTTTTTCCTGAACTCGGAGTAATCTTTACTTGGAGTTAGTTGTTGAAATTTTCTTGCCAGTTCTGATGAACCAGCATCATCAAGATCCCGTGGGGGTGTACAAGCGAAAGTGCTACGTACTTTTTTTGGACTATAAAAACCCTGTGCTAATGCGGCAGGTCCATATAATCGTTCCACTCGCTGTTGAATAAAACTACTATTGCGACTATCCTCCTGCCATGGCGAATCACAATGCTCATTGTTTTCGGAATTATTAGACCCAATATTGCTAGAAAGGCCATTAGTTGCTATCGGTTTCGTATTAGAAATATCACCTCTACCATCATCCATTTGTAATAGTATTGGTGGAGCCAGTGAATTGCTTTTTTTACAATGTTGAATACTACTTGACGACGGGCGGATAGGTGACACCTCGCGTGATTTATTTATATCTTGTCGTATTTTAGAATCATAAGTTGTAAGATTAGAATACCCGTTCACACAACAAGCTAGATTCAGATAACTTGGCTTTTTGTCTGAACTTGAATCAGTCTGACCAACGATTTTATTCGAATTCGGATTAGATGAATTTAATAAGGCACATCTTGTGTTGATATTTGTAAGAGGTTGTTTCAACACCATCTGCGACTCAAAACCAATACAATTCTTGTTGATTTCATGAAAAGTCTGAACAGAACATCGCTCGCGTATATTTGTAGTGAATTCTGTGGTAATGTCCTTAATAGACATCGGTGTTGGAAAGTTTAAACTCCCACTTGTATCTATAATATTAGAATTATTAATAGTTATTGATTTAACAAAAATTTCTTATATTTAACTTATGAATTTAAAAAATTATGAACCGAGCTACTATAATGAACTGAACTAAAATACTGTACAAAATTATAAATACTTTACCTGATACGTCCGTGGAATCAGCGTTTACGTCAAGAGAGCAGCTGCCAATCGAATCCACACTTCTATCCATATCAAATTATAAATGCTTTAAAATAATTTATAATTTTAAATGATGTATAATTTTAGAAGAAGAAATCATTATCAACTTTTTTTTTTCTTTGTTCAATCTGTTACTTTTTAGCACTTCCAAAGAACACAAACAATTTCCTAATTTATGTTTTCTTGAATAATTTAATGTTAAACACAATCCACCTAATTTATTTTATAAATGCGAAAAAGCAAGATTCTGAACTGCGGCATTTACAAGTATTAATATCCTTAAAAGCTTAAGTAATTTAGTAAGCACAGTTTGTTTTTAAAACTACTAAAACAAGTATTTATTATTTTAATTTGTATATAATTTCAAACCTTCCGGGAACTAGATTATACGATATATATTAAGTAATTACCTCAGTATTTACAAGAGCAACGAGCATGTCAAACAAAGATTTTAATGTGAAAATTTGTCGAGGTCAGAATATTTCGCAACACATTTGTTGAAATTTGATTGATGCAATGTACGGGAATAATCTACACAAAGAAAATGTTTAAATAATGATAAATATTGGTATTGGGTTATTGCCATTATGTGTTAAAATAACATACCCCAATAATTGTTCTTGCTTATGTGGAATATCAGATGTACTTCTCTAATTGGTATATATGTATGTATCTACGTTTCGTTATATTGACTTCTTCGTGGTAAATGAATAACGTTACCAGAGATTTTAAATGAGTAATTTAGCTGTGTCAGATTTACCCGTAACAAAACAAAAATACAAAGCTTTTTATTTTTTTCACTTTCATATCAAAATTTTTTATTATTAAAACTTAGATACTTACTTTTTCCTACTTTATAAGAGCAGGTAGCAGCAGATGGTCAATAGTTATTCCGGCTGTAAAATATCAATCGAAAAAAATGGTGTGGGGGGTGTGGTACCATGACAACAATCTACACGTTGCAATTAATCAATGTATCATAATGACATACCGAGGGTTTATCAAATAACTAATACTCCATTAGATTTTGGCTTTTGCACTTTTATAGGATATTGCGGTAAAAATCTACCGATATTTAGACCAATTCGAAAATATGGTGATTAACAATCGTTATCCAAGTACTTGCATGAAAAATTACACAAATGCATATATGAATTGGAACTTATTCATCGATTCTCCTCTTTATCGATAAGTAGTCTAATATTCCATCCATCGGTTAAACTACACGTTAATTACCCGAGAGCGCTACCAATGATTTCTGTTAAAGTTTTTAATAGTTTCTTAAGGAAGCATTGACAAAACTAAGCTAAACCTCAAGCGTACGTGCAATCGGTGATCCCTTTCATAACTTACAGCATTTGGCAATGTACAATATTGTGACGGATTTGCTAAATGAATCGTTCACGTTAAAACTCTACTATGAGTTCGATCACGGGATTGTTCAATAAAAGTTACAATTTAATGCCTATGCACTCGTCTTTATTTCTAATTCAACTACCTTAACACTTTGCTACTCGTTATTCGAGCTTACTTAAAATTCACTTACAATTTTCTTGGCAACACTCTAATTAGAACAATATCCTGCTGCCAATTCGACAGCCCTTATATATTAGATTGTTACCAACAGATCGCTACTCGAACATTTTGGCAACTATTAGTTTTGCTGTCTGGCAGATTCTGAAAACTTATCGTCGGCTGAGTCGTTTAGTCTCCTTCAACGAACCTTTCAGATTTCATCGCCTTGTCGTATTTTGCCTTCATTTTATCACTCATAATTTACGTGTGCTATGTCACCATAGCATGTATTTATTTCATCTCGTCTTCTAGGATATTGTTGGTTTCCTTAGCTTTCTTTCCACTATTGAGGTTAATTCTGAGCTTCAAATCAATTGGAAATCGAAGGTCATTACAAAAAATTACCCTTGCTAGAGTTTATGCGTTGTTTCATATATAGCAGACCACTAAGCCATCAGGATATATATCATATATGTATATATATAAACATCGTATATATATCATAATGATATATGAGCATCAAAATCTTTTTGATACTTGTCTACCAATTTCCTTAAATGCTCTTTGAAGGGTCGACTGAACCGTTCTGAAATGTCATCGGATTGCGGATGTAATGCAGTTGGATGTGTTTTTCAGATACCCAGTTTCCGGCACATCTCCTGAATCAGCGCTGATTAGAAATTTCCCCTTGGTCAAAATGTAATTCTGTAGGAACATCATTTCTCGTTACCCAGTTGTTGATGAATATGTTCGCTACTCTTTCGGCATATTGATTAGGAATTGGCTATACTTCTGGCCATTTACTGAAATAGTGCATAACTACCAAAACATATTTGTTTCCTAATTTACTGGTGGGAAATGAACTAGCCACAACCGTGGTTCGCTTAAAGGGCGCACCCGAATTCTTCTGCTTCATCAGGCCATGACTCCTTTACCTCAGCCCTTTAGTTGCTATGCACTCAGCCCAATTGGCAATCCACTTCGTAACTGATTGACGACAACCAACCCAATAAAACCTTTACTTTAACTTCTCCAAGGTTTTCGCGATTCCCATGTGCCCTCCACATAGCCCATTGTGCAACTCGTTGAGAAATTCAGCAATTCTTATTTTTGGAATAATCATAAGAGCTCGGGAGCTTTGCCCATCTCTGCTTTCCCATATTCTACGCAAGCAACCGGACACCAACTTTAAACTATTCCACTGTGTCCAATATGCTTTTACGAATAGAATTTGCTCAGCTACTTCTTCTCTCGTTGGACGTTTGTTCTGTTCCCTTCCATGCATTACAAGTTTCAAGATCTGGATCTTACTGTTGAAATTTTCGTATTTCATTCGGGTCCCAGTCTTCTGTCGATGTAATTGTCATTAACCGAACATCTTTAATGTCTTCTTTGGCTTCAACTTTTGAGCACTGTCTGCATTCTAAATTACAAGGACGATGGAACATCGCATCAGTATTTCCGTGAATACGACCTTTGCGATGCTCTATAGAGAAGTCGTAACTTTGGAGCCTCTCTATCCACCGTGCCAACTGCCCCTCTGTGTTCTTGAATTGCAGAAGCCATTTTAATGCTGCGTGATCTGTCCTTACTCAAGATCGCTGGGAATGTAGATACTTACGAAAATGTTTGATGCACTTCACCAACACCAGTAATTCTCTCCGAGTTACACAACAATTTTTCTCTGGCTTGCTTATCGTCTGGCCATAGTACGCAACTACTTTCTCATGTCCGTCAATGACGTGTGATAGAAAACCTCCTATTGTATACCAACTAGCATCCGTATCCAAAATAAATGTTGATCCTCTGACCGGATATGCTAACATTGGCGCAGTACATAACCGTTCCTTCAGAGTTTGGAAAGCCACTTCCTGTTCTTTATTCCACTCAAATGCTTTGTTCTATTTCATGAGTTCTTGGAGGCTACTAGCTACGTTGGGAAAATTCGGAACAAATCGTCGATAATAGGTATATAGTCCAAGGAAACTTCGCAATTCATATAAATTTTTAGGACTAGGCCAATCTTTACTGCCTCTATCTTTCGCGAGCTGTACAAACCCAACAACAAGATATTGTCGAGGTACACCAAACAGGTCTTCCAATGTAATCCTTTCAATACCTGGTCCATAAGTCTCTCAAAGGTGGCAGCAGCGTTACATAACCCAAAGGACATTACGGTGAATTGGCATAGACCATCTCCAACACCGAAAGCCGTCTTTTCCTCGTCATCTTCGTTTACTTCCATTTGCTAATAACCACTTTTCAAATTAAGTGTTGAGAACCAATTCGTGCCTGATAACGAGCCCAGAGTGTCATCGATTCTAAGTAGTGGATAACTGCCTTCTTCGCTACATCATTCAGTCTTCTATAATCCACACAGAACCTCATGTTGCAATCTTTCTTCTCAATCTTCAACCTTTTCTTCTCCCTGGTGGTTCAATTACGCCACTTTCGCTCACTTCGTGTATGGTCTGGGTTACAACTTCACGTTTTGCTAGTGGAACACTACGAGGAGCCTGGCGGATTGGTCTCGCATCACCTGTGTTAATAAAGTGTTTCCAACTTTGGTTATTCCTGGTTTGGAATCGTCTTTATCACATATGTTGGAGTATCTGAGAAGGAGTTGTATAGCCTTATTTTGAAGGTCTGTTTGTAGTTGCTCGGTCCATGCGTTAATTTTACTGGAGATATGGTTTTCACCCATAGAAGTTTCCTCAAGGCGTGTTTCGCAATTTATCATGGCTTCAATCTACTGATACTGCCCTAATATAGCTCCTTTGGAAAGTTGTATTGGTGACATGAACTCATAAATAACTCTTACTGGAACACGTTTGTCTTGTCTTGTTATGCCCAGGGTTTTTCCGAAAATTAAATTTGGTGATTATTCTGATTCTTCTGCTGTCTTGACAACCCACAACTTGTTTGCTCCATAGTCTCCATCTTTTTCTGCCCAAATAACTGCTTCTGATTTTGGTGGAATCAGCTGTTTTCTCCAAGATTTTATTCATCTTTTCAAGTAATTGATTCATAGAAGTGGGTTCTTCTATTTCTACTTGATGAGCTTTAAATGTGCAATTACCAAACAGAGAAGCCGTTTCGTGCGTTAGAGCATTCGAGACGGTTTCTGCAAACCTCTATTTTAGACATGCTAACGCAGCATAGCGTGTGGCCTCATTTCGTATTCCATTAACGAAGCTCTGAATTTTTGAGCCCTCGATGTATTCCGCGGATTTGTGTGCATGAGCAAAAAGAGCTAATCTCTCAATCTCCGTGGCAAATTCCTACAGAAACTCATTGGCTTTCTGGCAGCGACCAGCGAGATCAGCGAGATCTGCTTCCTGTATTCACTACGATAACGTCTTTTTACTGCATCAAAGTTTACTTTACTTTACTTTTTAAGTCACTTTTTACCCATCAAAGTTTCATAACTACTCGATTCGCAATTGGGAATGGTTTGTAAAATTTCTGCTGCAGACCCTTTTAGTGCAACGAATAATTCAGCGACTTTATCTTCAGCGTTCCAATTATTTGCAGCTGTGGTATTTTCAAACTGAAATTTTAAAATCTGGAACGGAATGTGCCATCAAAGAATGGAGTTTTTACTTTGCTAGAGGCTGTTGAAATAATTAGACGATTTAGTTGTAGCTCGTGGAGACGATTTCTTAACTCATCTACTTCAGCCTTAATTTTCTCCTGCTCTTCCGAAATCTGTGTCAACACCTCTGTCATTTGTGAGGTTATCTGCGTCATACGTGCCTCCTGCTCTTGCAATTGCGTTGACACCCCTGCCATTTGTGAGGTCATCTGATCTTTCAACTGCGAAGACACCTGCGATATTGCACCCAAAATCATGTTCAAGTCCATAACCTTTAATGTAAATTGAGACTCTTCCCTTTCCTCCATCGTCGTTGTCGATTCCTCTAGTTCCGATTGAAAAACGTATTCATCAACATTAATGTTATCTGCTTCCATGACCTCTCGTAACCGTGATTGCAGTTCGGATTTTATTCCATTTGTTGGGAAACCACGTTGCTCCAGCTCCTTTTTTAGTTGTTGAATCTTCAGTTCATTAAACTTTGCCATTTTTGAAATAATCTCTTATGAGACTTTATATGACAATTCCACTTCTGACACCAATTGTAACGGATTTTCTAAATTAATCGTTCACGTTGAAATTCTACCCTGAGTTCGATCACTGGATTGTTCAATTAAAGTCACAACTTAATGGCTATACCTTTTCTTTATTTCTTATTTAATAACTTAACACTTTGTTACGAGTTATTCGAGCTTGCTTATAATTCACTTGTATTTAACTTAGCAACACTCTTATTCGAACTGTGTCTGCTGCCACTCCCGCAGCCCTTATATAGGAGATCGTCACTCGAACATTCTGGCAACCACTAATTTCGATGTCTGGCAAGTTATCGTTGATTCTGGAATTCGTGTTCCCACATGATAAACGTTCTGCGCAATTAAGGTAGTGCTCATAATGAATTCACCGGTTAAATATCTGGGTCGCTCAGCTTGCGCTTAGTCCTACTATATAAATCTGGTAGTACTACTATAAATCCCAAAAGAAAATTTATTGGCAAAATAATTAATATAATTGTATCATTCGTTTTATTACACACATTTTGAATATTTTTTTTTTTTAATTAATTATAAATCCATTGCAATATTAACTAAAATACATTCACTTATGTCACACATATTTATGCTAGCTTAACAACATTTAAATGAGTTTATAATCCTTTAATGGGAACACTACCATATTCTTAAATTTAAATTACATATTCATTAATAGATAAAATAAAATACGCATAAATACGAAATACTTTGCAATTTTCATCATATAGTGAAAAGATTCACTATTTATATTTATTTAGTATTAATTTCATGAATTGCATCAGTTGTGGTGTATATAGTTTCCTGAAGATAAAGGATATAAAAATTAATGAAAATAGTGAATTTTGGCAAATTGTTAGCAAATAACACTCACATTCCAACAAAGGCACTCCATTTTGTAACTTACATCGGGTATGTAGTGATCCAACAGTTGTAAAAATGAAACTCAATAGACTGTTAAAGAGGTCTAGACTGATACTGTCATAAAGAAATTATTTCCCGCTTAATAAATTCCGTTGCTAGCACAAGTTTTACTTCGTAGGAATAGATACTTTGGACAGGTTTAATAACGACAGGTTTAATTTTTGGCAAGAAAGTAAATCGCAATTAAAAGCCAACAATCACTTATGATATTTTGACATAATTATTCACATTGTGAAGTTATTTAATATCTTATTCTCAGTTTTATTACAATCCATTGCAATTTCCAACAGAATGAATTCGATTTTAATAGCGACACCAAAATTACTAATTTATAGGTAGATGTGTTTTACCACAATAAATAGAGCTATAGGCGAACAGCTAACAACAACTAACAGCTAACAGCTATTAAATGCTTGTTTTCAATTCACATTCTGTTGCATATGTATGTATGTGCTGGTTTTCATGAAAAATTTTTCAAAGTTGTAGTTAGGTAATCGTGACATCCTGAGTATATCTTAAGGATTGAAAATTTAGTTATCGGTGAACCTTTTAATTTTGTTCGCACCAATAATAGAAACAAACGGAGTGTATGTCAGAATGAATACTTTGCTTTCCGTGCCTTCTCTGATATTTATTATTTCATGTTGGGTTATTTTATCTTAACATATTAGGTAAATTGGACTTACGTATATATTTGAAAAATATATTTCGATTCAATCGAAAAATAAAAGAAACTGAAAAAATAAGTATAAAAATTGCGACAGCTGCTTATCGAAGCATAAAAAGTTGAGAGATGACCAACATTTATTCCTTTTGTTTTGCTCCACCTCGAAAACTTTTATGTGAACGTACTCATACAAAAGCATTCACCGAACCTACTTGACAAAGAAAAAGTCGGAGCAAAACGAACTGAAAGTTGTTTTCAGTCATCAGAAATCCCTCATAAGAGTGGCAAATCACATATCTCATACCTGAAGATAGCCCTGCAAGACGGGTATCTTTTAGACCGTGTTCATACACGAAGAGTTTTGTTCCTTAATATGGGGAAGTTCTCTTTTCATGTTCCCCTTGCATTCACACGTGCGACTCGAGTTGCCAGACAATATTCTACATTCCCTTTAATTTCTCTTGTACGCTGCATTTAAGAAGTACAGAAAAATATTTGTTATAAGTTAATTTTTATCCTTATTTACCATTTTCTAAAATATTTCTGCTGTATTATGCATATATACATACATATTTGCATATCACAAAAAAAATTCAAATTTCCAAACATATTATAACTATTCACTTAAAAGTGAGCACAATTGCAACCATTCAAAAAATTTCAAGAAGGAAAGGAATGCCGAACTAGATAGCAGCGAACTGTCACGAACAAGAATAAGAAGCGTGTTGTCCAAACACGAGTTAATTGATGCCCTTCGTCTTTCCTTGTTGCCCCTCGCCTAAAACTTCGAGTCTGAGCAACAAAATTCTTTGTGTTGAACGCGGTCAAACATGTTGATGCTTTTTATTATTGAAGCACGTCGATGTATTTTGAATATCCATAGTTACTACTCTTTCTAACATTGGGTTTTCCAATTCAATTAGAAATCACAGAACATGTATTTGAGTATTGTATATATAAACAAGTAACAGATGAATCACATGGTTGTCCATATTTTCACAAAGCTGAGATCACCTGATCGAAATAATGCGTTTTTCCGGCACAGAGCACCAAATAAAAGAACTGTAATAGAAGAAATTTCATTGTGGAAATGTGTTTTCAATGTAAAATATTAATGCAAGCTGAAAATTACTGTAGCTTGAAATTTTAAAAGGCTTCTTCTGCTTACAAAATTCGTCCATTTAAATGACCGATAAAATAACCCGGTTGTACGAAATACGTAGTATTTGCAACCGCTGCACATATGTAGTTATTTAGATTTAACCGGGGTATTCTCTTTTCATTTTGTCATCTTTATAATTCCTTCAAGTTTGCTTTTCTATGAAATTGTTCATGATTCAACAGTACTTTAAATTCGCTTAAGTTTCTATAAATACTGAAGAAAATGTTTGTGCTGTTCTGTTCTGGTATGAACACAATATATAAATATTTAAATGGTCTAAATACACTTAGAAACTTTGGGTCTTTGGTAATTTTATTTATTTAGAAATGTTCAATATAAAGTGACCAAGACTGGCTGAAATCAATCAACGGATAGATTTCAGATAGAAATCACAGATGAACGCTTAGGATGTCAGGACAAGAATGATTGAATTAGAGATTACGACAACCTCGCTTCGTTACTCTTTTTGGTTTGCGTTTGTCAGAAATGAAGGAAATTCATGCAAAACACGCAAAGCAAAAATTAAACAACATATACTTTTATAAATTTCATTTACATAATTTTACATAAACACTTAATTTGCAATTATGTTGACGATACGCCAAAGTATTTATTTAATTCATTAATTTTTATGTAATCCAAATCAAGGTTTGTTGTTTGATAAGTGATTGAGTTATAACACCTTTTTTGTGCGTAAAATAATCCATCCATCTGCAATGCAGACCTCCTCAAAATGAAACACCTTTAGCAAGTTTCATCAAAACATGAGAATTTTTAATCAAGTTACTCAAAGCACGTACAGACGACGGTCGAACAGAGAGAAATCCGGAAAGTAAAACACCTCTTTAGGATAAAAATTCCTATATCTATCACGATTAATTCTGGGAGTTACAAGCGGCCATTAAGTGAGTAAAATAATAGCTATCTGTGCAATGAGTGAGAGAATGAGAATGACGATATATATAAGCGTAGAACGAATTTTCAACTTTGGTTTTTTCAAAACTTCAAAGTTATGCAGAAATAAAAAAAAATTCAGAACGACGTCCAAATTTTAAAGGAAAACTGATCAGAGAAAGAAACAACAACGAACACGATTGGAGATGATAACTGTGTTTCTGTATATGAATAGAATTTAATTTGTACTTGTACTTGTTTTGTACTGCACCTAATATAAAGTGGCTCGCAGCTTTTTCATGCAACTTCATTTTTACAAACTCGGCGAATTAAAAAAAACAGTGATTGTGATTGTTTAAGCAATGGCTCCACTAATGTAAGTTAACGGCAAAATTGCATAATTTCCTGCATTGTAATGAAATGCTGATCCTGCGTATGTACCGACCATAATTCAACAGAATTTAGAATATCAACGATCGCTCGCTCCGCCGCTGCTTAATTCCACATAATTTCGCGCTCTGCAGTTTTCTCGATACAACTATCTTCAGTAACCTAGCTTAGCTTAAGGGTAGAGTTGATTTAAGTTGTCGGGCACAAAATTTCAACAAAACTAAACCAACGTTTCCGTTGCGAAAAAAAAAATTTATTTATAGCATGGAGAGTAATATTCTCAAAAATACAGTACATACCTACGCTAAGGGAGAAATTCAGATGCATTTGCTTACAACTCCTTTAATACAGGCAGTTGTTTGCGTTTTGGCGATAGCCGCGTTTAATTATTGTCTTGACATAAAATATTTTAGTTTCATTTTGATCTTTCGGTAATGGTTTGAAAAAATTAAAAAAAATATGACGCCGTACGACAATTGAACATCGAGAATTAGTTGTAACTCATTTCCAAACTGGAAAATTACTGTGAAAAATAGCTGAATTAGTAAATTTAAGACAGGAAACAGGAGGGTATAATTGAGGAGTTGTTCATGAGTATTGAATACAAAGTAAATGTCCAATTCCGCTAAAAAATATTTCAATGTATACGACCAGCGTTTAATTGCGCATAAATGAAAATTAAACCACAAAAACAAAGTTAAATCTTTTTAGTTTATTAAGCTTCAGGAATGTAACATCAAATTAATTGTAAAATGACCTGATGAGAGTTTTATGGTGTAAGCGTATAAGACCACGGAGGCATTGGAAATTTAGTCTTTGTGTTGAACGTTATACATAAAATGTTGTCCCTCAACATATTAAATAAAATTTAATCCAAAGAGCCAAGGAATACGTCAAGATTTCCGTTATTACCAGGAATACGACCAAAAACATTAACTTTTTAATGAAACCCAGTCAACCGAAAAGACCGTGAATGCGAGTTTATTTGCTTTGTTGGAGAACAATTAACAGCTGAAAATTTTGGAAGAGTCGAACAAAATTGATCAGCCCGGCGTAAAGGATACCACACTAAATATTAAATATTTATACTCTCGCAACATGTTACAACAGAATATAATAGTTTTCTTCACCTAAAGGTTGTTTGTAACACATAAAACTAATCGAGGTAGATATAGAGTTATATATATACATACAAGTTAAATTTCCGTCCGTCCGTCTGTCCGTGCAAGTGATAACATGAGTAAAAATTGAGATGTCTTGATAAAACCTAGTACACATGTTCCTTGGCGCTCTGGCGAGGTTGGTATTGCAGATGGGCCGAATCGGACCACTGCCACGCCTAAAAAATGCCGCTAAACGAAATCCTGTAAAATTCTATAACTAAGCTCGCAAATAAGATATAAAATTGGAATTTGGTACAGGAAATGGGAAAAATATACATGGCCCCTAACAGGTTTAATATATATAACTCCGAAACCACTAAAGCTATATCACGCAAAGTTGTTCAGAGAAAGTCTTTCTACCACCTGTTCATACATAGGATGATAACCACTTCCACCTCCCATACGAAGGTTGTGATGAAAACTATTAAAAGTGTGTTAACTCGCTGAAAAACTTGTTAGAAGCATTAAATTTCACAGCCAAGATGGCACTGAAGGGTTTCAAAGGAATCGGTGTAAAGATTGAACAACGGGTATGGCACAGGCAATCTTTAGGTGAAAACCAATATCTCAGAAACTACAATAACAATTTCAACCAAATTTCAACCATATTTACATCCTTCTGTTACAGTGTGCAAAACACACAATCACAATTTTAAATTTCATATGATTCTTTCACTTTACGGTATTACAGAGAGTATAAAATATTCATTTTCACTCGAACTTAGGCCTTCCTTACTTGTTTTCTTTTCATTCTTTTAAGCTATTGAAAAAGCGAATTAGATAAAGTAAGCCGAAACATAAAATGTGGCATTTTTTTGGGTTGGCTCTTAAATTATTAAACAAAGAGAAAAGAAAATAAATGAAGTATTAGAAGAAATAACTAAGCCACTGTATAGTATAGCTGTGTACGAATCGGTAATTTTTTTCTTTGTGTTGAGTAGGTATGAAAACATTTACTATGATGTAAACAAATTCAGCTTTTTTAGCAATTCTGCAGAAATTTCTCTGCGACTTTTAAACAAAAATATATTTACATTAAAATCTATTTACTAAAAAATATTAAATAAATTAGAATATATTATATACAATAAAAAATAGTAATATAAAAAAAAATATATATTTACAAATCCTATACTTTTTTCCTGCATTTTGTGTGTACGGGCGGTTCTGTTAATTTCCCTTCTTATATCAACTATATAATATATATAATACTATCTGTATTCGTATTTACAAGTTGTCAAAATTTTACCTAGATCTTGAGCTGGATAGAATTCCGACGTTCGCATTCACTCGAAGTCAACATTTTATTTTCATCTGTTAGAAGTTACAATTTTATATCGTTTGACACACAGCCGATGTTAAGAAATTTTACATTTTGCTGTGCCAAAAAGAAAGTAAAAATTTGACAATTGAAATTCAAAACAGACGCAATTTCTTTAAATTTCGTCCTTTTAATTTGTGTTTTGTTATTTAAATGTTCGTAAAATGAATAAAACTTAGAGAAAATATTTTTCTTTCCTAATTACAATATTAATAAAACTAGAAAAAATGCATTCGTTTAAGTATTTACCAATAATTGAGAACTTTAGGCAATCTTCTAGTCTACTACTATGCTACTTTTATTCGACACACATACATATTTATATCTTCATATTCAGTTTTGAACGAATCTTTATGAGGATCGAAATATTCTCAGTCCTTTGCTTCTTTTCGTACCGCCATTTCACCAATCCCTTCGTTTAGTGAGAGCTAAAACTAATTTTTCAATAGCAAACCGTACATAGAATACAATAAATGAATATTCAGAAATTATTAACATTACATTTTGTAACTCACATAATACATATGATTTTTTTTTCTGAATATACAATACATACAGTGCAATACAAAAATACATATATATATACACATACATATGTATATTATTCTGGATTAATTAATTAATATCTATATTCAAAGCTTATACATTAGTCAATTAGACTATATATACTTTTCCAAAATAGACTACATATACTTTTTGAAAGTAAAAATCGACTTTTGACTCTAATGTCACGAAGATACACCAAGTTTCGAAAAAAATTGGAGAAACTACAGCAAGTCACTGCAATACTTTAAATACAGGAAGCACAGTCAGCAACCTGGAGCATATTAAAAACTCTCCATCAATTTTAAAAAATTAACGCAATTAAGCCTAAAAAATAGATAATCTATTCGAGCAGCACAATAAGTAAATTGATCAGTGCATCCCGAAACCAAAGAATACCATATCTTACTGCATTTGCGAAAAAAAACAATTTGCCATAGACTCCGAAATCACTTCACAGGAAAAGCAAACCAAAGGGCACAAATCGCTGCCCCAACCACAGCTCTGACTGAAAACCAACAAAGGGTGTCTTCCCTCGAAAGCAATGCATCAATAAAAGTTACAATCATAGGTCATTACCAGGATTGTATAACAAATATCACGGTTGCATTACAAATAAATTTGGAAATATTCAAGACATTAGCCAACTTCGCAGATAGGAAACAATATTGTTCATGGAGAAAAAGTGCATGGATGCAGAAGGAGAACACTAAGGAATACGCCACAACACCCAGATTCTATACGGCATTCTCTATTGTGGATTCAAAAATTCATGGAGAGCCAAGTCATATTTTAATCAATCAGACGAAATTCAACTTTCACTTAATAATAAACCATATCGATTACACTTATGCTGACCAAAGACATCTATATGTCTTACCAAAAGGGGTGAAAAAATAACTGAAGGTAAAAAGACATTGTCGGAATTCCATTGCGAAATAAGCAAGGCGTCATATTCTGGACTCACGAAAGTTAAGATGAGAAACCCCTCTGATATCTGACAATATGCGAACTAAGAAGCCGTCAGGACCTTTATTCTGGGCTGCATATCAAATATACCAGCCACACCCTCTATTGCCACAACCCAAAAGACTTCAAACCGCCTACGCTAACGCAACCACGGTACACCATGACAACGTGAACTTACAATTTAATGTTCCCCAATGCCTCCACAGAACAAAATGCGTCTAGGCAACAGCATCAAAGAACAACCTGAGGTCTACAAACTTCAAAAGGAATTCTTCTGTAACCCACCAGAACAGCTATAACCGCCAAACATAGGGGCTACCTCCAAATAACTTTGGAGGAACCACGAAATAGAGGAAGAATTAGACCATCCTCTCATCAGGCAACTTCAGCTCACAAAGGAAGATACAACGCGACGAAGAACAACATTCGCTTGTGGCAGAGTATAAAGACAATAATGAATATAAAACAGGTAGCGCTTTTTTAGGCGTAAGAACGATTTGACGTGTCTGCATTGCCACCACAGGCAAATCTATCAACATCCTCATCTGCACCGGAACAACAAACAACTATATTAATACAAATTGTTTTATCGGTATATTAAACCTATAAAAGTAAAAATTTACTGTCCATTTAAAAGCAAAAAAAAGAAAAAAACAGAAAACAGAAAACAGAAAACAACATTGTTAGAACATAATCTCGCATTTCATGAAGCAGAAGCATCAGAAGATTTTGATATGCTTGTGGGCGAACAGAGAATCAAGGCAGAGATCACCTTTTCGAGTACAAGCTCAGTTATAGATACAGGGCCAAGAAAGAAAGTGAATCCGTACGGAAAATAAATTATACGGTAATAATGAAAACTACAGAGCAGAAATCAAAAACAAGTAAGGAAGGGTTAAGTTCGAGTGTAATGAGAAAGACTTACTAGCAATTGTGTGAGCTCTACAGAAACTCTGCAATTACAGTACAAAATTGAAAAGACGGAAAATTTTCATTAAAGACTATGGAAATATAAGAAAATTCGTTTATAGTTTATTTTATTTCACCGATGCACTTTCTCCAGCAAATAAACAAAACTTCGCAGCACAAAAACTCAAACTAGTAAAGTAATCATTAAACTCAGATGTCAACCTCATTCAAATATCCTCATCAAATATTTTCTCTAACAATAAGAATACGCTTTTATTTAATACGAAAGCTGAATTCTTAGACATATTAAAAAATATAATTAGGCCAAAGGTAATTAACGTGCAAACGTTATTTTATGTGGAACAAGACATTATAGACACTTTTCCGACTGTATCAATTGTAATAGCCTAAAAAATAGTAGTAGATAAAAGCAAATCATGCAAGAAACAGACAGCCGAGCTCATAAAAACCACAAAAGTAACGCACAGGAAACTTTGCACCATTGTATAGGCAACAAGTAACTAAAGTATCGTATGGTTTTCAATTTTTCACACAGCTGAGATCACCTGATCGATTTTGGTCCTTCTTCGGCACAGAGCTTTAAATAAAAGCACTTTAAAATAAGAACGTTCCCTGTGAAAGGGTATTTTTAATGGAAAATATTATTGAAAGTTTTCTGGCATATTTTAGAAGCAAAACTTAATTGAATAGTTAATTGTTATATGAATTGCTTTTCCTCACCACCTCTGTGGTTGGAATGTAGGCGCGTTAACCATCTTTTTTGGGTGTTCGGTTCCCCAGGAGGCCTATTTTCACCCATATGATATTTACAATGCTTAGCCAAACTACTTGTAATAATTTAAACAAAAATAAATATATAAAAATCAGGTACAATTCAGGTACATTAACAATACATCATAAAAACCAGGAAAATTGTGGTCTTCCACAGACAAATATTTGGACAATTATCAAATAATTCAGATCGACAGACATAGATATAAATTCCGACTCACATAGGTAGACAAACGGAACCAAACACGCCAACACTCTATAGCAGATTTAGGCCTTTTTTGAGGTTTTGGCCGCTTTAGTAGTAGAATATTTGAGGGAAACCTAACCAAGTGCCTAATGTTTTGCCCCTTCTCTTCCTCATTCTATTTCATTCTTATTGTAATTTCTTTCATTCTAAAAGCGTTCACCTGCGTATGCATGAGTGAAAAATCTAAGATTTGTTACTTGTAAGTTTATACAATGCTTTGCACAGTTTTCACTGGTCGAATATACGTGACGCTTTTAAAAAAAAATAAATGCTGCGAAATCTGCCTTGCCAACAAGTATGAATGCCGACCAAATAAACAACCAATCGGTTCAGCACCAATACCACACAAGGTAAGTTAATATATACATTTATACTTATTTTATATGGGCAATATGTATATAACATGTACATTAGCTCAACTGACAATTCAAAATTCTGCCATTTGAGCATTGTATGGTTGTCAATACTTTCACACAGCTGAGATCAACTGATCGAAATAATGATTTTTTCCGGCACTGAGCTCTAAATAAAATGACTGTAAAAGAAGAATATTTCTTGTGAAAATATCTTTTGAATAGAAAATATTAATTAATGCTTAAACTTAATGTTATTTGAAAATTTAAAAGGCTTCTTCTACTTACGAAATTCGTCCATTTAAATGATTGTTTAAATGACCAAGTTGCATGAAATACATGGCATTTGTAAGCCTTTACAAATATGTTCGCTAAATATTTTTGATAAAATAAGAACTTTTAAAAATGTTTTGATGTAATCAATAATGTAATAAATGTAATCGACAACAGATGAAGTGGTGTAACTAAGCAACAAATTAAGATATAAACGCGGTATTTGGTATAGAAGATCCTAGTAGGGCGGGGCATCCGTGGACAAAATTTTTCATAAAACTGGGTATGCCCCCCCAACATGTTTAATATATATATCTCAAGCAACGGTTAAAGCTAAATTAATCAAACTTGCTGCGAGTAAGAATTTCTAGCTTCTCCTCATACACTGAAAATTAGTGAAATCGGATAATAACCACGTCCACTTTCCATACAAAGGTTAATTTGAAAACTACTAAAAGTGCGTTAACTCCCAGAAGGAAAACGTCAGACACACAAAATCTTAGAGCACATTTAATATCGAAAAGTTGGAAAGGAATACGTGTAAAGTTTTGATGATGGGCGTGACACCACCCACTTTTAGGTGAAATCCCATATCTCAAGATCGATTTAAACGATTTCAACAAAATTTGGTACTTGCCATTATATTTGCATTCTTATGCCACATTGTGAAAATGGACGAAATTGGATAAAAACCACAGCCACTTCTCATATAACACAATTTTAAGTTTCATCTGATAATTTCACTTTAAGGTAGATAAATCGAGGATCAATTAAGATATTGGATATATTTACATGCTTAAAAATAGTCGAAATCGGATTATAACTTTTCAAGACTCCAAATACCCAATATATGGACCTCTCCAACCTTTATGTGACTTTGTACCGAAAATGTTGGTTAATCTGTAAGATATTGTAATGACATTCCAGGATTATCTTTCCATGATAATAATGTGCTCTGTTGTCAAAAATAGATTTTCGACCTTCCGGCAGACTTTATAACATATATAACGGTAAATACGTAAGACATCACAATGAAATTGGAGGATTGTCTTTCTATGATAATCACGTGATCTGGTGTCAAAAAGGAGGAAAATCGGGTAAATACTTCCCCTATCCTCCATATACCTATTTAAGGATTTCGAACCTTCCTGTAAACTTTATACCAAATAACTAATCTGCCAATTATTTTGGGGGTTTTCGGAAATTTACAGGCATAGTGACCACCAAGCTAAAATTCTCGAAATAAATCCGCGTCATAGGCCAAAACTTGTTGCACTGCATCCAAAAGCATAATAAGACACTGGAAAACAAAATTCTGGGACCTTAAAATGGTTAAATATACTATTAGTCAAATCGACGATGACCCACGAGGTGATGCTCAGAACCAAACTAAACACATTATGAAGTCACTTGTAATGGTTTGCGATGCCGTGATGCCACGAAGGAAAAACGGCGAACACAAAGCTCCCTCACTGGTGGTCTGAAAAAATCGCTCAATTAAGAGCAGAATGTTTAAGGCTTCGACGTAGGCAACAACGCTCTAAAGAAAGAGGCGACTTTGAAAAGCTCCTTACTCATATTCGGAAAAAACGGAAAGAACTACATAAAGCCAGCAGTAAGAGAGACGCCTTTAATCGGCTTCTTACTGAAGTAAAAAATTACCCTTGGCCAAGAGCCTACTAATTAGTAATGAAGAAAGTAGGGAGAACAAGAAATCCACCTATATCTATATGTCTATATATATATATATATTTCCAGGACGTGAACCTATACAAGTGCCTTTTATTCATACAAATTTGGAGGAAATCCCGGAAGTGTTCGACGAAGAAATCAAAAATGCGGCGACAAGAATAAAGGTCGGAAAAGCACCTGGACGGAATTCTTAATATTGTCATCAAACAGGTAATAAAAGGAAAGCCACTACTGTTTCGACAAGCATATACAAACCGCTTAAGGGAAGGAGCTTCCCCCCAATGCTGGAAGCGCCAACGGCTTGTTCTTCTCCTCAAGAGTGACAAACACCCTGAAGAACCCTCTTCATATCGCCCTCTTTGTATGCTTGACACAGCTGGAAAGGTTCTCAAAACAATCATATGTAGGCGCCTCCAACAATACACTGAAGGAGACCCTGGGTTGGACCCAATGCAATTTGGTTTCCGGAAAGAACGAATCACTGTGGATGCCATAAATGTCGTAACAAAAATAGCAACTAAAGCTTTGGAAGAGAATAGAAATGTTGTCGCGCAATACTATGCTGTCATTACCCTTGACATAAAGCATCCCTTTAATTCGGCAAACTGGACTCTCACCTCAGAGGATCACCCAATACTTTGAAATAAATGGCAAAAAGGTATTTTTTAATGAAATGTCTCGAAATTTAGAAAAATGAAGTAAGTTTTAAATCCCGCCCAATACGTCCTTTCGATATAGTGTACTTTTATAACAAAGATTCTCAAAATCCTACTCCCAAAAAATTAGTGTCAAACTTACAGGACAAGTTCTAACCGACACAGTCGCTTCTGGAATGTTACCCATTTATAATTCCAGTCATTTGACTTGTCCTTCTCCTAGTTTTGGCAATACGGCGGAATATATTTTATTTATTAATAAATTATTCGATATTTTTAAAAGCAGAAATCTGACTCTATTTTGTCTAGCAAAAAAGTTTTTTCGGCAAAACCCAAATAAATATAATTTTTAGATAAGGCTTTTAAACTTTTATAGACGATTGGAGTTATCGAAGGCGCGGGAGCTGACATAACTTCACCTTTCAACTACCTTAAAGGTTGGATTCTTAATATACATAGTTTTAAACGATTGCGGCAATTCTTGTCACCACAACATCTACAGACAACGACGAACAGTCTACAAAATTTTTTTGGACAAATAGGAGGGGCAGTAGTAGATGTATATCCTTACACTTTACATTTTCTGTAATTTATTTAGGAAATCATGGGGAGTGCGTTACTCCAACTTAGAAACCAACGGAAACTGCGAACCGACAACCCACCGATTGAGAGGTGCAATTTGATTAGGCCGCCGCAGTGATTTTTGACTTATTTGAAAGAAATAGAAGCAATTTTTGTCAGGGAATTTGATTGCACTTGTCACAGGACAGGTGCATAAATGTTGTGATGCTAGCGATAGTAACGCTATCCTAGCATTATACCAGCATATCAGCTGCCTGTATATAGTTACATTACCTAAAAATAGTATAAATAGTTCTAAGATACCATATTGTAATCAGTCTTAAGAATATCAATAAAGGGCACGCTTTTCAAAGTAGAGAAAAAGTTATTTCTTTACTTATATCGGCGAACGATATTAACTCGCACTGGACTTTGAACGACCAACGTAAATAAAACCTACAATGAAAAAATTCCGCAAAGCGTCGTCCAGATTTCGCTTATTTGTTGACGATCACAGAAAAACATTTAAAAAATATAATTTTAGTGTATATAGCTGCAATGTCAAACTCCTTTCCATCCAAAGCGGTTACTGCAAAGTTACCATCTCTGCCGCATAAAAGAGCACCACACTCCAGTACAAAATAATTAACAGTAGATTCGCTGTGTGTAAATGTAGTGGCCAAGAACCAAACTTTCAGCTTCCTATACGAACAAAGTGAGGATCGAACATCGACGCTTTAATCTTTCGCAGCCTATATAGACAGGAGCAATACAAAAGAAACTCTACACCGAAGAGCTGCAACCAAAACAGACAGTTAATAAATTTGCTGATTCTGGTTTCTGCTCTTCGAGGACATCGTTCAACTAGTTAGCATACTACATGGACCAAAAAGTCTTTTGCCTATCATTGAAGGACATTTTTTGAATGAAAACATGGCTTTACTCTTAAATAATCTTTAATCTCCATTGAGCGAGTCCATTTTCGCGTCTGAAAAATAGGAAGTAGTTGTTGGGAGCCAATACGAATACGGTTGTTGGTAGATTAGTTCATAGAGTAATGCCTTCCACGCTCGCATTACAAACTGAATAAGCCAGCGCGCTGACTTGATAAAAAAGCAAGACGGCACCGATCCCCGCAAAGCTTTTTAATTTTTGAAAATTCGTGAATGTTATGACGTAGTCCTTCCTTTGAGATTACTCAATTTCATTCTTCGGTCACTCAACAAAATATCACGAATTTTCGAAATGTTTACTGGTGTAAACAAAAATTACAGAAGTAATGCCAATTTGAGATATTGTATATATTTATATACAAGCGCTGGTTTTGTTCCTAGCCTAGCCTCCTAATATTGTTTCCAGCAATACAATCCTCAATAACTCTTGGTATAATTAACGTGGTACAATGTCACATCAAACGTTACTGGTGGGGTTAACTACGGTGGGGTTTCGAGGCATAGGATGTAATTTCTGGTTTTAATAGATCAATTTTGATTTTTGTGTTTCATTCTCGTATTTGAATTGTGAAGTAATTGTGAATTGTGACGTAATCGCTAGATCACGTGATATAGACCACCGTAAGGGCGAGTCGTTGTTTGTAGTGCAATTGGTATGGAAACTTTTGATGTGATATTATGTCTGTGTAAGTCGCAACCTTTGCATTGCTGACTTTAATTGCAATACGGCCTCTTTAGTGATTTCTTATTGTATACTTTGCAAAAATTCAGTGAGGATTTATAACGTTGACCCATAAACCAATTGTGGTGCCTTGAAGTTCCTGTGACACCTGTCAATTATTCCGGTTTCGGGGTATTCGCAGAAGGGTTACGACTATGGTTGCAGTTAGTTCAACGAAAACGGCGGAGTCAAATTGTCTGCCTTGATCTGTTATGATTTGCTCGGAAACACCAAATCCAATCAATAAAAAGCACACTAGCGGCACATAACACATGTCTGGCATTGGCGCCGTTTCCGTACATCTAGTATAGCGATCGATTATTATTAGACAGTTGCGTTGTCTCGTACATAATGGGACAGAAAGTTTGTAGGTTGCTGGCGTATTTTGTGTAACAAACGCAGTAGCGAACAAAAGTTAATGCTCTGTTAATAAAAATCTCTTTCACACTTTGCGCCGTTCAACAATATAGGGGAAATGACAAACGAATTGGATATTGAGAGGAAAATTGAAAGGGTCATACTCTCCATATTGTTAAACGCCATAGCTGGCACATGCGCTTCCATTGCATATATGTTATGTTTGACGCCATTTCGCAAAGTCTACAAAAAAATATTGCCAACGATAATAGTTTTATTTAATTATGATCTAACCGTTGGTTACCTAAAAATATTACATGTGGAAATGCAGCCGAACGCTTGGTGGGTCGAATTGCCAATATTGGGCGACCATGATAAATTCTTCATTAACATTTATCCCAGCTCTTCCCTCGTTCTAAACACTGAATAAGAGACAGAAGCTACTAAGTTTATTGTTTGGACTAATCACTGCTGCTAATGGTAAAACGCATTTATTTAAAAATTTATTTGAATTAATTTATTGTGATGGAAATTGTAATGAAGGATAATAAAATTGGCGAAGAAAGAAAATATGAAATAACTTCACAATGTAAAGATTTGTGTGAAAAGAATATAACTGCAATGCTATTGAACAGTGATTGTTGGTTTTTAAATTATTTACTTTCCTGGAGAGATATATTAAATATGTCTAAAGATCTACGATCCTACAAAAACCTTGTTGTGTTATTATCAAAAATCACGAAATCGGAAATATATTTTTCTTACGAGAATATCGGTCTGATAACTTCAACTTTGCACTGCGTAAATACATACATAGTTTCTACCCCATTGGCAGTTTGAGCCTTCGAGAACCTACCGGTCCACAAATGGAGTGCTATTGATAGAATGTGAGCATTTTTATTATATTATTAATTATTTTCACTGAATGAATATGTAACAAAATTTTAAGAATATTTTGATGTTCTTATTAAAGTTTTATAAAAATAACAAAATATTGTTAGGTATACGTAAAGAATGTAAAATATACGTATGCATTAACTTTAGTTTGGTGCAATGAATTCATAATTGATGAAACAAAAACCTGTTTAAAATAATTTTGAAAAACTAATATTGAAATGCAGTAAAACATTTTGTTAATAAATTTGCAATTGGAGTTTACGTTACTACCATAGTATATGGAAGTAGCGAAAGTCCCAATTTTCATCATCAGAATGTACTTTTGATAGAAATACATAAATGGCCGCCTGTAGTGAGTCAGGGTTCACCAGTCATATTCACCAAAATGAGTTACGGAGAATCAAAAACGAGATATTTTTGTTTACAACTGTTTGCAATTTTGTTATTGGAGTAATATCTTTTGTATCTATTACAATGAGAATGCAATAGCATGAAGGAAACGAAGAGAAAAATAAGTAAGGAAGGGCTAAGTTCCGGTGTAACCGAACATTTATACCCTCGCAATGGGCTAAGATCAAAGGCGGGAAATGCTTTCAGGTAGTGGCATAACTTTATATTAAACAAGTAAGAAAACCGAAATATTTGATACATTTGGCAATTTGTGGGCGTGGCAGATGTCCAACTACGCCCATTTGCAGTACCAACCGCCTTACGGTGACAAAGAACACGTGTACTAAGCTTCATCAAAATATCTTAGTTTTTACTCAAGTTATCGCTTGCACGGACGGACGGACGGACAGACGAACAGACGGTCACTCGGATTTCAACTCATCTTTTCATCCTGATCATTTATATATATATGTCTATATCTAACTCCATCAGTTCTAGGTGTTACAAACAACCGTTATGTGAACAAAACTTATATACTCTCTAGCAAAATGGTGCGAGAGTATAAAAACTAGATACTTTACGAGGTTAATATGCTGCCACGAAAACGGCCAAATGCCTCTAAAACGGCTCAAATGTGCTTTAGTGTGTAGCCGTGTTATGTTGTACAACTTATTACTTTAAGTATATTTTTGATACATTTTCAAAAAATTTTTCTTATTAAAATTTATAAATTTAAATTTACCAAGTATTGATTAAAATTTTATTGATTACATCAAAACATTTTTAAAAGTTCTTATTTTATCAAAAATATTTAGCGAACATATTTGTAAAGGCTTACAAATGCCATGTATTTCATGCAACTTGGTCATTTAAACAATCATTTAAATGGACGAATTTCGTAAGTAGAAGAAGCCTTTTAAATTTTCAAATAACATTAAGTTTAAGCATTAATTAATATTTTCTATTCAAAAGATATTTTCACAAGAAATATTCTTCTTTTACAGTCATTTTATTTAGAGCTCAGTGCCGGAAAAAATCATTATTTCGATCAGTTGATCTCAGCTGTGTGAAAGTATTGACAACCATACAATGCTCAAATGGCAGAATTTTGAATTGTCAGTTGAGCTAATGTACATGTTATATACATATTGCCCATATAAAATAAGTATAAATGTATATATTAACTTACCTTGTGTGGTATTGGTGCTGAACCGATTGGTTGTTTATTTGGTCGGCATTCATACTTGTTGGCAAGGCAGATTTCGCAGCATTTATTTTTTTTTTAAAAGCGTCACGTATATTCGACCAGTGAAAACTGTGCAAAGCATTGTATAAACTTACAAGTAACAAATCTTAGATTTTTCACTCATACATACGCAGGTGAACGCTTTTAGAATGAAAGAAATTACAATAAGAATGAAATAAAATGAGGAAGAGAAGGGGCAAAACATTAGGCACTTGGTTAGGTTTCCCTCAAATATTCTACTACTAAAGCGGCCAAAACCTCAAAAAAGGCCTAAATCTGCTATAGAGTGTTGGCGTGTTTGGTTCCGTTTGTCTACCTATGTGAGTCGGAATTTATATCTATGTCTGTCGATCTGAATTATTTGATAATTGTCCAAATATTTGTCTGTGGAAGACCACAATTTTCCTGGTTTTTATGATGTATTGTTAATGTACCTGAATTGTACCTGATTTTTATATATTTATTTTTGTTTAAATTATTACAAGTAGTTTGGCTAAGCATTGTAAATATCATATGGGTGAAAATAGGCCTCCTGGGGAACCGAACACCCAAAAAAGATGGTTAACGCGCCTACATTCCAACCACAGAGGTGGTGAGGAAAAGCAATTCATATAACAATTAACTATTCAATTAAGTTTTGCTTCTAAAATATGCCAGAAAACTTTCAATAATATTTTCCATTAAAAATACCCTTTCACAGGGAGCGTAATTATTCAAAATAATTACTTCTTAGCTTCCAGTTATTTGCCTCTCTTCTGAAAAACTTGCGTATCAATTCGCGATAACTTTAAAAAACGAACGAACATAAATATTTTTTTTTTGTATTTAAAAGTAAGTTATAATAAAAAAAAAATATTACTGTATTTTATCAATGGAAAATGGAATTTAATGAAAGTTAGCTTTCTTTATTTTGTTAAACCTCCTTTGTTTTTCAGGACGGCCTGAATATGTGTTGGGATAGAAACCACTAAATTTCAAAAGCTGTATCATTGTATCACACATTTTCCAAAATTTAGTGAAGCTAATCTAAAGTTTTCAGTTAAAGTGGTCAGTTCGGGTCCACCTTGCTTGATCTACCGTTCAGATCCGCTTTTCTTGAACCATTTTTCGACATTTCTTCGCACGTAGGATATACCATATGGACCAGAAAGTTTTATTTTGGATTCAGTAAAATCTGTAATATTTATGCAATCACGTAAAGTGCAATATTCATATTTTATCCCTTCGTACCTTTATCTGACGCGTTTGAAGGATCAAAAATGTTTTTTTTTTGCGGCGCCCGTTGAATCCGGCTCTATCTTCGATTGAGATTTCGGAGTAAAATCAAACTGAATAAAAATCAAAATGCAGAATTAAAACAATTTATACAACAATTGATAAAAAATAAATATTTAGAAACAATTTAGTGATGTGTTAGTGCATGAAAAGTGCACGTTATAAGTGTAAAATTTATTATAATTCGAAAAAATACACATTTAAAATTGCTAAATTTTTAACTTAAAATGCAAATATCTTAAAAATTAGAGTTTGTGTCGGCCATATTTATATATATATTCGTGATCTGAAGAACCCCCATATCCGCCCATACACATTTTAACCCCGAATGCGGGGGATGTCATTCTAAAGCCCACCTCAGGAAAGTGTCCTCCTTTTCGTTAGTCTTCTTCTTCCTCCCAGTGCCCATATTTTGCTTAAAAGTACCAGTTTTTTTTAAATTCTTTAAAAAAATCTCCGACATAATATTTTCTGAAACCAACTTTAGTGTTTATATCACGGAGACTTAATTTCCCGGACTGCAAAGCCAATAAGAGCTTTTCTCTGATTCAGTCATTTTCGACACATTTCATTTTCTATTTTTTTCTTTCCAATAATACCACTTCAGAAAGACAACCCAACGGTAAAAGAAAGTCTAATATTTAATCTAATATACTGTATATGTAATAAGGGCTGAAAGCTGTGAGTGAAAAAGGGATGAACGATTGCACGGACAGATGAGGTTGGCGTTGCTTGTCAATTCATCTTTAAGAAACTCCATGAAACTTTTGCAGACATCTCTGGTAGTGCATAATGATAATAAACTAAAAAAAATAGTAAAATAAAAATACACATGGTATCTGGAGCGTTTTATTTTACTGCCAAAGGAAGTTCATATTTTTGAAAATGTAATTTTTGAAGATATGATAATTTTATATTAAAATATTTACTTATATTCATTGTAGAAAAAAGTAACAAATTCCAAAATTTTCACTAATACATACGCAGGCGAATGTTTTTGGAATGAAAGATTTTACAATAAGAAAGAAATACAATGAGGGAGAGAAGGGTCAAAAAAAACTTCATGAGGTTTGCCTCAATTATACCACTGCTAAAACGGCCGAATGCCTCAAAAAATCTCATATCTGCTATACTGTGTTGCCATGTTATACTAAACAATTTATTACTTTAAGTATGTTTTTGATTAATTCTCAATTATTTATCTATTATTAAATTTCATAAAGATTAAATTTACCAAGTAATGATTAAAATTTATTGTATCAAAACAATATTAAAAGTTAGCGGATTGCAAATACTATGTATTTCCTACAACCAGGTCTTTTAAACAGTAATTTAAACGACCGAATATTGTAAGTAGGAGAAGCTATTTAAATTTTCAAATCACATTAACTTTAGGCTTTCTTAATATTATACATTAAAAACACACTTTCAAAAGAAAAGAATATCTTTTACAGTCCTTTTATATATAGCTCTGTTTCGGAAAAAGGCTTTAATTTAATCAGATGATCTCAGTTGTGTGAAAATATTGACAACTGTAGTTGTATGCCTATACAATGCTTATGTTGCTGCTATGAGCGGAAAAATGATGAATAGCTGTCAGTCACTCAAAATGACAGCAAATTGCCAAACGCTTGTGGAAATATACGCCTTATATATTACCCGTTACGCTGTATCTCCACAGGCAATAACTATAGCCAATTAAATGTCAAATCTATTGCTATTCAGTTGTGCAATATTTTTGTGTGTGCACATTTATTTGGCAAAAATTTTTTTATCATTATATTAGTATTATAATCTTGCAAATTTTAATTTCATAATAAATTAGTAATATCAATTATTAAAAAGAGGCAGATCAAAAGTTTGGTCCTAAAAGGGTTCCCGCTCCAGCACGTCCATCACCATCATCATCCCCATTCACGTGATGAACAAGATTATGAAGATCGTCACCACCACTCTGGAAACCATAAACTGAGCATCACTATCATAAGGCTAAAATTCAGCAAGGTAAGAATTTATGTATAGCGTAATTAAATTTAAAAACATTTTATATTTTAGATATGACAAGTAGTTGGTTTGGTTGATGCAATGTACTATTCGCTTGTACAAAAGTGAAGCCACGTCTCAAAGTTATTTTGGCGGATTGAACAATGCTGTTCTGCATTTTATTCCATATTCCATTTATGCGCATAGTCATAATGATCATCACTCTCATAAAGAAGCTCATGGGCATTATATGAGAGTTGGTCTATGTGTGTTGGGTGGAATTGTAGCAAGTATATTACTTTGTAACGGATTTACTAAATTATTCGTTCGCGTTGAAACTCTCCCCTGAGTTCGATTACTGGATTGTTCAATAAAAGTCACAATTTAATGGCTTCACACTTTTTTTTATTTCTAATTCAATAATTTAACATTTTGTTAATCGTTATTCGAGCTTACTTATAATTCTCTTGCACTTTACTTGGCAACACTCTTATTCGACCTGTGTCCTGCTGCCACTCCGGCAGCCCTTATATAGCAGATCGTTACTAATAGATCGCTACTCGAACATTCTGGCAACTTATCGTCGATTCTGTTTCGTTTTGACATTCGAGGTCTCTACAATATCGTCATTCGAACAATCTCGCAACTACTAGTTTCGATGTCTGGTAGATTCTGGCAAGTTATCGCCAGTTCTGGAATTCGTGTTCGTTTATTATTATACGTCGTCAAAACCGCTGGCTTGGTGTGATCACTTTCCGCATTGTTCTTCAAAAATGCTGTGTTTGTCGCAAGTGATGTAGCAAGCCAAAGGACCAACTGCATTGTTGTTGGGAGCCTAAGTCAAGGACAAAGATGACTTGAGACGAAACTTTTTTTTTTTTGAGAGAGCTGTCAAAATTCACATATTTTTGAATCTTTGCGAATGATGCCATTGACGAAAAAATTAGATTAGGTATTTGGGAAATAACTAGATATTTCAAAATTTCGATGTTCCTGTTCTCCAGTGGGCCTTTTTCACACATATTCAACCTTAAATACGTATATACATATTTTGAAGTACTAGATGAGTACATAGATAAATAACTCTAAAACACCAAAAGAGAATTTCCCGATAATGATCAGCAAATGTCTCCGTATGTGAACGCGGTGTTAGATGTTTGGAATGACAATATATAAAATGACAATTGCAAGCAAACAAATATTGGCTGTTAGGATATAGTGAATAACAAATGACTATTCTTATAATACTGACTTCACCAAGAATCAGTTTGGTCATTGTTATTAAATAAACAATTAAAGATAAATATTCTGTTAACTATTGCAAAACAAAGTTTCCAAATTAACAGTTATTGTCTGTGGAGAGGTAAGTTAGATAACATCCAAAGTATCACTCTAATAACCTATTTTATGTAAGGAAAAATGGAACGACCAGCTCAAGCGACAGATCGATATCCATTGGTAATTAATAATTTAAAGCAATAACTACCAGGAAATATAGTTGTGTTATTATTTTAGGCAAATTATCAATTCTCAGCAGACGAAATAAGAGTATTGCGCGAATGTAACTCTGAATCTTTCTTTCAACGTTCTCTGCCTTTAGGAACTGCAATGGGCGTTGGCGCTTATTTGGCAGTAAAGAATGGTTATTTACAAGTAAGTTCTAGAACGTACCTTTTATAATTATTAAAACCTATTACCAAATATTTCTTACATTTGATGAAGTGGGTAATGTGTACTTATGTTTTGAACAAAAACAAGGAAAACGAACTAAAAAAAAATTTATGTAAATGTAGACACCAAATTAGAATGAATATCTGATTTTACTTACTTGTTGAAGCATTTAGGATATTTTAAACACAATACCTTTGAATATATGATAAAGATATTAATAGTTAATAATAATTCATGGCTAATTCAAACAACACCTTGCGCAACACATCGGTGCTCTAAAATTACAAAAATTAAGGCTCTATTTAAAAAAAAGTTGAATTATAAATTTTTTTTAAATGTTATTTGATTGTTGAGGTATTTTGATTATTTAGTATTTGGTTGTTAAAGCTTTATTATGTATAACGGTCCGACATCGACGAGACATAAATTCAACCAATTTTTGGCATATGGCCTGGTAAATAGCTTCCCTTGCTTCCTTTACCAGTAACCAGAGGCCATTTTTATTGATTGGTTTTTTTTTACCCTCCAAGCTACTTTCAACTCTCGCCACAGTTCTCAGCTTAAAGCTTAAGTTCAGTTCAGCTTAAAGTGCTAATGTTATCTGAGAACTATTTTATTACCAGCTTCGATGTGTGCTTTGGGTCATTGTCTTGCTGGAACACTCATCGAAGCGGCATCCCTAAACAATGATGAATCCTCCTCCATGTTTAATGGTTTTCACTGTGTATTGTGGTTTGGAAGCGGTGTTCATTGGTCTTCGGACATGTTGTGCACCACAGTCGGGAAAAAACATTAGTCTAATTACATTTAGACTCATATGACTATAGGACATTACGCCATTCCTCCACTGGCTAGTTGGCATGCTCTTGAGCAAAAAGTAGCCTTTTAGAAACATTTTGTTTTGACACTTTTGACGAGGTACTTTCCTCGGTTTTTTCGATTTTCAATCTTTTGTAAATGGTGGAGGGAGGGAGGAGGTTTTTTTCACAAATCTAACTATATTATTTTCAATAGTTAGTGAAATTTTTGGTTTTTGTCCGCGTGTTTCCTTTTGCAGTTTATATTTTATTGCTTTAGTGTCTACCATTCTCTTAGAGTATTTCAACGTCTCGCCTATTTTTCTGTACAAAAATCTCTTTTTGTGAAGGTGTTTTATTTTTCTCGAAGCTGAAGGCTACAATGCCGTCTTCTGCCCATTTTGAATCACTAAACTATAATATTTCGTTATTCGTTTAATATGTAATTAGATTTCATGGTATACTTAATACCTTTACCGATTATAGATGTTTAAATCCACAATATTTCAACGAAATTGAAGCTCGACGTTTCTCTCGAAATATTTCGAGAAATTTAGTCAACTTTCGCGTCCCTATTATTTCGCACAGGCTAAACTGAACTAACTTCACAAAATGATCAACAGTTATGAAACGACGCAAAATATTTGTTCTTTGATAAGGGTTCTTTGCTTTATCGCCATCCGAGCAAGAAAATAAGTAAGTAAGTTTTGACCAATTGTTTATATTAAAGCAGAGTAAAGTTTTGAAATATTTTAATGTACATAATTGTAAATTAATTGTAAATAATATCTTCGGAAAAGGCCTTTATTTTCTTTAAAAGTTATAGTAATCATCTTACAATTGCTTTTTGTATACTATAGTGCTCAAAATACTAAGCTGCTCAGATTTGACAGCCACAACCATTAATGATTTGTACCGTGAACTGTTTTTGTATAGCTGTTGCAAAATTAATAAAAAATCAATCAGTTAAGTAGAATGGATATAACTAAAGTTTTCATTGATAGACTCATAACAAGGTGAAAACAGTAGAAATTCACCAGAAGGTAGACAGCGATATATAATGGTATTCTTTTGGAAGTAAAAAGGAAAACAAAATGTCAAGCACAGAAACTAGTAGCAAATATTTATATAAATTCAAAATGAAACTGTAAAGCTTAAATCCTAAAACTAAACTTGGTTGTAGAAACCAAATTAGATAGTTATCAGAATCGCAAAACAATTATTTTTTCGATGGGGCCATAGAATCTAATTGGATTTTCTTTTTTTCGAAAATTAGCAATTCAATATTTGAATCAGCTGCGGCATGGTTTATTCATGGGACAAAGCTACCAAACAAAATTTCCAAATATAAATTGTAAAAACAAAATACTTACGAATATTCATTAAAAAGCAAATAGAGGATTAAAGTTAGCAGTTATTACGGCTTTTATTTTACTAGAGGAAGAAAGTAGAGAAAATTTTAATGTAAAGATTTTACGGAATCATAGTAATCCGGTTGAAATATGAGGAATAATAAATATAATAGAGCTCTATGTAAAAATGTACATATTTGCATCATCAAATCTAAATTTTTTCATAAACTCAATAAATATGGCAATTTGAGTTTTGTTGTTAAGCTTTCCCCAATTTTTATAATCTCGCAACTTATTGTTACAGAATGTAGCATTTTTGTTTACCTAACGGTTGTTTGGAACACCTGAGCCTAATCGAGATAGGTATACAGTTATATATGTCACAATGATCAGTATGACGAGAGGAGTGCAATGAAATTCTATAACTAAACCACAAGTTAGATACGAAAATGTAATAGTGGGCGTGGTACCGCCATCTTACAGGTTTAACGAACATATCTCACAGACCATTGAAGCTATACCAATCGAACTTAAGATAATTCCTTTTAACACCTCCTCATAAAGTGTGAAAACGGATGATAAACCCGTCCAGCCACAATAAAACCGTTATATTGAAAATAACTAAGAGTGTGATTATTCACTAACGAAACACGTCACAAGCAGTAAATTTTAAAATAAAAAGGGTACGGAAGAGCTTTATAGGAATCGGTGTAAAAATTGTACAATGGGCGTGGCACACTTTTAGATGAAATCTTATATTTTTGGGAAACACTGTTAAGAGTATTTAGCAGCATTACTTAAATTAGTAACATAAATCGTAAAACTAAACATTAAGAAATGGAAAACAGTGATATTTCTTAGAATTTAAAGTCGCTTAGAGAAATTAGAATTAATTTGTGCGTTCGTCGTGAAATTGCTAAATTCCTGTGCGTTAAATGACTGCTGTTGAACTTGATTAATATTGAAATCTTTAAAGAATCAAACATTATTTACTAACTATCAATTTATAAGAATACACCGTTTAAGGACAATTATTACGATTATAAGTATTGGTTTAATCATATTAATGCACCAATAGAGAATGCAAATTAAAAAAAATATTTAAAAAATGTAAGTATTACCTGAAGATTCACAGTTTTTAAAGAGCAACGAATTTTTTTTAAGATAATTTTTGATAAATTACACACATCACATTACAAGTTACACGATCACACTTCGTTGCTTGTTCGTGAATTCTAGGCCAAAAACAATATTATAACGATGCCCAGACTCCATAGTCGCCAGACATGGCTCCGTCTGACTTTTTATTATTTTAAAAAGTAAAGTGAACCTTAAGGGGCAGTCGTTTTACAAGTAAAGATGACACTAAAAGCGCATAGCTGAAAGAGCTAAAGGCTATCTCAAAAATAGAGTTGGAGAAGTGTTTCGACGTTTGGAAGAAACACTGGCATAAGTGCATAATATCAAATGGAGACTTTTGAAGGCGACAGCATTAATGTAGACGAATGAATAAATATTTTTTTCAAAAAACGATAATTACCGTTATTTTTGTGAACACAACGTAATTGGAATTAGTATAGTCCGTAAGTTTTTCTGTAGAAGCAGTCGTCATCAAGAATGATGTTGTTAATCTGTAAGTAGAGGTCGATTTGGTAGTTTGCTAATTTTTCTGCTACTACAATGGTAAAACTAAAAGAGTGGTTTCTCAAGGTTTTGGATTGTCCTTATGAAGGGGGGAACCTTTCATAAGAACGGCGGCACCAAGGTTCTTTCTTCATATAAGTCTGCAAGTTGTTTTTTTATCTAACCTTCTATTTACCCTCACCACGACCTTGTCACCGAGGTTGTACACTTTTTCACAATTCTCTCGACCCTTGTTATGATATTGACAGGCAGTCAATTGTGTTTTCTTGGTTCGATCTTTAATATAATCTGTACTCTTTGAGGAGTTTGTATGATGAAGGTCGATTGGTGTTTCATTTATTACCGAATGAATCGTCCCATTATATCCTATAGTTGCTATTAAAATAAAATCAAGGGTATCGTTTATACCTTTTTCAACAACGTGCTATTTCTGCAAAAGTGCTGTGAAATTTCTGCTTTGAGATGCTGTGAAGCGTTGGAGCATTGACAATTTGTACATTGTAATATTGTTTTTATGGTTTGCGAGTTCAATGATTTTTCATTGTAGCTATATTTAGTTATAATATTTGGAAAAAAAATTTATTAATTGCAATATTTTTTATTTTACAGCTACTATTGTTCCGAATGCAATTTTTTGCACAACATCAAATTTTGAGAATTTGTCAATGCAAATGTCTCTCTCAAATATGGTGGTATTGTAGTCATTTCTATAATAATAATAATAAACACAACGATTACCCTCCTCCCGCCCAACCGACGGCAAGGGCGTAATCCGCATATGTTCGGAATTGGCCAAATCATGAAAGCCAAGAGAGTTTTTAAGCATCGAAGAATATTATGCCAAACATTTTTCTACGACTAGCGAAAGTAGAAAGATTTATAAGTTTTAAACGACTAGTGCATGGAAGAAGACATAGTCTAAAATCCCATCGGAAATGCTTGAACGGCTTCTAATTTGTCAGAATGGATTTGGTAACTAGGGTTCCATGCCGCAGAGCCATATTCTAATATAGGCCTAACTTAAGTGGTAAAAAGAGTTTTACTAACATACGGATCTTTAAATTCTTTCGATCATCTTTTAACAAAACAAAGAACACCTTTAGCTTTCAACACCATTGTATTAATATGAAGACTAAAAATCAGTTTGAAGTCCATAGTAACTTCCAAATCAACAAAATTAAATACTTGCTCTAGACAATAGCCTTTTATTGCATATGGAGTGGTAAATACAGATCTACGGAGAAAGCACGTCGTCTTGCATTTTTTAGATTAAATGGCATATCATTTCTTTCACACCAAATTGTTTAAGTCTGTTTGCAACAGACATATTTCATTAATTGAAGTGTATGATTTAAAAATAAACAAAATAATAAAATTTTCAGGTAATTTATCAGAGAACGTCTATCATAGAGAATGTTCAATTGCGGACCAGTGTGCGAATTGTCAAAATCTAACAAAATACGATGAGTGTTTTATTACAGCCAGTTCGAAAGGAGTAATATTTACCATTGAATGAAAATTATGCTCAGAAATATACATTGCTGTCACAGCTGTATGTTAGCCCTTTGGCTTATATTTTTATAATTTTATATGCAAACTGTGGGAATACTTATGAATGCATGGAAGACTGATTACATTCTAATTAAATTATACTATTTCTACAACAAAATTCATAGTTACATAAAGTGTACATATGGATCTATATAATTAATTAATTGTTATGTTTTATAACATAATATATTTTCATGACAAATATTTTTGTATACATATGTTACTAGAAAAAAACAAACTTATTACAATATTAAGATGAATCACTTCTTCCTAATTTAAAGCTGGCATCATATGTATGTTCGCCCTCAGAAATTCAAATAATGATATCAGTTATCAGTCCACTACATGTGCGCGCTCTGCTCCATATGTACATACACATGTACATATAACATTTCCGAACAAGTAATGCATACACAAATCCACTTTTTTTTTTTTGGATTCGCCAAAGAAGGGTGTAAATCTTCAAAAGATATTGATGGTTCGTACCAACAATTATGCTCGATTCACTGCACGAAAAATTGTACAGCGCATACGTGCGAAAACACCCCCTTGCACTCAAACCTATGTTTCCCTGCTGAACTATCGTTAGGTTTTTCTTCGCAGGGCAGGTATTATACTTAGTAATCCTCGTTAATTTGTAGATCCTTACGACGTATTATCTTATCTTGCAGCTTCTCGGGACTGTACACTCGGTCTTATAGCAATTTCGTCTTCACGGACCTTTTGCATAATATACGTTATTATGCCACATACTGTATCCCATGCAGACTGGGAGGATAACATATAACGTACAATATCAGTGGAAGATACTGGTAAAGTTTTTCTGATTTCTCTGAGAGTAGGCGTCTTTCACTTTGGAATCGATTAGAATCCACCACCAATCTGCCATTTCGATACTGCTATTTTCGTAGTGCATGCAGTAAGGTGATTCAACATGCTTAAATTTATAAAGATACCCTCTGAAGCATTCATGGCCTGATAAAAACTGGGATTCACGTCGCCACGATCCCGCATAATCCATTCTTTGATATTAGGTATCAAAGAGTGGATCCACCCTCCCTTACTTGAGGCATTCCACCTTCTCTGCTATTGCCAGTGGCATCTCTCGTCGATTTTAGCGAGTTCTTGTCTATACTGACTAGATTCTTTAATGTGTCAGATGTCACGGACTAATGCACAACGCTCTACCGTTATGTCAATGAGGAGTCTACCCGAGATAACGTTTATTACATCGTCTGATACAGTTCTAAACGCTCGACGGGTTCCTAACGATGCCAATCTGTGTGCAGAAGCAACTCCTCTTATATAGGAACTGTATTTTGTTGCAGGAAGACAAATTGTCGCCGCATATAAAATAATTGAGTTACTTACACATGTCTGTAGATTTCTCATTGGTTGTCTGGGGCCCCGCATATTGGGCATTATCCTAGCGATTGCCGACACAGACTGCGCCGCTTTGATATGGGTGGCGATTAAGTGCTGCTTAAATAAGAGCCTATGATCCAAGATAACTCAAAGGTATTGGAGATAAGGGCTCGATTTTATGGTATGACCATCAGTGCAAATCTCAATGGACTCAACTCTCTTACGACTACTCATTAGTACCACTTCAGTTTCGTGAGTTGCTAGTTCCAAGCCGGTGGTTTCTAGCCGTTTTTTAATGTTGCTTATGGCTTCATTACATTTGTTGTTCACTTCTGATAGGGTTTCCGGTACGACTACGACCGCTATATCGTCTGCGTATCCTACTATTTTTTCCTCATCCGGCACCGCTACTCTTAGGACACAATCGTACATTATGTTCCACAAGTCGGGACCGAGAACTGACTCCTGTGGTACACCGCCAGTAACTTTATAAGTTTCAGGACCTTATTCAGTGACGTAAACAAGTACGTCTTCAAAATAGCTTGTCACAATTCGTATAAGATAATCAGGGAATTTCAACTGTTTCAGAGGCCTTATAATTAGAGTCCAGTTTGCCGAATTAAAGGCATGCTTTATGTCAAGGTAATGACAGAATAGTATTGTGCGACAACATTTCTATTCCCTTCCAAAGCTTTAGTTGCTTTGTACCACTTGTATAGGTTCACGTCCTGGAAATATATATATATATATTATATATATTAGTATTATATATATATATATATAATTCAAGATCTGAATTTGTAGATCTGAAATCCGTGCAGGGAACAAGAAATCAATGAAGAAATCGAAAAAGTTATTTTATCTATATATATTATGTTTTCTTTGGATGTCGATTATATTTTGATTTCGAACAGATCCGACCATTTCCTGTTACTTTTCTAGTCTTATTATCCATTTTTGAAAAAAAATAGTAAACAAAAATCTGCTTAACATTTTCTTGAGCTGCTCTATTATGTTTTGTTAGTATGATTTCTTGCTGATCCTTTTGATCGAAAATATCTGCTACCATTTTTTCAATGTGATGAGGTTTCAGCTTTGGATAGAGTTCCACCAAAGCGTTGTCTTTGTCAAAATAGGCAGGCTAAAATATATTGAATTCACTACATCGGGGTTAATTTCTTGCCATGTTTCAAAAGATTTCGTGTCTTAAAACCATATGACATGTTTTTGAGCCAAATGTGATTAAGGTCTGTTTTGAAAGACTAGTAGCTTCCTGAAGAATAATTTGATTTCAGGAAAGGTTAACCAGTTTGTCTATTATTTCCATATCGTATAATTGATAAGGTGTCGGCCACATAATAGTCCTTACCTTGTTTGTAATAAATCTTTGTATGAAAACTTCATATTAACGATTTCCAACATTTAGTTTTTACGTTTTGGTTTTTTATCCAAAACTGCGTAAGATAAGAGCTGATGCTCAGTGAAAATGATTATCTAACTAACACCGTATAAATAATTCCTTGAAGTATTTAAGCCCCATACAATTGCTAATAACTCCCTATTGTTGGTTGGTAGGTGTCTATCTCTGAGGGCCCTAGATATTATTGTAATAGGCTTTTTCCTTGTGAGAGGACAGCTCTAAATCATTTTGACGATGCCTCTGTTGTGAAATCAAAAGGTTTTGTAAAATCCGATTATGTTAACGTAACATCTTCTGTTAAAAGTTTCGCTACGCTAGCAAAATCTTTGATGAAGCGTCTGTAATATTTGATACAGATACTTGATACTACAAACTCTAAGAATTCTACTTTAGCTTTGAAAAGCATCGATCCTTCTGCCGAAACTTTCATATTTGCTTCCTAATGGTTCCGTAATAGCCATTCTATGTCTTCGATATGGTCTTCTGCTGGTTTTGAATAAATTATTGCGTTATCGACGTCAACGTGGCAGGTCTTGCCAAAAATTTCTCGGAGTACATCATCAATTGCTCTATGAAATATACTCGTAGCATTTTTTAACGTTGTTAACAGAGAAAGAATTTCTTGATCAGTTCCTTTTTTTTGTCAACAACCAAAATTGAGTTATTGTGGCGTGAGCGAAAAGTTCGCATTATACCGTTAGCGAGATCAGATATTTCGTTGTTGACAAAATTAGCGACACCCATAGGGTATGGCTAAAGTTGCAAATAGAGAGTTAAATTTTCCGAATTGTCACGACAATATTTGTATTGAAGGCAGCGGCTCGTTAGTATCTGCAAAAACATTTTATTTTTTTATCATGTTGTAAAAATAATGAATTTTGTAAGGAATTTATTTTCTTTTTTTATCATGTTGTAAATATAATGAATTTCGTAAGGAATTTCTTTTCTTTTTTTATTCATAAAATTAACATTCCCACATGAATAAAACAAAAAATTTGCTTTTCCAAAATCATGTTTTATTATTACGTTTCGTAAATTTATGTGAGTATTAACTTGGTTAAGCAGATCTAAACCAACAATTCCATCAAGTGTTTCAATGTTTGGGAGTATGAAAATTCCGCGCATACACCACATAAATCTAATTTGCTTTTTCATTCACTTCACTTTCCACTAAAAAAAAAAATATATATATATCGTCTTCTTAAAAATTCAATTGTTCGTCTTCCGGCTCTTCTAATTCATCCTCGTATTTCTTATTGTAATCCCTCACCTAGAGCTTCTCTTGTTGTAACGTATAAATTTTTTGAAAATTTGTACCCGTTGCTGTGAGATTCTGCTTGAAGTTTTCCTGGCTGAGGAGTAGCGTTGTATCCGTGATATTTGATTCGATGCTGTGGTTGGGCCTGGGTGGCTTTTTGCGACTGTTGACGTCAGTTTTTATTCTGTCTTAGCCACGATTCCGTTGTTCACGTCTATTAGAGTTGGTTAATTGTTTTTAACGATTTAACTTCTTTTGGGTTGCCTCATCTTAAAGTGTGGATTTCTTTGTGGACACTTTATTTTCTGTTCACTAATATTAAAAATAATTTTTCTTTGTTCCATTATGACCTTCACTACCATACGCAAAACTTGCAGCAAACCCATATCTTTCGCGGTTTGACTCAATCTCTTGTACCAACGCTAGGGCACTATGTAAATCCTATTGGCACTATGAGAACAGGATATCTCATAATGATCTTTTCAGTCCCGAATGTTAGTTATAATTAAGTTTTTTTTCTATTTCATCGAAGTACCCCAACACTGATACATTGCATTAGCGCAGGTAGGTATTTCCTTCAGATTGGTAGTGCTTCGAACAACGCTTATAGTGCCTAAATACTTCGTAGGTCGTATGAGTGGCTTGACGTCAAGACACTAAGTCGCTATTTTTCCTTTAAATTGCGCTAACGATTTAAATAAATCTAACGGTTCGTCGCATCTAGTATGTGTTACTATTTTGACTTATTCATAAGTAATTGGGGTGTTAGGTTAACAAAACTTTTAAACTGTTACTACATGCTGCGAGACTATAAAAATCAAATATGAATTACAACAGCTTTCATTTATAACAATTGCATATTTCAGCCAAATTTTAAGTATGGCGCAGTGCCCAAAGTAGCCATGGGTGTGATAGTAGGCTATTTTGTTGGAAAATTTAGTTACCAAAAAAAGTGCGCGGAAAAGCTAATGAGAATACCTAATTCAAAACTCGGAGAATTGTTAAAGCAACGTCAACATGATGGAAGCGTTATGAGTAGGCTTAATCCAGACCAAGCTATCGGAATAGGACTAGCCTTGTCACCATTTAATTCAACTGGAACCAGTGACGAACAAATTCAAGAATTTCCCCGTTCTAGTGCACTCAATTTAGATTTGGAAAGTCGTCCTTCAATAACTGGCCTTGATGATATTTATCGCCCCTCATTGGATAGTAAGTTGTTATTTATTATTTCCAACTATTACTTAACTTTATATATTACTTTAGATACAACTTTCTACGAAACAGAATTGCCGATCGAAGCTAAGCAAGGCACAAGTTACGAAGAGTTACGAAAAAAAAATCGCGAAGAATATGAGAAAAAACAGCAAAACCCATTTTCCAGTCTGCCCCCAAATGCACCAGTAGTTATTCGGGAGAAGGAAGCCATTAAAATTACTTCTGAAGCCGACTCTAATATGTCATCAAGGAGTGTTCATAAAAATAAATATGGAGACACATGGACGGATTAGTTAGATTTGTGTACTAGAAAATTATAATTCTTTATTAAAGTGTTAATGTTTCTCTTAATGTTTGTTAAGTGTTGTCTGTGATGTTTGTTTTTCATCAGATTCAATTCTTTTTAACATTTAATTCAATTTCCCAACTTCGTAGAGGTAAGCTCCGAGAAGTTTAGTCTAAAAATAATCCGAATTAAACACACAAACATGTATTAACAGAATGTCTACTTACCCCTTCTATGTAGTTGTAAATGTCAATTTTTTCATTCTGAGAATGGGCCCCATCATCACAAGCTCCTACCGGGACTAATATAACGTTTTTACCGGTGGCCTCTTGAAGTGTTAGTGTCACAGGTATAGACCCACCTTCTCTGGTCATATCAGGCTCCGTTTTGTATACATGTTTGATGGCCGTTTTGGCAGCCTCATAATGCGGATGGTTAGGGTCTTCAGTCCACGGTTTGCCACTACTTACGAGGTTAACCTTTTTAAAAGATTATAAATATTAATTAGAATGTATACAAGGAAGAAAGAGCTAAGTTCGGCTGTAACCGAACATTTCATACTCTCGAAATTTGCACAGATCAAAGCCAGTGCAATCTTTCATATGTTTCAATACTTCATATTAGAAAATGTTGTTTGTTGTTTAGTTGCCGGTACACTTGCGTTGGATACTACAATGGTATTTTCTTTTACGGATGGCTGTTGAAGTTAGTGTACTTGAAAACCCAGATTAATAACCCTGAGTTTATAATTTTAGGAAGCACAGTTCAAAGTACTTCGCAGCAGTGCTCAAATTTTTGGCAGAAATCGTAAACGAAAACTTAAAGAGATGGAAAAAAATGACTTCATTAGAATTTAAGATCGTTTAGTAGATTTATAGGTTCGTCGTGAAGGTATTAAATTTCTGTGCGTTAAATAACTAAGTCTTCTAGAAGAGATTTCCAATTAATATTGTAAATTTTAAAGAATTTGAAAAATTATTTATTTAAGAATTCAGCATTTAGGCACAATTATTACAATTATAACTATTAATTTAATCATAATAATGCATCAATAGACAATGCAAATTCTTAAAAAATATCTCAAATATCTACAAAAAAAGTGAAAGTAAATATTACCTGAAAAATTCAGTGTCAATGTGCTCAAACTCCAAAACTCTCTAAATTGTATAGGCTACCTCTTACAATCAGTTTCCTGATTTTAACATTTTTGCGTACTATAACAATGTTTGACAGTAATCGATAATATACACAAATTGGCGGGAACGGGAACTATATTCGCGCTATTGGAGATACATAATAGATGTGTAAATTTATTACAATCATGTATGATCTGAATTTCATTAAGATACCTTAAAGATTGACCGATATATACGGTATTAAGTCAACCGGAAGTTCGAAAATCTTTATTAGGTATATAGGTGCTAGGGGAAGTATTGGCCCGATTTTACCAATTTCTGACACAAGTCACATTCTTATGAGGAGAGATATTCTCTCTGAATTTCAATGATTATCTCACAGATTGATAGATATTTTCGGTAAAAAGTTATCCATCGCCACCGAGGTCCATTTATTCGGTGTCTGAGAGCTTGAAAAGATATAATCCGATTTCCACGATTTTTGGAAGTAAGAAGGCTTAACTTAAAGGCACTACTTATGCAAAGTTTCATTCCGAAATCTTTATTGGGGCGCGATTTATATATTGTAAAGAGAAAGAATGTGATAAAATTAAAAAATTTGTTATGTGGGAAGTAGGCGTGGTTGTAGTCCGATTCCGCTCATTTTCACATAAGGATGTAAATGTAGTGTCATGCTAATGATATTCAATTTATTCAAACTCCAAAATTCGGAAAATAGTGTAGTCAACTGCTCAATATCAGTTTCCTCATTTTGACGTTTCTGCAGACTATAACAAGGGTTGCCAGTAATCGATAATATACGCAAAATGTCGACTGTTGCTCAGTAGTATCCGGTTTTTGTTGTAGCGGTAAAAACATTCCCCAAATATTTTTGAGGAATGCTGCCTTGTTGACAGTCCTTGGCCGGATAAAAATCCGGGTCCGTTCCGGTTACGTAGACCTGACTGTCGTGAGAACGGGGAACGAACGGGAACGGTCGTCCCGAATGGCAACTACAGCATTATTTTAGAAACGTAATAGAAGTGCAAACTCTTTGCATATGAAGAAATTATTACCTTCATTTTGTTTGGAGATCCTCGTTCCTGCCATTTCACATTTAAGTAATTGGTAACGCACTCAGTGATGTGTTCAGGATCTTGATTAGGAACTAAACGTATAGAAAATTTTCCAATGACTTTAGCTGGTATGACAGTTTTTGCGCCATGCTCATGAAAGGCACCTTCTATTCCATGAATGGAAAGGCTTGGATAACGCCATCTGTGCATCAGTAACTTGGTTTTGTCCTCATTGTGAGGCAGACGACGAGCTCCAATATCATTTCTAGAAAAATAAACTTTAATTGTTGTTTAATTTGGACATTCCTAAATAGTTTCTGTCATATGTTTTACTTTGATATTTATTTAGTGTATTTTGGAAATATAAAGCCAGACACACAAAGGAGAAAAAGAGATATGTATTCTCCGTATTGTACACAGAAAAAACTGAATACCTTAAATTAAAATTGGCCCTATTGCGGTTTACAATTGAATTTCTTCAGTGAAATTTTGCTACTCGATATTATCGAAAACAACTCAACATTTCTTAACAGGTTCTACGACAAAGGGTTGTCAAAACATTTTTAGTTACTCAGTTTCAACTGTGTTTTAGAAAAATTATTAAAATAGAAAGGAAAGAGGGTAATATGTAAGGTATAAACTATTTGTTAATCAAATATGTAAAAATAAAAGACTTGACTTCGTTTGGACTTCCGAGAACAAAGTGAGAATATGTTATAGTGAGAGTTGGATGTTTCATTAATAATGTTATATTGTGAAATCATAAGCAACTATCCTTTAAATAAAAAAACATTTAGTTTTATTTGGGTTTTTTCACTAATGATGACATTTTGCGTTTTGTTATATTTTTCGTATTTTTAGTTTGTGTATATTAATGAAATATAAGAATTTATTTTTTGAAAATGTATAAACGACAAATCGTAATAAATTAAAATACAATATTTTAAATCTGTCAGTGGTCAGTATTTTGGTATGCTTTTGATAGCAAAAGGGACAGAATTGGTTTCTATGACACCGGAAACCAATGAAAATTCTGATTCGAACATCAAACCAAGAATATTAGAATACATATCTACAATTTTTTTTATCGATTTAAATTCTGATTCCGATAATATCGGATTCCATAACGATATTAACTCTCCCAAAGTTGAAACTCCTGAATAGTAGCATTGCTTTCATTAATTACGAAATCAGACCACGCCTCCCAAACATTTTATCCAAATACTCTTATACTGGTACAAATCATTAAAAAAGAAAAAGTGCCGCAAATTTAGTGCAGTGAATCCACGCGCGTAGATAGTTTTAAAAATAAAACTCGAAACTACTAAAGTAAAGCTATCTTAGCAAAACTAGCTGGAAACATTGGAAATCACTATCATATACCACGGTGTTAAAGTGGTTGAAATCGGGCGATAACCCCGCTGACCTTGAAAAAATTGCATTGACCATCTGAATAACGTTATCACAAACATTAAACACATATTATACACACGTATAATTGTAATTATATACACGTATAAACAATATATTAGTTCTCCATGCGAACCAGTTTAAAATTGGACTTTCGCTGTGCCACCGCCCACACTTATGTAAAAATTCATCTCACAAATCTTTCGAACAATTTTAACAAATCTTGGTACCTATAATTTCAAAAAAATTGCGCTAAACTATTCTTAAATTTGAATCTTATGAGTTTCTTTTACTTTACAATATATAACTTATGAAAGAATGCAGGTGTCGAAACTAAGCACAAATATGTAGAAAAACTCTCCGAAAAGAGACAAAATCTTATACTTTTATATGATGACTATACCGAATATGAAGATCTTAGTGCAACCGGTTGACTTTTTATCTATACTCTTTGCGAATTAATTGTTTGCAAAATTAAAAACATGAAAATTCAGCTTTAGGCTTAGTTTTTATAAAAGAAATAATCGTTTTCGGTTTTCTTTTTTCATAATACCATAGGTGAATGTATCTTACATCTATTTTAAGCACAGAAAATTTAAGTGAGAATTTAAACTTACAAAAACAACAAAATGTACGTCAATTCAAATATTTTACTGCCAACTAATTCTGTATGTATGTACATACCATAAGCAATCTGGTGGTGTTTCGTCGAAAAAACAATCAGTAAATCCTTTAGAGGAAAATGTAGCGCACCTGATTCAAATTACCAACAAGTTGCAAATTGTGGTAAATTTTAGGGAAGGAGGAGGAAAGACACTTGCAGCCTCATCAATTGTAATTTGGAAAAAACTATTATATATTGTAACGGATTTACTTAATTAATCCCCTACGTTGAAACTCTAACCTGAGTTCGATCACTGGATTGTTAAATAAAAGTCGTAATTAAATGGATATACAATCGTCTTTATTTCTAATTCAACTAACTCATCACTTTGCTCAGCAATACTCTAATTAGAACTGTCTTTGATGCCACTCCGGGAGTCCTTATATAGTGGATCGTTACCAACAGATCGCCACTCGAACATGCTGGCAACTACGATTTTCGCTAACTGGCTAATTCTGTCATTCGCGTTCCCCACACTACCCTTCACTTAAGACTGATCGTCCCGATTAGACGTATTTGCGGTTCCAGATGCTGTAAGCTTTTCTAAATGAACTTTCTTTATTTTATTCCTAGGTCTTCCAATGGATTGTATGCGATATACTACATCGTTGAGTCTCTTAATAACTTGGTATGGTCCTTCCCAACAACACCGTCATTTAGGAGATCAGCCTTTCTTCCGTTGTAGGTCATATAACGACACCCAATCTCCTTCAACAAACCCCTCATAGTTCATTGCCTTGTCGTATTTTGTCTTCATTTTATCTTCACGCGCTGTCTCACCATAGCATGTATTTCTTTCATCTCGTCTTCTATAAAACTGTTGGTTTCCTTTGCATTCCTTCCACCATTAGGGTTAATTCCAAATTTCAAATAAATCGGTAACTGAAGATTATTACCAAAAATTACCCTTGCTGGAGTTTGCCCTGTTGTTTCATGTACAGCAGACCGATAAACCATCAGGAACACGTATTTTTGGGTATCCCAATTCTCTTTGATACTTGTCTACCGCTTTCCTTAAATGTTCTTCTAAGGTTTGATTGAATCGTTCGACCATGCCATCGGACTGTGGATGTAACGCAGTTGTACGTGTTTTTCGTGTACCCAGTTTTGACACATCTCCTGAATTAGCGCTGATTCGAAATTCCTCCCTTGAAAAAATATTTGTTTCCTAACTTACTGGTGGGAGATGACTAGCCACATCCGTGGCAATTCGCTTAAAGGACGCACCCGAATTCTTCTGCTTCATCAGGCCGTGACTCCTTGACCTCAGCCCTTTAGTTGCTATGCATACAGCACAATTGGCAATCCACTTCGTAACTGATTGACGGCAACCAACTCAATAAAACCGTTACTTTAAGATCTCCAAGGTTTTCGTGATTCCCATGTGCCCTCCACATGGACCGTTGTGCAACTCGTTGAGAAGTTCGGGAATTCTTACTTTCGGAATAATCATAAGAGCTCGGAATTTTTGCTCATTTTCACTTTCCCATACTTTATGCAAACAGCCGGACACTTTAAAATGTTCCACTGTGGCCAATATGCTGTCAATAAGCAATGTCTGCATTCAAAATTACAGGGACGGCGGGACATCGCTTCCAACTCCATTACTACCTTTTCAATGCTCTAGAGAGAAGTCGTAACTTTGGAGACTCTCAGATTGGTTTGATTTGAAGGCTGCGTAATCTTCTTCAGCTTTGCGTTTGCGGCCAGTTGAATTATTCGATCGGTTAGATCAGTATTACAGTTGCATGCAATATGACCGCTTTTTCTGCAGTTGAAGCATTTAACCACGCGACCATTTTTTTTTTACCCGTTTCGGTAACTCCTCCTAACTCCTAACTATTCTCCGATATTTTATCTATATTTTCAAGTAATTTATTCACCTAAATGTGTTCTTCTATTTCTACTTAATGAGCTTTAAATATTCGATTACTAAGCAGAGAAGCAGTTTCGTGCGTTAGAGTACGTTAATTTGGACATGCTAACGCAGCATAACGTGGAGCCTCATTTCATATTCCATTAACGAAAATCTAAATTTTTATGTCCTTGATGTATTCCACGGATTTGTGTGCATGAGCCAAAAAATCTAACCTCTTAATGTCGGTAGCAAATTCTTGCAGGGACTCATTGGTTTTCTAGTGGAGATTTAGTAACTCAATGTCGAAGGTCTGCTTTCTATGCTTACTACCATACTGTCTTTATACTGCACCTATCAACGTTTTATAACTACTCGATTCGCAATTGGGAATGGTTTGTAGGATTTCTGATGCAGACCTTTTAGTGCAAAGAATAATTCAGCGATTTTATCTTCAGCGCCCCAATTATTTGTAGCTGCCGTCTTTTCAAACTGGAGCTTAAAACTTGGAACGAAATTGTGCCGATAAAGGATCTAGTTTTACCCTGCTCTACCGAAATCTGCGTTGACACCTCTTTTATTTGTGAGGTCACCTGCGTCGATATGCGCTCCTCCTGCTTTTTCGACTGTGATGACACCTCCTTTATTTGTCATGATATCTGCGAGGACAATTGGGATTGTTGTGCCAACATTTGTGATGACATCTGCGACGATATACGTGCCTCCTGCTTTTTCATCTCCGGGGACACCTGCGATGACATCTGAGATATTGCAGCTAGTTCATTTCCATAACCTTTCATGAATATTGAGTCTCTTCTTTTTCTTCTATCTTCGTTGTCGATTTCTCTAATTCGGATTGGAGGACATATTCGTCAACATTGTTGTTGTTGTAGCGGAAAAATTAATGTTGTAGTTAACATTAATGTTGTTTGCTTCCATGGCCTCTCGCAATCGAGATTGTGATTCGGATTTTATTCCATTTATTGCTGAACCACGTTGCTCCAGCTCCTTTTTTATTTGTTGAATGTTAAGTTTATTAAATTTAGCCTTTTTTTTAAATTATCTCTTATGGGATTTTATGTGACAATCCCACTTCTGACACCAATTGTAACGGATTTACTAGATTAACCGCCTACGTTGAGACTCTACCCTGAGTTCGATCACTGGATTGTTAAATAAGGGTCGCAATTAAATGGATATACACTTGTCTTTATTTCTAATTCAACTAACTTACCACTTTCCTCGGCTATACTCTAAATAGAACGGTCTCTGCTGCGGCAGCCCTTATATAGTAGATAGTTACCAACAGATCACCATTGGAACATGCTGGCAACTTCGAGTTTCGCTCTCTGGCTGATAGGCTGGGGTTATTTTTTTTTTTAAAGAGAGACCTTGGGACATTAATGCAGGAAAGTGTTCTACGCAAAAGAATTAAGAAACCCCGGTGTTGCACCGACCAGTGTAATTTTCTTAAAGTGCAACCAAAGGCCGCAAATGAAAAAAGTAGTTCTAAGCGAAAAGGTGACAATATCATAGAGGATATAACTATATCTGTTATGTTATATAGAGGATATAACAGATATTATGACTGTTACTTTTTAATCAAGAATTATGTATAATATTTCTTTTTTTCCTTATTTGGGTTGTTTTGCAAAATATGTAAATATGGTAACACTTTTTATTTGTTGGCATGCAACCCTTTTGTTTTTGTGTGAATAAATCAAATAGAACAAAATATTAAATTTTGAATTAAAGCCATTTTTACAATAATTAATAAAAAAATAAATATGTAGAAACAATTTAATGAAGTGATAGCGTATGAAAAATGCTTAGTATAAGTGTAAAATTCATTATAATTCGAAAAATTACATACTTAAAATTGTTAAATTTTTAACTTTAAGTACAAATATTTGAAATAGTACTATTGGCGGCGACAATATATATCGATATTCTTGATCTGGAGAACCTCCTGTATCAGCCCATATCCATTTTATCCCCGAATTCGGGCGATGCTATTCTAAAGTTTTCCCAAATAATTACCAATTATTTAAAAGTAGCGGTGGAGAAGTCAAAATCGCGGTAAATAGCGGTATACATGCCAATTGAAGACATTTGAAAACGCAGATAACAATCAAGTTTGCATTTTTGAGAAGCATGTTATTTTAAACATATATCCACAGGCAACGTAATTTCCTAAAAAAAAATCCCTAACAAAAGGGGTGAATTTAAATACAATATTATATGAAAAAATCATAGGGTATTTAAATAGCTACGATTTTATTTATTCAAATTCCAAATCTCGCAAAATACTATGGGCAAAATATAGATAAGAGATCTAAACAAAAAAACAAAAAAAAAAAAAACAGCGGCTGCGCAGTTGCCTGTTATTGTTATCCGACAACCATTCATAAAGTATGCAGTTGCCAATCGGCTACTATACTCGCGCTAGAATACATACACAGTAAGGGTGTAATTAAAGTCGTTGTATTAGTTTTTTATACTCTCTCATCATGTTATTGCAACATGTTGTAAATTAGTTTTGTTCACCTAACGGTTGTTTGTAACACCTAGAACTAATCGAGTTAGATATAAACATATATATTTATATATATAAATGATGAGGATGAAAAAACGAGTTGGGATTCGAGTGATTGTCTTTCCGTCCGTCCGTCCGTCCAAGCGATAACTTGAGTAAAAATTCAAATATTTTGATGAAACTTGGTGCACGTGTTCTTTGTCATCGTAAGACGGTTGGTATTGTAGATGGGCGTAATTGCACCCACAAAATGCCATTAATTGAAAACAGATAATGTACTATAACTAAGCAGTAAATTAAGATATAAACGTGTTATTCGGTATAGAGGATCCTAGTAGGGCGGGGCATTCCTGGGTAAAAAATTCTGTAGAAGTGGGAATGGCCCCACCCTCCAATAAGTTTAATGTACATATCTCATATACCGTTAAACCTATAACATTCAAACTTGTTCCAAGTAAGTTTTTCAAGCATCTCCTCATATACTGGGAAAATGTGTGAAATCGGATAATAACCACGCCCACCGCCCATAAAAATTAAATTGAAAAGTACTAAAAGTGCGTTAACTCGCTGAAGAAACACGTCAGAAACATCAAATCTTCCAGCAAATATGACAAGGAAGACTTGCATAGGAATCTGTGTAAAGTTTTAGTGTTGGGCGTGGCACCGCCCACTTTTAGCAGAAATCCCATATCTCAAGAACACCTTAACCGATTTCAACAAAATTTGGTATGTGACATTATATTTGCATTCTTATGTCACGTCAAAACCACGCCTACTTATCATATAACTCAATTTTAAGTTTCATCTGATACTTTCACTTTAAGGTAGATAAATTGAACATCAATTAAGATATTGGAATAAAGCTTTTCACAATCACGTTCAATTCTTCACGTTCTTCTTCACTTCTTCATTCTTCTTCGTTCTTTTTCACGTTCAAGATATGCCATCTCATGCGTAAAAATTGTCGAAATCGGAATATAACTTTTCATGCCACTGGATCTCCACTATATGGTCTTCAATGCCTCTATCCGACTTTTAACTGAAAATATCCGTAAATCTGTAAGATATCGTAATGAAATGGGAGAATTATCTTTTACCGATAATAGTGTGCTCTTGTGTCAAACATGGAGAAAATCGGGTAAGAACTTCACGTAGCCCCCATGTACCTAATATAAGGATTTTCAACCTCCTAGTAGACTTTATACCATATATTTCGGTAAATATGTAAGATATCTTAGCATTTAGGTTAACTTGTAATATTGGATATTGCTATATTTAGCACAATGTCCATGAGCTTAAAATGGATAAAATCGGGTAATTCCTCTAGCCCCTAGATATCTTAACATATTTAAGTGAACGTTTAATTTCGGATACACCATAGTTTACTGCCGAAAATGTCTGAAATCGGTTTACGAATTACCCCAGCTCCCATATACCACATATAATGATTTTCGCAATCCTAGCAGACTTGATGCCGAATATGTCGGTCACTGTGTGAGTTACCTTCACAAAATTGGGTGAAAACATGTTCGATAATATACTTGAATAATGAAAATAGTTAATGTGATCAGTGCATATCTTCTTCTTCTCTATCCCAAAAATGTCTGATATAAGAATTCCCAACTTTCCATCTGACTTTAAACCAGAATTCATAATATGGTGGTGGTTTGTGTGGTTGACTTTTTCCTCATATATCTAATATATTCATTAAACCACTTTGGTTGAGTTTATATCGCATATATCACTTTTGAGTTAATTTGGTAGATTTTAATATAAATATCTCTGACACGAAGCAAACTATAGCAATAGAAGTACGTGAGTCTATGACCTGTAATTTAAGTTAATAAGAAACCAAATATGATTGCTATCCATTAACGGATTCGTCGAATAATGAATGTTGAATTCTTCTGCAACATTTTTTAATATAAATTTATGCCAACACCTGAAAGCATTTCCCCGGCTCTGATCCTTGAACATTGCAAGAATATAAAATGTTCGGTTACACCCGAACTTGGCCCTTTCCTACTTGTCTCACTTAATTTTTTTCTTATTACTTATATAGGGGAGAGGATATAAAAAACAAAAAACAAGTAAGATTGTGAACTGTTAACTACTTAAGTCGGTTTCTTATCAACTTTTACTTAAAATCTTATTGGCTGGCTAAACCTAAACCAAAAATTTTCATTCATCATAAGACCACTTATTTTTCAGCTAACGTCTTAAATAATAATAAATAAATAATTTCGGTATTAATAATAAAATAAACCTCAGTGTAAGTACTCACTTGTATTCTTCAACTTCATAATCAATATTGTGGTAAATTTCCTTTTCGTTATGTAATAGTGGTGCAACCTGAAATATAAGTAAATATAATAAATAATTCAACTGCAATTAATTGTGATTGTTTCTGAAATTATTTATAATTAATTTATTAAAAGTTTATATTTTTTCCTAGCTTGATATCTATATATAAAATTAATTTGTTGTAACTTGAGACGACAAGTTAAAAGGATTTAGATACACTAGGAGGACTTAAAATTCTATGTATAGTTTTACTATCGACTGAAACAAGTCGGCTTGATGCTTTGCAAATGGAAAACAGAGACAAACAAATGGAAGTCCAAACAAATGGAAAATGTAAACACAAAAAGAAAGAGAAAAGGGTAATTTAAATGCATTATGTATGTCACAATTACAAATTACACAATTATGTATGTCACAATTAGGAAAATTTTCTGTTATGTCTGTTTATGTGCCACTTATGTTGACAACCATTACTAAATAATGGTATATTTAGAACGTGATTATTGTCACGCTATGAAGTCAAATGAAAAATGTAAAATAAAAATTCATAAATGGTGAAAGTTACAGCCATATTAATTTAACTAAATGTGTATTTAAGTCAGTGATCCCGTGAGACCAGTTCGGATGTGTCGGATAAAAAGTGGCGACCAAACTTCACACCCAAATTTCTTTTCTCTAAATATTTAAATATCTATTCATTCCTTCATTTCCTTCGAGATGATTAAGTAACCTTGACAAAAAATTTTATACAAGCTTACCAAATTTTATCCCATTTATTGCATGAGATAGGACTTTTTTGATCATGACTTTGCTTTGTAATGAAATAAGTTAATTTGATAAATTTAGTGGGCTAAGTACATTTAAATTATAAGGCAAATTAAAACTTATCTGATTAGAAGAGAAATATCTGGCAGATTTCTTACAATTCTGAATAATTCTTACTGTGCATATCTGAATACTTACATCTCTATCAATGCCAGGAATTAGTATGTTGGTGTCCTTGTCTACAAGTACACTGAGTAGATAGCAAAGATCTGGCATTGCTTCATGTACAGTACCACCAAATACACCACTATGTAAATCTTTGACAGCACACTCTATTTCAATAGTATAATAAACTAAGCCACGAAGGCCATAGGTCAAACATGGTCGTTTCTTCCCGAGCCAATAATTATCAGAGATACAAACATAATCGATATTTGACAAAAACCCGTTCTTACGAGCTATCAAAAGATCATCCAGACCCTCACTACCACTTTCTTCCATTCCTTCGAAAACAAACTTCAAATTGACGGGTAAGTCAATATTTAGTTTTTGGAATGCCTCGATGGCATGTAACCAACATAAAACAGGTCCTTTGTCATCACTTGCGCCTCGACCAAACAATTTTCCATCGATTTGGGTCAGATCAAAAGGCTCCGTATTCCAACCATCTTCTTTCAAAGCTGGTTGTACATCCAAATGGCCGTACACTACAATTGTCTTCTTCTTTGGATCCTATAGATATAAGTAAATCATATTTATATAATTTACATTAAATTCATACCCATTTAATTTCTAACCTTTCCTAGAGTTCCTAAAATCACATTCGGAAGGGGTATTTCTTTACCATTTGGTAACCGCTGACTGCCAATATCAGCCAATTCAACATCAGTACCGAGTCTTCTCAACTTATCAGCAATCAACCGCACCATAGTTTGTATTTCATCGCGCTTATCAGGCCAAGCTGATACCGATTGTATAGCAACAGCAGTATTCAATGCAGTAATATATTGTTCTTTGTTGGTGCTGATATAGCTAGAAATGGAACAACAAAAAATAATAATCAACTCCACTAGCGTACGTATATAGGTAATATTTTAACCACATAGATAAATGTTGATTAAATTCTGATATAAGAAATAATAATAAAAACTATAAACTATGATTACTAAAAAACATGAATTCATACTGCTCAAACACAAATGCCCTAAAACATGGGAAATTTTCTCCAGACACGGTTCTATCATTGTCCGGTTAGGAGAAATTTTAGATTAACAAAAACTAGCTCGATGTTCAATTGGAATGTGAGTGTCCGTTTATAAAGGAATCCGGTTGGAGGCCTCTAACAAACATTCTTGGTGGAAAAAGGATTAGACATCTGGTGACAATAAAACAGCAATTGCCTAGAAAAATTTATATATATTTCAAGTGAGATTTTTCATTTTAAAACTGTAATAACCAGTCATTTACCGTACGACAACGCTTGTTTTTGTAAACTTGTAAAATTGTAAACTTGTAAACTTACTCTTGTAAATTGTAAACTTTTAGAGCAAAGATCATAAATGGTTCCTTATGAATAATGTCCACATGCTTATATAATAAAAATGCTTAAACTAAATACCGTTTTTTCCTTTGGGTATTTAGTTAATCGAAATTTATGTTTAAGCGCTTTATTTGCACAAATGAACATTTTTTAATGGTCTCCTCATCGGACCTTTCATATATGCACATATATTTGATTTTTTGATTAAATTTCGGCTCCTGCAAAACGTTATTAATTCAACGTACAATAGATAGTATGAATGTTCAATTTGTTAATTACACTCTCGCAACATGTTGCAACAGAGTATAATAGTTTTGTTCACCTGTTATTTGTGACACCTAAAACTAATCTAAGACACACTAGGACTAATCTAGAGATATAGACATATACATATATAAACGATCAGGGCGAAAAGACGAGCTGAAATCCGAGTGACTATCTGTCCATCCGTCCGTCCGTGCAAGCGATAACTTGAGTAAAAATTAAGATATTTTCATGAAACTTGGTACATGTGTTCTTAGTCATCAAAGTACGGTTGGTATAGCAGATGGGTGTAATCGGACATCTGCCAGGGACACAAAATGCGATTAATCGAAAACCTATAGCGTTGTAACTAAGCAACAAATAGAGACAGAAGCGTGTTATTTGGTATTCAGGGTCCAAGTAGGGTGGGGCATCCCTGGGTAAAAAATTCTGTAAAAGTGGGAATGGCCCCGCCCTCCAATAAGTTTAATGTACATATCTCATATACCGTTAAACCTATAACATTCAAACTTACTCAAAACAAGTTTTATCTAGCTCATATACTGAGAAAATAAGTGAAATCGGATAATTACCACGCCCACCTGCCATACAAAGGTTATGTTTGAAACTACTAAAAGTGCTTTAACTCGATGAAGGAGCACGTCACAAACATTAAACATTACGGCAAATATGGTGAGGGAAGGGTTCTATAGGAATCCGTGTAAAATTTGGACTATGGATGTGGCACCGGCCACTTTTAGGGGAAATATCATGTATCCATATATCAAGAACGCCTTAACCAATTTCAACCAAATTGAGTACATGACATTATATTTACATCTTTATGTCACCTTGTGAAAATGGGTGAAATTGCATAAAAACCACGCCTACTTCTCAGATAACACAATTTTCAATTTCATCTGATACTTTCAGGAGGATTATCTTTCTATGATAATAATGTGATCTGGTGTCAAAAATGGGAAAAATCGGGTATATACTTCCCCTAGCCCCCATGTACCTAATATACGAAGTTTCAACCTCTAGGTACACTTTATACCATATATTTCGGTCAATATGTAAGATATCTTAGGATTTAGGTTAACTTGTAATATTGGATATTGCTATATTTAGCACAGTGTCCATGTGCTTAAAATGGATAAAATCGGGTAATTCCTCTAGCCCCTAGATATCTTAACATATTTAAGTGAACGTTTAATTTCGGATACACCATAGTTTACTGCCGAAAATGTCTGAAATCGGTGGAAGAATTACCCCAGCTCCCATATACCACATATAATGATTTTCGCAATCCTAGCAGACTTGATGCCGAATATGTCGGTCACTGTGTGAGTTACCTTCACAAAATTGGGTGAAAACATGTTCCCTAATATACTTGAGTAATGAAAAGAGTTAATGTGATCAGTGCAGATCTTCCTCTATCGCAAATATGCCCGATATAAGAATTCCCTACTTTCCATCTGATTTTAAACTATTCATGTTGGTCAATATATGTGATATTTTATGAAATTAAGCGGATATGTTTTCTTAAACATAATGTGGTTTGGCGCTAAATATGAACGAAATCGGTCTAGACCATGGTCTAAGCCGCTTATTCCTAGTATAATGATTTCCTTTTCTCTGGCTGACTTTTTCCTCATGTAACTAATACATTTAATTAATCCAACTTTTTGAGTTTATCATAGCATATTGAGAATATATCTTATTTGAGTTAATTTGGTAGATTTTAATATAAATTCCTCGGCCACGAAGCCAAGTTAGCAGAAAGTACGTGAGTCTATATCTTGTAATATAAGTTAATAAGATACCAAATATGATTGCTCTCCATTAACGGTTTCGTCGAATAATGAATGTTAAATTCTTCTGCAACATTTTTTAATATAAAGTTATGTCAGCACCTAAAAGCATTTCCCGCCTTTGCTCTTAGCGAACTTAGCCCTTCCTTGTTTTTTTTTATTTATATTTGTTTGCTTTTATTTACATTTACTTTTTATTTAACATCATGTCATCTGAGCAAGGGCTTGGCCAGACTTGGTGTAATCACTCGTTGCTCCGCACCTTCACTTCAGTAAAATTTACATTGTAGAGGACGTACACCAACCAACCAATTACATAACTGTTACATATCAAAAACTGAACTAAATTAGTTGACTAATATTATCGGTTCTTAAATTTATCATATTTTGATTTTAGGTCAATTCTGTAGACTTAAATACACCGCATCTAGCACAGATATTAACTTAGATTTAAGTGTCAGGTGATTCACTTCTGATTTCGCAGTAAGTTAAAACACTTGATCCTGCGATTCTGTAATGATTTAACTCCAGATGAATTTGATATAGTAGAAATACAGATGACAAACTATGACCAAGAAGAAGAAAGTAAAGAAGGTAGAGCAATGAGAAATGCAACAAGTTAAACACCGAAAATTCTTCTGCCAAGATTGATGGCTTTGTCTGATGTGCTATCACCAAACGATGCGAACCCACATCATACTATTACAATTAACCCCTAAGAAGAATAAGTGATATTCGTGCTTTGTATCATGCTTAAAATAATATAATTTATAAAGTGAGATTCAATATAATCCGTTGTTAGAGATTCAAAATTACCATCTTTTTTGACATATTGAATCGCTTCAAACTAAAATACACTTATTTTTGGACATTTAAATGAAAACACCTAAAATTTTATTATGAAAAAATATGTATTGTACAACTTTAATATGCTGATGTAACTAAAATTTTTGTTTTTATTTTTGCGATTGTGTGGTAAATTAAACAACTGGCTCGTGATAGAATATTCAATTGCGATTCATTCATTTCAATCAAATCAAAATCAATTCATTCAAAATTCAAAAAAAATTTTTTTAATGGTGGAAATCTCGTTTACCAATTTTTAAACACGCTATAGTCAACTAAATAAAGTAGACGAATTATTTGTAATATTTCAAAATATTTCGAATGAAAATTCTTTTAATAAATGAAAATGATTAAATTAAATTAAATTAAATGATTAAATTATTAACTCAGCAACTTGAATTAATAAATCTTTTTATAATATGCATTGAAAAATGCAAATGCCCGACATTTAAATTTCGTTTTCTTTTAAATTTTTATTTAAGATCTACACATTTCTCTGTCGAAATGCGATTCTTTGTGAATTGCTTCGCTGTTCTCAATCACAGAAGTGAAGTGGGTAGCTGATTTACGTTCTCAATTTCCAATTACGTGAGAGTTAAACATCTCTTTATCTAAGATATAATAAAAATATCTTATAATCCTATATATCCTATAATATACAAAAAAATTATATATATAAAAAAAAATATACAAAAAAACAATATATAAAAAAATAATATATAATAAAATAATATATGAAAAAATTTAATAAAAAAAATAATATATAAAAAAAAATAATATATAAAAAAATTATATATAAAAAAATTATATATAAAAAAATAATATATAAAATAATAACATAAAAAAAAATACTCCCATATTTCCCTTAAAAAACTTCATGACATTAAAAAATCGATAATAACCTACCAAATGTTACATGGTACGTCACTTAATTCTTTGTGAAATGAAAAACATGAAAATTCAGGCTTAGTTTTTAGTAACAGAAATAAATATTTTTAGTTTTCTTTTTTCATAATACTATATGGTGAATGTACCTTAAATGCATTTAAGGCACAAAAATTTCAAAAGCCAAAACATAAACTTAAAAAAAAACAACAAAATAATCATTTATTCAAATATTCTGCTGGCAATTAGTTCTTTGCAAAATTCAAACACCTTTTTTATATAAAGCTATAACTATGTACAAAATGTTAATGTAAACTTAACATTAGTATATCGGTCCTTCAAATGGTGCAATCACGACTTGTCATTTAGTGAATTAAGTTTTAGAGGTTATATATTCTATTCCACTCTCCATTGAACAGCCTTAATTAAATCGGTTTTGTTTGTTGGGCTCCTCTTAGTTACTTCATATTTCAAAAAGGCCAATAATTTGTCTATGGAGTTTTCGTCGGGGCTCTGAGCAGGAGTGTCAATTACTTTATTGCTATTGTATAATACACAGGTTTTGCACAACAAAGATTTGTGTTTTGGGTCTTTGTTCAAACACAGGCTTGTATTTAAGTTTTCTTGAGTAATAGGGATCAACAAACTCAAACTTAATCGCGCTTCTGGTCAATTAACTTTTAAAAATGTCTATGTAATATTCCTTCATCAGATAATTGAAAAACACAGCTCACCACATTCTCTATAAGAGGCACATGTCCAAACCATAACACAAATCTTCCCAAACTTTACTACTGTGTATATTCTTTTGTTGCAGAGCTTTATTCGATAGTATATCATAATTTTAGTCTCCCCACAAAATATAATATCATCCCAATGCTCTGTTGGCTTGTTAATATAGACAGTCGAAAAGTTCATATATTTTTCAATATTCAGTGCAGAGAGCAAAAGTTTCTTCCTGGCTATTTTAGATGAGTATTTATTAGTTTTTAGAACCTTTCTGACGGTTTCGGGGAACATTGCCTTTCTACATTCGTCTTTCAAGACAGATATCAACGGTCACAAACTTGTTTTTAGGATTATTTTTAATCTTTTTAAGATTTTTTGATTGGTCGCGATTCTAAGCTTCGATGGTCGGCCTCCTAAATGATTTAACCCTAAGCGACTTTCTTTTTCTGCGCCGTTAATTATATCATAATGGTTTAATTAAGAACATTTCAAAAAAAACTTTAGTACGTTTTCGTTTGTGGTAGTTAAATTAAACCAACTGAATGAGACTTTCCCCAATTTGCTTCCCAAGAATTTAAAAAATTTTAAGTTATTGATGATGTGCACCGCCCATAATCTGTACAATTTGCCCATGCACAGTTGGTACATGCTTCTAAAACAGTATATTTTTTTTTAATAGAAAAACTTAATTCTTTGAATAATCTCAAAGTTGTAGTTTAATTCAATGAAAAACCCGGTTAAAAAACTTAAGAATTTACAGAATATTCAAATTCGAAGAAAAAGGTAGGGAAAAGTAGAGAAGTAGGGAAAGGGATTGGGGCGGTGTATTTAACTGTTTTGGTGTGTTATACCACGAGGTTAGACCGAACTTTAAACAATTTGCTTTAAGTTGTCCTTCAATATTTTAAGACAATCTCTGCTATTCATGGTAGACTCAACGAAAACTAGGTTTCCGGTGCCAGCACCCGACATGCACTCCAAAACCATTACAGAGCGTCCCTATGCTTAACAGTTGAAATAAGATTTTTTGGAAGCAGTTCGCTATTTCGTGTTCTCCAGATCTTACCACGGTTTTTTGTTCCAAATATCTCGAATTCGCTTTCGTCACTAAACACAACGCTGTTCCAGAAGGCTTGAGGGTCAGTTAAATGAGTTTTTGCGAAGTTAAGCCGTTTAGTCCAAGTAGAAATGCAAGGCTTCCTCCTGCAAACCATTAACATTTAACACTCTGGGTATAGTAGAGGCACTAACGGGACTACTTCGTTTTTGCGAAAGATTTTCTGCTATTTTAACCGCACTGCACTTCGGGGTTTTTTTAACTTCTCTTACAATTTTACGAACTTCAGTAACACTCATAGTACGGGGACGACCAGACCGTTGAGCAGTTCTTGTATCACCTCGCAATTCATAATTGTTTATAATTTGTTAGACAGTTGAACGAGTTTTGTTGCCAATTTTGTTATTTCACCTAAAGATTTCCCGTTTTTAAGACGCTGTACCTTAAAATTTCTTAGACCGATTGAAAGCTCCTTTCCACGAACCATTGTGGGCGCTTTTAGGACACAACCAACATGTAATGATGACAATCGCGTACTAAATTTCTTCAGAAATTTAAGTAGGCCGTTTACCTATAATCATAAGCCTCGGGATCAATAACGGTACTTATAACGCTTTAAATATGTCTACTGTATGCTGATTTTTGACTGTATTTTTGTATGTATTTTTTCTTTGAACTGAAATATTCTGTACATTTTACTTTCGTTTATCAATAGTTAAAAAAAAAACATTTATAAGAACTTACATCTTTAAAAAAATAGTATTGGTTTTAGACGTGATCAGCTGTATGCTAATTTTTGACGCCGACTGCATATAAATATAGCCGCCGTAGCCTTATAGTTTTTAAGATATTTATGTTTAAAGTCAAAAGCTTAAAAATTTTAAAAATAAAATTTTTTTATTTATAATGAGCTAAATATAAATATACTTTATTTATATATATAAAAAAAATAGATATAAAATAACAAAGGTCTTTTCATTCGTTATCACTTCACTAAATTGTTCCTAAATATTTATTTTTTATAATATATATATATATATTTTTGTAAAAATAGCTTTAATTCATTATATTTGTAGCCATTATTTATTATATACATTATATCAACATTGTTGTTCAGTTTGATTTATACACACAAAAACAAAAGGGTTACACGCCAACAGATAATAAGTGTTATCATATTTAGATATTTTACAAACGAACGCAAACAAATAAAAAAGAAATATTATACATAATTCTTGAATCAAAAGTAACAGTAATAATATCCGTTAAAAAAATGGCGTTAAAGAAGTTATATCCTCAATGATATTATCAGCTTAATAAAAACCACTGGCCTGTCTAAGAAGAGGGTGTTCTTAATTCTTTTGTGTAGAACACTTCCGCTCTTTAAAAAAAAAAATTAATCCTGGTGGATCCTACACCGGGGTTTATCAAGAGAAAGGAAATACTGAAAGATTTCACATTACTTATCACAGGATTATGGTTAACATACTTTGGGTATAATCTTTCTTTATTTATTTTGATTCGTTTGTGGAATATGTGGATATGGTAACACTTATTATTATTAGTTGGCATCCAACCCTTTTGTTTTTGTGTGAATAAATCGAATTGAACAACAAGAAAGGGCTAAGTTCGGGTGTAACTGAACATTTTATACTCTTGCTCAAGGCTCAAAGGGGGGGAAATACTTTCAGATGCTGGCAAAACTTTAAATTAATGTTGCAGAAGAATTCAACACTCATTATTCGACGAAACCGTAAATGGATCACATTTGGTATCTCCTTAAATTATTTCACGGGTCATAGGTTCCCGTGCTATCATTACTATATTTTAATTGCTTTCTGAGATATTTATATTAAAATCTATCAAATTAACCCAAAGTGATATATGCGATAGAAACTCAACCAAAGTGGTTTAATGAATGTATTAGATATATGAGGAAAAAGTCAACTACAGAGAAGGAAATCATTATATTAGAAATAAATGGCTTACACCATGGTCGAGACCGATTTCTTTCATATTTAGCGCGAATTCACATTATGTTTAAGAAAACATATCCACTTAATTTCATTAAAATATTACACATATTGACCAACATAAACGGTTTAAAGTCATCTGGAAAGTCGAGAATTCTTACATCGCGTATATTTGGGCTAGGGGAAGGTCTGCACTGATCGTATTAACTCTTTTCATTACTCAAGTATACTAGTGAACATATTTCTGCGCAATTTTACGAAGATAACTTATACATTGACCGATAAATCCTGCTAGAATAATATGGGAGCTGTAAATCCAATATTATACGTTCACTTAATTTTGCTAAAATATCTCACATATTGACCGATATATGCCGTATAAAGCCAAGTTAATGTTTGAAATTCTTATATTAGGTATATAGGGGCTACGTGAAGTGTTTATAGGATTTTCGCCATTTTTGACAGAAGACCGCATTATTATCATAGAAGCATAATCTCGAGTTTCATTACGATATCGCAAGCATTTACCGATATTTTCGATATAAAGTCAGCTATAGGGACTGTGGTCCTTATATTGGGTATATGAAGACTTGATAATTTATATTCCGATTTCGACAATTTTTACGCGTGTGATGGCAGACCTTGAAAGCACTATTTATACAAAGTTTCTTTCCATATCTTAATTGCTGCTTAATTTATATATTTTAAAATGAAAGAATCGATTAAATTTAAAATTGTGTTATATGAGAAGTAGGCGTGGATTTTATCCAACTTCACCCATTTTCACAAGGTGAGATAAAGATGTAAATATAATGTCATGTATTTATCCGTTTATGTAATTATTCGATTTCACTTATTTTCACAGTATATGATGAGTTGCTAGAAAAAATTTGTTTTGAGTAAGTTTGAATGTTATAGCTTTAACGGTATATGAGATATGTACATTAAACTTATTGGAGGGCGGGGCCATTCCCACTTTTACAGAATTTTTTACCCAGGAATGCCCCACCCTACTTGGATCCTGAATACCAAATAACACGCTTCTGTCTCTATTTGTTGCTTAGTTACAACGCTATAGGTTTTCGATTAATCGCATTTTGTGTCCCTGGCAGATGTCCGATTACACCCATCTGCAATACCAACCTTCCTTTGGTGACTAAGAACACATGTACCAAGTTTCACGAAGATATCTTAATTTTTACTCAAGTTTCGCTTGAACGGACGGACGAACAGACAACCGTTAGGTGAACAAAACTAATATACTCTGTTGCAACATGTTGCGAGAGTATAAAAATGTTGCGGAAGAATTCAACATTCAGTATTCCACGAAACCACGAAATGGAAGTCATTATTTTAGGAATAAGCGGCCCAGATCATAACCTAGACCGATTTCTTTCATATTTAGCGCGAAATCACATTGAGTTTAAGAAAACATATCCATTTAATTTCATTAAAATTTCACACATATTGACCAACATAAACGGTTTAAAGTCAGATGAAAAGTCGGGAATTCTTCTATCGGGCATTTTTGGGATAGAGAAAGATCTCCACTGATCACATTAACTTTTTCCATTATTCAAGTATATTAGGGAACATGTTTTTACGCAATTTTGTGAATGTAACTCACACAGTGACCGACATATTCGGCATAAACTCTGCTCGAATAGCGAAAATCATTATATGTGGTATATGGGAGCTGGGATAATTCGTCCTCCGATTTCGCAAATTTTCGGCAGTAAACTATGGTATATCCAACATTATGCGTTCACTTAATTTTGCTAAGATATCTTACATATTGACCGAAATATATGGTATAGTCTACCCAGAGGTTGAAAATCCGTATATTAGGTACATGGGGGCTAGGGGAAGTATTTACCAGATTTTCCCCATTTTTGACACCAGATCACATTATCGGTGTCTCGGTGCTTAGTTATAGCACTTTACATGTTTATGATTAATGGAATTTTGTGGGCATGGCAGATGTCCAATTACGCCCATCTGCAATACAAACCGTCTTACTTAAAGTATCTTAATTTTTACTCAAGTTATCGCTTACACGGACGGATGGACAGATAGTCACTCGGATTTCTACTCGTTTTTTCATCCTGATCGTTTATGTATACATATGTCTATATCCAAATCGATTGGTTTTAGGTGACACAAACAACCGATAGGTGAACAAAACTAAAATACTCTCTAGCAACATGTTGCGAAAGTATAACAAATATGTGGAAACAACTTAGTAATGTGTTAATTTATGAAAAGTGCTTAGTATAAGTGTAAAATTTATTATAAAGCGAAAAAGAACATGCTTAAAATTGTAGAAATTTTGACTTTAAATACCAAATACATTAAAACTGTAAGTCTGGGGCGGCTAAATATGTATATATGTATATGTATATATTCTTAATCTGGAGAACCCCCTCTATCAGCCCATACCCATTTTAGACCTGTATTTGATGGATGCTATTCTAAAGCCCAGCCAGCATATTTGAGTTAATGCACATTTTGTTTGCTTTAAACAGATTTAAGATGCATTCACCTGTGGTATTATGAAAAAAGAAAACTGAAAATATATTTTTCTGTTACTAAAAACTAAGCCTAAAACTGAAATTTCATTTTGTTATTAATTTTGCAAATAATTAATTGTGTGTAGATATGTTTGTGTAAATTTGTACCTCAATATTTTAATACTTATTATCCAACAAATAAAAACAAATAAAACAATAAAGTGCGAACACAATTTAACTAAGTAAAAATTACGCTTAATATTATATGCACGTTTTCGTGAATACGTATATTGGTAGAAGTGTACTAATATACATATAAACATATGTATATTTGTATGAAATGTGATAAGAAGTGAAACAAAGTTAAAGATAATTTTTCAGGTAATATGGGAATCTGGTTTGTTTATAATATTAATGGGTTTATATTTTATGCAAATTAATATTCACCTGAAAAGCTGTTGTAGAACATTGGGTATGTCAGCCATATTTCACTAATAAGCACTTGTTTAATAATTCCGGCTACTATGTTCACTTACGAAATTCAAATAACTTTTTCCCGTAATATATATAAATATATTGTATAATAAACCGCTCAGACAGTTGTGCGAAATGTAATGACCGTGGTGAAAATGCGAAATTCCTGTTTTATACCGACATTTACACCACATAAAGTACCACAATCCATTCGACTTCGTTGATAGGGATAAGCCACAGATAAGATATGCAATCGTTGACATAGACCACGTTCATACACGAAGACTTTTGTCGCACATTATCGGGTAATTCTTTTTTGCTGTAACGCATTACATTCACACGTCCCACTCGAGTCGCTTAGTTCTTCTGTCATTCTTTTCACACTATTTCCGCAAATTTTTGTGCCGTTCGGCTACCCGACATTGGAATCTGTATGTTTTATTGAAAGGTCTATAATTTCCATTGTTATATTTAATTTTATTTTCAAAGATAATTAAATACATTTCTTGTTTTGAATAAAATGTTATTCGAACTAAACAGTCTGAGATTCAAATAAAAATAAATATAAAGACATCTTAAAATTTTTTTGTCAATACAATTAAGTATAAATAACTCCATACGAATAAATCATACGAATCACTTTCCATGGCTTCCTCTATGCACTCCAAAACATCTTTTATGAGCTAAATTTTATCGTTATACTCCATTTACTAAAATATTTATTTAATACTATGCATATTTTAATATAAATATTACAAATAAAATTTTAGTCCCGACATACTGTATTCATCCGTACAACTTCAAAAGAACCGTAACCATGAAAGGAATGCCGAAGAAGGCATCAGCGAACTGTTCCGAACAAAAATACAAAGCGTGGTGCATTAGCAGAGTAACTCAGTGCCCGTCGTTTTTCCTCGTCGCCCCCTCGCCGACAAATTCCGTGACTGTGAGACAAAAGTCTTGGTGTATGAACGCGGTAATAGAATGCTTAAATCATTTAGGGATTTTTACGACTAATAGCACATTCTCACTGAAAATATATAATACAATATATACAAATATATACAATATATACATATACAAATATACAGAATATGCTACTTTCACTGACCGTTATTTGGTAGACTGTGCTGTTTGAATTCTTTTTCAAAATTCGATACGCAATATAACCCATTTCATAATATGACAATGACATTTTATAACCATAAGGATTTTCTCTACTGTCAGTGACATTTCGGCTATTTTATTGGCTGGACTTTAGAATAGCATCATCCGAATTCGGGGTTAAAATGGGTATGGACTGATAGAGGCGATCCTCCAGATTAAGACATATATGTATATATATAAAACCCCCTCAGACATATAGATTTTAGAATATTTGTATTTAAAGCCAAAAATTTCCCAATTTTTAGTTTCTAATTTTTCGATTTATAATGAATTTTACACTTATACTAAGTACTTTTCATACATTAAATAATTACATATATTACTTTAGCACTTCATTAACTTGTTTCTAAATATATATTTATTATTAATTATTGTAAAAATAGCTTTAATTCAACATTCCACTTTTTGTTTAATTTGATTTATTCATATAAAAACAAAATGTTTGGATGTCAACATATAATAAGTGTTACCGTGTTTACATTTTTTAACGTGTAAAAATGTAATGATGTAAAATGATCTAAAAATAATTGAAAAATTATAAAATGCGAATGCAATGTAGTTATATGTGTTTTTCGGATACCCAGTTTCCCGCACATCTCCTGAATAACTCATCTCCCTTGATCAAAATGCAATTCTATTGGAACTTTATATCTCGTTACCCAATTATTGATGAATATGTCCCCTACTGTTTCAGCCCCTTGATTTGGAATTAGGTATACTTCTGGCCATTTACTGAAATAGTCCATGACTGCGAAAACATATTTAATTTCTAATGTAGTGGTGGGAAATAGACCAGCTACCTCCATGGCAATTCGCTCAAATGGTGCATCCGAATTGTATTGCTTCATCTAGCCATGTCTCCTGGATCTTTGTCCTTTAGCTGGAATGCACTCAGGACAATTAACAATCCACTTCGTAACTGATTGACGACAACCAACCCAATAAAACTTTTGTTTTAATTTCTCCAATGTTTTCGTGATTCCCATGAGCCTTCCACAGAGGGAACTTAAGCTTCTTCTTAACACTTAAGAAGGTCGGGTATTCTTACTTTCGGAATAACCATAAAAGCTCGGAATCTTTTCTCATCTTCGATGCATGCACGCCAACTTTAAACTGTTCTACTGTGCCCAATATGCCTTTGTGACTGGGCTTTCAGCAGCTTTTTCCCGCTTCCGCAACGTTTGTTCAATTCCACTCCACGCGTTTTAATCGGATATCTATAATGACTTCTTTGGTCTCAGTTTTTTGAGCAACATCTGCACTGCAAAATACATAGACTGCGGAACATCGCTTCCGCATTTCCATGACTACTACCTTTTCTATGCTCTGCAGAGAAATCGTAACTTTGGAGTCTCTCAGATTGATTTAACTTGCTGGTTGATCTTCCTCAGCTTTGTGTTCGCCTCCAATTGGATCATTGGACCGGTTAGATTCAGTATTACAAATCGCGCGACCATTTTTTTACGCGTTTTGGCGAAATTCTCCAATATTTTATCCATGTGTATAAGTAATTTTAAGTACTTGATGAGATTTAAATGTGCGATTACTAAGCAGAGAAGCAGTTTCGTGGGTAAGAGCATTCGAGATGGTTTCTGCAATCGTCATTTTTAGACATTCTAACGCACCATAGCTTCATTTGGCATTAGATTAACGAAGTTTTGAATTTTTATGTCGTCGATGTATTCCACGGATTTGTGTGCATGAGTCAAATTATCTAACCTCTTAATCTCGGTAGCAAATTCTTGCAGGGATTCATTGGCTTTCTGGTTCCGATTTAGCAACTCGATTTCGAATATCTGCTTCCTATGCTTACTACCATACTGTCTTTCTTCTGCACCCATCAACGTTTCATAACTGCTGGATTCGCAATTGGGAATAGTTTGCAAGATGTTTGCTGCAGACACTTTTAATGCAACGAATAATTCAGCGAATTTATCTTCAGCGTTTCAGTTATTTGCAATTACCGTCTTTTCAAACTAAAGCTTAAAAACTTCAACATTAATGTTATCTGCTTCCATGGCCTCTCGTAGCCGAGATTCGAAATTTTATTTTATTCTATTTGTTGGCAAACCACGTTGCTCCAGCCTCTATTTTAGTTTTGGAATCTTCTGTTCTTTAAACTTAGCCAATTTTTAAATTATCTCTTATGTAATTTTATTTGACAATTCCGCTTCTGACAGCAATTGTAACTAATTTACTAAATTAATCGTTGACGTTAAAACTCCATCATGAGTTCGATCACTGAATTGTTAAATAAAAGTCACAATTTAATGGCTATAACACACTTGTCTTTATTTCAAATTCAAATTACTCGTTTTTCGAGTTTGCAACTACTTACTAATAACTTTACAACTTTACTCAGTAACACTTTAGTTAGAACCGTGTCTGCAGCCACTCCGGCAGCCCTTATATAGTAGATCGTTACCAACATATCGCCACTCTAGCATTTTGGCTACTACGAATTTCGCTATATTGTTGATTCTGACAAGTTACTGTCCATTCTGTTTTGCCGTGCTACGATTTTATGTATTCGTGGTCAAGCAGTTGATGAAAAGGCCGCAAATAAATTAATAAGTTGCCCAAGCATGACGGTGTTACTTATTCACCATATACATGCATTTTCTAGTGGTACAATTTTTCTTCCACCATAATTTGTTTTGAGCTTAATGCTATTTGCATATTTCGTTCAAAGGAAAATATTCAGATAAAATGTCATTGTCAACAATAACCCAATATATGTATTCATAAATACCATTTAAATATTCTACGGTTTGAAATACCAACACTCCCGATCATAAGCTTCTCCTAATTTTATAAACATTGTGAGATTTGTGTTGTATTATTTTAGTACAAATACAACACCTATAATTAAAAAGGCTTTCTTATCATATTAAAATACTTGTTGTTTTCAATATTCGTTTTTAATATAAAACTGTCTTCGACTTTTATTTGTTTTTCTGAACTTTCATATATGTAACTCAGTGCGAAACAACTCATGTAATATTTGTCAGTTCTTTTCCAGTAATGCCAGTCTGTTTGAACAGTTGGTATAATGTGTTCCACTAGCTACTCTCGAAAGTTCTCTCTCAAAGCATCTGTAGTTTATTGTGATAACAGCAATTGTCCGCGGGGACTGCATGTGAGGGTTTTATATTGTACGCACTCTGTGAAAATTATTTGGAGAGGCTTTCGATAATTATTTTCAATACCAATATCTGGCTAGAACTTAATTCAACTGGTCACCGCCATTTCATTTACCGCTATTGATGATCGTTGGGTCTATTTTTATAGAATGTAAAAAGGAATTGTTTTAAACATATTGCTAACATAACATGGCTACTATCTATAAGGTTCAGGTGAATTCTACTCCAAGTGTAAATGAAAGTGTAATCAGCTGTATTTCGTCTAAAAATATAGTTGCGTACAGTGTGAGTGAGGAATTAGGAGCCGGTAGTAACTTATATGTATGCGATCTCGTATCACCGTGGCAAGTATATAGTGTGACGAATACAAAAAATGTAATAAGAGTTTTGGAATGGAATACCAATGGGGAACTATTATTGGCAGCTTATAAAAATGGATTTGTTGAAATATGGTCCACAGAGAAGGTCTTGAATATCTGGTATCAAGTGTATAAAGTAAACTTTCAAGGCGAGAATATAATATCAGCAAAATTCTTTCACAACGGTAAAAGTATGTTCTTTCACTCGCAAAAAAAGGATTTACCGACATATGCTGAAAAGTTTGAGCGTTTGGAGTATCATCCCACAGTAGAACATTTCGGAAGTGCGCCAGCTGAAGGTGTTGTCGTTATTACCTCGTCGGGATTAGTAGGCGCTTTTATTATACCTCATAAAAAATTAAATGTAACGAGCAGCTATGTTATTGAACTGAAAGCCGTTACCCAAAGTATTGGACTGTCTCGCTTTTACATATCGCTGTGCAGCATGGCTCATTGTCCTAGTGGTCAGCTAAATGTTGCACTAACATATAGTTGTAGACCCAAAATTGTTTACTGTTTTAAAGTGGCGTTAAATATGGATAATGACAACTTGTGTTTAAAAAGTGAAGCTCTTCCTAGTATATTCTTTAATGCAGTCAATCACAAACAAATCTCTCACATTGGTTGGATTTCTTCGAATAAGGAAGATGTTCTATATATCGGATACAATACAATAGAGGGGAGTTTGCTAGAGCAGTGGCACTTAAGTAAGAAGCATCAAGCCGTTCATAAATTACTCCAAAAAAGCAAAGGAGATTTCGTTCAGAGTGAAACGTGGGAAAATATTGCTAAGGTTTCATTTGGAATTGGTATAGCCAATGTATGCAGCTCTAAACTATTAACACAGACTACGCAAATATTTGTCGTTTTAAAAGATAATAGCATACAAATTGTGGAACCTGGTCTGAAAAAGGTGGCTTTGGTTATATACGATCGATTAATGTCTGATGATCGGTATAGTCTCTGCAAATTTGTGTCAGCAGACGTAACACATATGAATCAAGTTCTTGTTGTCTTCGATAACTACGGTCAAATGTATGCCACGCAAATAGCAAATCCCATAACAGACAAAAACTACAAATTGAATACATTATCCTTGCAAACTTCGCTTTTGGAGTACAGTATAATAACTGGCGTCGACGCAAGTGACATACTTATGTTAAATTTAAGTAACTTAGAAATACTTATTGAAAAGCTAACGGAAAATTTTACAAAACAATCTACAATAACGCGACATTTCTACTATTCTAATTTTTTGTGTATGAAAAGTAATATGTGTAGAATTCAATCAAGGCAACAGGATTTTGATAATTTAATAATTTTGCATACAATATCAATAACTTTTAAAAGCTTACTACGCCCTGCTGACCTAAGTTGTCAGGATAAGGGTCCCGGTGACAATTTAGCTATGATACTGCAGGATCCTTCCACAGATATCGACAAAGTGCTATTTAGTTTAGATGGCAAAGATTTCGCTGTTGAGCCCTTAACATTGCAAAGTTTACAACAACTCATACAATGGGTATCTGATTTAGCATTAAATATTCTGAATAAGCTTCCAAATGAAGTTATTAAAGCGAAGATGAGTAAAAAACAAGGGTACGACATAAGCAGAGACAACGTAGCTATTAGTAGCATAAGAGAGCTTCTGGTAATGACACGAATATGGGGTCTTTTAAATCCACAATGCTTACCAGCATATACAAAATCCGTTGAAAACATTGATGTCTTAGCTACCTTGTTTAGACTTTTAACCCGTTTGGCACAAAATACTACAGAACCTGATGATTTTTTATTGGATGAATGCAGTCTTTTATCTACTCAAGTCCTCATTCCTCAAAAACAATTTTGCAATCCAGCAACATTATTAAATAATCACCTATCACTTTACAAATCATATCCCTTTATATTTGTTGCATCGATGGAACCGAGTTGGTTAAAGGACGTCAATTACGAAGAAGTTGTATTTATTAGCGATATGAAAGATGGCGTCAGTAATCTGCATTTAGGAGCGAAAGTTAGTGCACTTAGGCACTGCATAAGATGTGGATTAATAAATAGTTTACTAAATATATCTAAAACTTCTGCTATGAAAGCGTGGTGTCAAAGATGGTTATATTGCCATTGTGGAGGTTATTGGAAAAATTGTAAATAAGAAATTAAAAGCAACCAAAAATAAAAGAATTTATTATTGCGAGAAAAACTAGTAACAATTATTGATATTTATGATACTGATAAACAGTGTGTGAGTAAGTATATAAAACAATGTTCGAAGAATTGAATAAGATTTGGTCTTCAAGCTGACTTACATCTCACTTAAAACTTAAACTATATAATATAATTCAATTTTAAATCAGTTAATTTACGTTTAAATTAATTATATCCTAACATTTGATTATAATCCGCTGGTGTTCTAAAATACCGATTTAATAAAAGACATGTTCTGCCCCCCAAGCGATATGTACAATTGTTCCATGGATTAAACCTATTGATAACTTCTTCCGCTTCCCCTTTGTTAAACACATGTTTAGACGATTGAAAAGGTAATTGTGGTTCATACACAGCAATATATCTGAAATTGTTTATTAAAAAATTATTTCTTTGTATTTGCTGAACAAACTTACTTGTCATTCGCAACGTAAATGCGTAAAGGATATTTGGCAATAAAAAGTCGTATTACAATTGTCACAGCAATAAAACAAAACGAAAAATACCAAAGGTCACTTGGATGCGTCACTAAACTCATAGACTCCAAACTGGGTGAGGAAAGTTTATACTCATTAGTTACTGCATATATTGTTGCAGAAGATATTATTGTTGCTGTTATTGTAGATATGTTCTTTGCGATTGTAATATACGTTTCCATTGGCGCCCGGTATACAAGTTCATACTCCGGTGACACACCGTCCTTTTTCAATAAAAAGTCACGTCTTTTATTAACTGTCTTGTAATTGTGAAAATTATTACAGAGATTGTGTCCAACAAAACTATTAAGATTACCAATTACTGAATCTTTCCAATATAATGTTTGCACAAACTTGCTGTTCTTAAAGAGATTAATTGACTTTGAAAATCTGTGCTGTAGCGATAGTAGACGCATTTTACTATTTTATTTAAGCAAATGACCAAGGATCACTGATGCAAGGGGGCTGCTACACGTTCAATAATACTGATGCGATCCAGTATCGCGATCCATATTGAACGTTTGCATACAATATTGATTGCTCGCGTTCCACATCACAAAACATTTAAATATTTTGAAATCTGGATCGCGGGTTGTAGGTCGCATGATAAATATTGAACGCTTAGCACATTTTGTGAAATAAATTCGCTATACGAAGGAACGAAGTATTGAAATAATTAAAAATCGTCAAATTTTCATTTAAAACGTATTATTTATTTATATTCACATACAAAATTCCTCTTTTTCAAAGGTTTATTGAATTCTTCACAATCTAGGAACAATTTTTGCTCATTTTTGCTTTTCCTTGAAATTTTTTCTTCAAAGCTAAACAAGCTTTTCTTTGGTTTTCTTGCGATATTTTGTAATAGAAAAACGTCCGAAAAATTAAACAAATATTGAATCAAAACCTTTTTTTTTCCACCGCTTTCTGTCATAAACTTCATTTACAACATATAAATACTCGCGTGGTGAATATTGAACGTGTAGATTCACCCCCGATCCATCAATCATCAATATGGATCGCGATTCAAATATCACCATTCATATTGAAGGTGTAGCAGGCACCTTGTACTCTTATTTTTCTCAAAAACTCATTCCGTGATTAAGTTGCTACAATGAAGAAGAGGAAATTTTGAATAGCTGATATAAAAAAAGCGGGATGCCAGATATTAACTCGCTAAAAGTAACTGACGAAATCAGTGTGAAAAAAAATTTCAAGAAGCAGCACAGGTTTTATCGAATTTTGTCCAACTAAAGCTTTTTAGCTATTCTTTGCTGTATAGGCAGATAGAGGAGGTACTCCATATAAAGAATATATATAAATATAGCCCCCGCAAACTTATGTATAATTTTTAAGGTATTTGCATTTTAAGTTAAAAATTTAACAAATTTAATGTGTAATTTTGCGAATTATAATAAATTTTACACGTATACTGTGCACTCTTCATACACCAATACTTCACTACATCGTTTCTACATTTTTGTTTTTTATTAGTTGTGGTAAAAATACCTTCAATTCGACATTTGAATTTTTATTCAGTTTGATTTATACACACATTAAAAAAAAGGGTTGCAGTGTTACCATATTTACATATTTTGCGAACGAATCTAAGAATAGAATTGATAGAACCTCCATCTGCCCATACCGATTTTAATCCCGAATTCGGAGGATGCTATTTTATAAAGCCCTGCCAAATTGTTTTTGATGTAATAGCGTTTTTTATGTTAATATGTTATTATATGAATTATGAAAAATTTGAGTTATTTATCCACGTACTTATCAATTACTTATTTATAATATATATATATACGTATTTAAGTTTTCTATGCGTCATATAGGCTCACTAGGGAACCGAAATATCGAATTTTCAAAATATACAAAAGTTTTTTCTAAAATGCCCCATCTCTTTTCTTGCGGCAGTGGGATCTTTGGCAAACAAAGTATTACAAAATGTGAATTTTGACAGGTCTCTCAGGAAACAAAGAGAGAGAGAAGAGAGAATCCGTATATTTTACATGAAATTTCATAGTGATGGTACCACAAAAAGTAAGTTCGTTATTGTATTTATCGATTATTTTTCGGTTTCAATATTACCAATATTATATATACTTTACAGTTATATATACTTCAATCAACATTAGATTTAGAAGCTTCATATCGTATATTCGGCCCTTATATGGAAACAATCATATTTTAATACTTCAAGTCACATATATATATTTTAAACCTAAGCGTGAACATTATTTCCTTTCATGGGCTAACTATATGTTTAAAAAACACATAAAATGTTTATATAATTTTAGAGAATTTTAAAGAATATATTTAATAAATTGCTCATAAGTAGAATTAAAAATAATTTCGGGGAAATGTAATCAAAATATGTATTTACGCATTTGACATTTAACATTGTTCGGTGGACTTTAAAAAGCATCCCTCGAATTCGGGGTTAAAATGGGTATAGGCGGATAGAGGAGGTTCTCCAAGTCAAGACTTAAAAATTTAAGAATTTTAAGTATGTAAATTTTTTTTATTTATAGATTTACACTAATATTAAGCACTTTTCATACGCTATCTCATCACTAAATTCTTTCTACATATTAATTTTTTTTTATTAATTATTGTAAAAATACCTTTAATTTAACTTTTTGCTCATTTTGATTTATTCGCACAAAAACAAAAGGGTTGCATGCCAACAAATAATAAGTGTTACCATATATACATATTTTGCGAACGAATCTAAATAATGGATGAAAATGAAATGATGAGGCGGACACAATTGCACACACGAAAAGGATTGCAAAATGAAAAGGAATTCCGAAAGGTAGCAGAAAGCGTCTATCCTAGAAAATGTTCATGGTATTCCGATTGTAGAATTGGTTCACTTTTCGCAGGCCCACGTCGCAACATTGCATTGGTAGAAAATCAGATCTGTGCAGAAATAAACAAAAAATGTGCGGAATAAACATCAGTAAAAACTACAAACATTGTTCTACAAAAACAACAATCGTCTCAAATAGCATGAAGAGTATCACAAGTCAATATGGCAGCCAAATTGATATAGTAAATCACAACAAAAACATTTCCATTCATGAACGCAAGTGTAATTCAACAAGTAAAGTCGCTTCATTCGTAAAAGCAAACGCCATACACAACTACCGCGTATGCCCTTGCCCACAAGCGAATTTTCGCCACTTCCTGTCCTTCTATGTCCTTCCATAAGGGAAAAGTGGCAACCCCGAAAAAAAAGTAACGAATGTGGCAACAAAGCCCTTTTGTCGATTTAAAAAATTTTCAATTCTAAAATATTTTTCCGTGACATTCAGAAATGTACGTCGATATGTATGCATGCTCATATACATATATATTTACCAGTTTGTTGGCAAAGCTTTTAGGGACTTTTAGGAGAAGCGGTGACCGGCGGTGGTTTGTTTATTTCCGAGCAGCTCGGATTTTCTACCTTCCACAGCATGCTTTATAGGGCCATTTCAAATGACACTACCCTAAAAATAATTGAGGTTAATATGTATTAACAAATATCACAAATCACATTCATCACATATAAATATTTTACTAACGAATTATACTATATTTGAATTTAATTAGACTAATTTTTGTGAGAATCGAGGAATTAAAAGTTAATCGAAATAAGTATGGACACCTTGGCTTCTTTGCCTGCGATTGCATTACATTCATTACTTTTTACATGAAAACAAAAATCATATTCTTTGGCCATTCGTTGTCCGCGATAACTGAAATTTCACATGAAGCCAATAGGATACAAATTTACATACATATACTGATATACATATATTGTTGTGGACAAATTTATCAACATTATGCGTATGGTTCTTTCAGATTTGTTTACATGCACACATTTATTATTTTTTGGTTTTGGCTGTGACAGATAAGTTTATTATTTTCCTGAAAAATAATAGCAAAACTATCAAACGAAGAAATACAATGGAAAATCGTAAGTGGAAAATATTGTGACGGACACAAATTTCAGAATCGGCGATAACTTGCCAGAATCTACCAGACATCGAAACTAGTAGTTGCCAGAATGTTCGAGTAACGATCTTTTGGTATGGATCTTCTATATAAGGGCTGCCGGAGTGGCAGCAGGATACAGGTCGAATAAGAGTATTGCAAAGTAAAGTGCAAAATGCAGTGAAAGTGCAGCGAATTATAAGTAAGCTCGAATAACGAGTAACGAGTAGCAAAGTGTTAAGTTATTATAATAATTATTAATAAGAAATGAAGAAAAGTGTATAACCACTAAATTGTCACTTTAATTCCACAATCCAGTGATCGAACTCAGGGTAGAGTTTCAACATGAACAATTGATTTAGAAAATCCTTGCAATTGGTGTCAAAAGTGGGACTGTCAAATAAAGTCCAATAAGAGATTATTTTAAAAATGACAAAGTTTAATTAACTGAAGTTTCAACAACTAAAAAAGGAGCTGAGGCAACGTGGTTTGCCAACAAACGGCAAATGTTAACGAATACGTCTTTCAGTCGGAACTGGAAGAATCGACAACGAAGATGGAGGAAAGGTATGAGGATCAATGTTCATCAAAAGTTATAGGCATGAACATAATTTTGGCTGCATTATCGCAATTGAGAGAGCAGGAGACACGTATATCGACGCAGGTGACTTCGCAAATAAAAGAGGTGTCGACGCTGATTTCAGCACAGGTGTCTTCACAGATAACAGAGGCGCCATAGCAGTTGAAATAGCAGAAGGCACGTATGACGCAGGTAACTTCACAAATGACAGAGGTGTCAACACTGATTTCGGAAGAGCAGGATAAAATTAGAGATGAAATGGATGAGTTAAAAAATCGTCTCCACGAGATACAATAAATTGTCCAATTAGGTCAAAAGGCTCTGCCATTGTAAAAACTCCATCGTCTGACGACACAATTCCGTTCCAGGCTTTTAAACTTCAGTTTGAAAAGACCGCAGCTGCAAATAATTGGAACGCTGTAGATAAAGTCGCTGAATTATTCGTTGCACTAAAAGGGTCTGTAGCAGAAATCTTATAAACCGTTCCCAACTGTAAATCGAGTAGTTATGAAACTTTGATGGGCGCAGTAAAACGACATTATGATAGTGAACACAGGAGGCAGATCTTCCACATCGAGTTACAAAGCCGCCGCCAGAAAGCCAATGAGACTGCAGGAATTTGCTAAGGAGATTGCGAGATTAACTTATTTGGCTATGCACACAAATCCATGGAATACATAGAGGACATAAAAATTCAGAGGTTCGTTAATGGGATACGAAATGAGGCTACACGCTATGCTGCGTTACCATGTCCGAAATTGACGTTTGCAGAAACCGTCTGAATACTCTAACACACGAAACGGCTTCTCTGCTCATCATGCAATCGCACATTTGGAGCTCGTCAAGTAGAAATAGACTTACTTGGGTGAATCGATTACTTGAAAGGTGGATAAAATCTTGGAGAAATTTTCTTTCAAATCAGACAAGTTAAACTAAAGCGAGCCAGCCGAAAAGGACACATATTAACTGTGGAAACGGGTGGGTAACTTTACATAATTCGATCTGAGCTGGTAATAAAAAAATAAGACCACTAGATGGGACAAAGTTACATACTGCAACTGGAGAAGATACTCAAGTTGTCAGGGAAGTAACGTCTGAGATGCCAATTGGAAAGGTAGCCGTGTTGCACAATTTTATGGTGGCAATCATCGTCGACGAAATCATAATAGAAGTAGACGTTTCAGCTAATCAAGAAATTAAAATCGACATGGAAAACAGGATAATAACTTACAAAAATGTGGAAGTGCCACATATGTTCGGTTATGATAATAACCGCAACATTAGACGAGTACTAAAAACAAATCAGAATAATCACCAAATTTTATTTTAGGAAAAATCCTGGGCATGACAAGACAAGACAAACGTGTTCCGGTAAGAGTACTTAATGAGTTCAAGTCACCAATCTAACTTTCCAAATAAACTATATTAGGGCAGTGTCAGTATATTGAGGCAGTGATAAATTGCGAAACACGTCTCGAAGGAAATTCCATGGGTGAAAACGACATCTCGAGTAAAATTAACGCATGACAAGGAACTGCAGACAGACTATCAAAATAAGGCTAAACAACTCCTTCTCAAATACTCCAACATATTTGATAAAAACGATTCTAAACCAGGCATAACCAAAGTTGTGAAACACTTTTTTAACACCGGAGATGCGAGACCAATCCGCCAGGCTCCTCGTAGCGTTCCATTAGGAAAACGTGAAGGTGTAAGCCATACCATACGTGAAATGAGCGAAAGTGGCGTAATTGAACCATCAGAGAGTTCTTAGAGTTCACCTATAGTACTGCTGATGAAGAAAGATGGAAATATGAGGTTCTGTGTAGACTATAGAAGATTGAATGATGTAACGAAGAAAGACAGTTATCCATTACCTAGAATTGAAGACATTCTGGACGCGATATCAGGGACGAATTGGTTCTCAACACTTGATTTGAAAAATGGTTATTCACAAATGGAAGTAAACGAAGAAGACAAAGAAAAGACGGCTTTCAGCGTTGGAGATGGTCTATGGCAATTCACCGTAACGCCCTTTGGGTTATGTAACGCTCCTGCCATCTTTGAGAGACTTGTGGACCAGGTATTAAAAGGATTACACTGGAAGACCTGTTTGGTGTACCTCAATGATATCATCATGTGGGGAAAAATTTTCTATGAACACCTTAAGAACCTGGAAGAGGTTTTTCAACGGTTAACTAACGCTGGTCTAAAGCTGAGCCCGAGGAAGTGTTCCCTGTTCAAAAAGGAAGTAAACTACTTAAGACACAAAGTAACAACGGAAGGCATTTGCACAAGTAGCGAAAAGATGAAGGCAGTAAAAGATTGTCCCCGCCCTAAAAATTTACATGAATTGCGAAGTTTCCTTGGACTGTGTGCCTATTATCGACGATTCGTTCTAAAGCCAAAGCCAGCATAGCTAGCAGCCTCCATAAACTCACGAAAAAGAACAAAGCCTTTGAGTGGAATAAAGAACAGGAAGTGGCTTTCCAAACTCTGAAGAAACGATTATGTACTGCGCCAATGTTAGCATATCCGGTCCAACGATCGGCGTTTATGTTAGATACGGACGCTGGTGTATGATGATGCTAAGCTAGTATGCAGTAGGAGGCGTCCTATCACAAGTCATTGACGGGCACGATAAAGTGGTGGCATATTATGGCCAGACGATAAGTAAGCAGGAAAAGAATTATTGTGTAAGTCGGAGGGAATTACTGGCGTTGGTGAAGAGCGTCAAACTTTTTCATAAGTACCTATATGGCCAACGATTTCTAGTAAGACCAGATCATGCAGCAATAAAATGGCTCCTACAGTTCAAGAATCCAAAGGGGCAGTTGGCACGGTGGATTGATAAACTTCAAAGTTACAACTTTTCTATAGAGCGTCGCAAAGGTAGTGGCCATGGAAATCCTGATGCGATGTCCCAACGTCCCTGTAGTTTGGAATCTAGAGATTGCTCAAAAGCTGAAGCCAAAGAGATATTATAGATGTCCAATTAATGGTAGTGACATCGGCAGAAGACTGAGACCCGAAAGAACTGCGAAAATGTCAACAGGAAGATCCAGATCTGAAACTTGTAATGCGTGGAATGGAACTGAACAAACGTCCAACGAGAGAAGCGAATAGGTGCTGAAAGTCCAGTCGCAAAAACATATTGGGCATAGTGGAACAGTTTAAAGTTTGTGTCCGGCTGCTGGCATAATGCTTATGATTATTCCGAAAATAGGAATTCCCGAAATTCTCAACGAGCTGCACAACGGTCCATGTGGAGGGCACATGGGAATCACGAAAACCTTGGAGAAGGTAAAGCAAATATTTTATTGGGTTGGCTGTTGTCAATCAGCTACGGAGTGGATTGCCAATTGTGCTGAGTGCATTGCAGCTAAAGGGCTGAGATCTAGGAGTCATGGCCAGATGATGCAGTATAATACAGAGGCACCATTCGAGCGAAGTAAAGAGCCATTTGAACAGTAAAAAAGGAAACAAATATGTTTTGGTAGTCATGGACTATTTCAGTAAATGGCCAGAAGTATACCCGATTCCTAATCAAGAGGCTGAAGCAAAGCGGACGTATTCATTAACAACTGCGTAACGAGATATGGTGTTCTAATTGAGTTACATCCTGACCAAAGTAGAAATTTCGAATCAACGTTAATTCAGGAGATGTGTCGGAAACTGGATATGCGCAAAACACGTGCAACTGCATTACATCCGCAGTCCGATGGCATGGTAGAACGATTCAATTGAACCTTTGAAGAACATTTGAGGAAAGTGGTAGACAAGTTTCAAAAATATTGGGATACTCATATATCCTTCTTCCTAATGGCTTATCGGTCTGCTATACACGAAACGACGGAGCAGAATTCAGCAAGGGTAATTTTTGGAGATGACTTTCGGTTACCAATTGATTTGAAGTCAGAATTAACCCCAATGGTGGAAGGAATGCCAGGGAAACCAATTTCCTAAAAGACGCGGTAAAAGAATTGCATGCTATGGTGAGACAGTGCATCCAAATCATGAGTGATAAAATGAAGGCACAATACGACAAGGCAATGAACTCTGAAGGGTTTGCTGAAGGAGATTGGGTGTTGTTATATAACCCACAATGGAAGAAAGGCTTATCTCCTAATTACAGGGAAGTTGGGAAGGACCACGCCAAGTTGTTAAACGACTCAACGATGTAGTATATCGCATACAGAACATTGGAAGGCCAAAGAAGAAAATGAAGGTAGTTTATTTAGAACGGAATTACTGAGCGCTGCGGAACAGTTTGTCGTACTAGATGTAAGAAAGCAAAAACGGTCAATGCTACTGCAACCAGGTATTACGAAGAATCTAGAGAAAATCAAATAGAGGTTCTATTGGGTTGATTGTCGACGATTAGAAGCATTACTTTAGCAATACTTAGCAAATGGCATGAGGCATATCCTGCTTCGAATTTCGAGGCAGAAACAGTGGTGGAGGTACCTATAAATTCACATATAAATTTATTGCAGGATATGGAGTACAAATAGTATTGTAATGTACAATAGTAATGTTTGTCGTATATTCATAAGATATATTCGTTTATATAAGAAAGCATTTTCTCTTTATTAAACCACAAACGCGTGCTCTCAGATTGAAGTTATGCACAAACACTCCGATACCTTCTTGGAGGTTACCAAAAATTGCAGTTTAAAGAATTGTAAAGGTACATTAGCTCAACCTAGAATATTGTAACGGATTTTCTAAATTAACCGTTCACGTTGAAACTCTACCCTGAGTTTGACCACTGGATTGTTCTATTAAAGTCACAATTTAATGGCTATACATTTTTCTTTATTTCTTATTCAATAACTTAGTTTCGAAATCTGGTAGATTCTGGCAAGTTATCGCCGATTCTGGAATTCATGTGCACACTGCCGCCACCTAAGTCTGATCGTCCCGATTAGATATATTTGTGGTACCATACGCTGCAAGCCGTTCTAAATAAACTACCTTCATTTTCTTCTTTGGCCTTCCAATGTTCTGTATGCGATATACTACATCGTTGAGTCGTTTAACAACTTGGCGTGGTCCTTCCCAACTTCCCTGTAATTAGGAGATAAGCCTTTCTTCCATTGTGGGTTATATAACAACACCCAATCTCCTTCAGCAAACCCTTCAGAGTTCATTGCCTTGTCGTATTGTGCCTTCATTTTATCACTCATGATTTGGATGCACTGTCTCACCATAGCATGCAATTCTTTTACCGCGTCTTTTAGGAAATTGGTTTCCCTGGCATTCCTTCCACCATTGGGGTTAATTCTGACTTCAAATCAATTGGTAACCGAAAGTCATCTCCAAAAATTACCCTTGCTGAATTCTGCTCCGTCGTTTCGTGTATAGCAGACCGATAAGCCATTAGGAAGAAGGATATATGAGTATCCCAATATTTTTGAAACTTGTCTACCACTTTCCTCAAATGTTCTTCAAAGGTTCAATTGAATCGTTCTACCATGCCATCGGACTGCGGATGTAATGCAGTTGCACGTGTTTTGCGCATATCCAGTTTCCGACACATCTCCTGAATTAACGTTGATTCGAAATTCCTACTTTGGTCAGGATGTAACTCAATTAGAACACCATATCTCGTTACGCAGTTGTTAATGAATACGTCCGCTTTGCTTCAGCCTCTTGATTAGGAATCGGGTATACTTCTGGCCATTTACTGAAATAGTCCATGACTACCAAAACATATTTGTTTCCTTTTTTACTGTTCAAATGGCTCTTTACTTCGCTCGAATGGTGCCTCTGTATTATACTGCATCATCTGGCCATGACTCCTAGATCTCAGCCCTTTAGCTGCAATGCACTCAGCACAATTGGCAATCCACTCCGTAGCTGATTGACAACAGCCAACCCAATAAAATATTTGCTTTACCTTCTCCAAGGTTTTCGTGATTCCCATGTGCCCTCCACATGGACCGTTGTGCAGCTCGTTGAGAATTTCGGGAATTCCTATTTTCGGAATAATCATAAGCATTATGCCAGCAGCCGGACACAAACTTTAAACTGTTCCACTATGCCCAATATGTTTTTGCGACTGGACTTTCAGCACCTATTCGCTTCTCTCGTTGGACGTTTGTTCAGTTCCATTCCACGCATTACAAGTTTCAGATCTGGATCTTCCTGTTGACATTTTCGCAGTTCTTTCGGGTCTCAGTCTTCTGCCGATGTCACTACCATTAATTGGACATCTATAATATCTCTTTGGCTTCAGCTTTTGAGCAATCTCTAGATTCCAAACTACAGGGACGTTGGGACATCGCATCAGGATTTCCATGGCCACTACCTTTGCGACGCTCTATAGAAAAGTTGTAACTTTGAAGTTTATCAATCCACCGTGCCAACTGCCCCTTTGGATTCTTGAACTGTAGGAGCCATTTTATTGCTGCATGATCTGGTCTTACTAGAAATCGTTGGCCATATAGGTACTTATGAAAAAGTTTGACGCTCTTCACCAACGCCAGTAATTCCCTCCGACTTACACAATAATTCTTTTCCTGCTTACTTATCGTCTGGCCATAATATGCCACCACTTTATCGTGCCCGTCAATGACTTGTGATAGGACGCCTCCTACTGCATACTAGCTTAGCATCATCATACACCAGCGTCCGTATCTAACATAAACGCCGATCGTTGGACCGGATATGCTAACATTGGCGCAGTACATAATCGTTTCTTCAGAGTTTGGAAAGCCACTTCCTGTTCTTTATTCCACTCAAAGGCTTTGTTCTTTTTCGTGAGTTTATGGAGGCTGCTAGCTATGCTGGCTTTGGCTTTAGAACGAATCGTCGATAATAGGCACACAGTCCAAGGAAACTTCGCAATTCATGTAAATTTTTAGGGCGGGGACAATCTTTTACTGCCTTCATCTTTTCGCTACTTGTGCAAATGCCTTCCGTTGTTACTTTGTGTCTTAAGTAGTTTACTTCCTTTTTGAACAGGGAACACTTCCTCGGGCTCAGCTTTAGACCAGCGTTAGTTAACCGTTGAAAAACCTCTTCCAGGTTCTTAAGGTGTTCATAGAAAATTTTTCCCCACATGATGATATCATTGAGGTACACCAAACAGGTCTTCCAGTGTAATCCTTTTAATACCTGGTCCACAAGTCTCTCAAAGATGGCAGGAGCGTTACATAACCCAAAGGGCGTTACGGTGAATTGCCATAGACCATCTCCAACGCTGAAAGCCGTCTTTTCTTTGTCTTCTTCGTTTACTTCCATTTGTGAATAACCATTTTTCAAATCAAGTGTTGAGAACCAATTCGTCCCTGATATCGCGACCAGAATGTCTTCAATTCTAGGTAATGGATAACTGTCTTTCTTCGTTACATCATTCAATCTTCTATAGTCTACACAGAACCTCATATTTCCATCTTTCTTCATCAGCAGTACTATAGGTGAACTCTAAGAACTCTCTGATGGTTCAATTACGCCACTTTCGCTCATTTCACGTATGGTATGGCTTACACCTTCACGTTTTCCTAATGGAACGCTACGAGGAGCCTGGCGGATTGGTCTCGCATCTCCGGTGTTAAAAAAGTGTTTCACAACTTTGGTTATGCCTGGTTTAGAATCGTTTTTATCAAATATGTTGGAGTATTTGAGAAGGAGTTGTTTAGCCTTATTTTGATAGTCTGTCTGCAGTTCCTTGTCATGCGTTAATTTTACTCGAGATGTCGTTTTCACCCATGGAATTTCCTTCGAGACGTGTTTCGCAATTTATCACTGCCTCAATATACTGACGCTGCCCTAATATAGTTTATTTGGAAAGTTAGATTGGTGACTTGAACTCATTAAGTACTCTTACCGGAACACGTTTGTCTTGTCTTGTCATGCCCAGGATTTTTCCTAAAATAAAATTTGGTGATTATTCTGATTTGTTTTTAGTACTCGTCTAATGTTGCGGTTATTATCATAACCGAACATATGTGGCACTTCCACATTTTTGTAAGTTATTATCCTGTTTTCCATGTCGATTTTAATTTCTTGATTAGCTGAAACGTCTACTTCTATTATGATTTCGTCGACGATGATTGCCACCATAAAATTGTGCAACACGGCTACCTTTCCAATTGGCATCTCAGACGTTACTTCCCTGACAACTTGAGTATCTTCTCCAGTTGCAGTATGTAACTTTGTCCCATCTAGTGGTCTTATTTTTTTATTACCAGCTCAGATCGAATTATGTAAAGTTACCCACCCGTTTCCACAGTTAATATGTGTCCTTTTCGGCTGGCTCGCTTTAGTTTAACTTGTCTGATTTGAAAGAAAATTTCTCCAAGATTTTATCCACCTTTCAAGTAATCGATTCACCCAAGTAAGTCTATTTCTACTTGACGAGCTCCAAATGTGCGATTGCATGATGAGCAGAGAAGCCGTTTCGTGTGTTAGAGTATTCAGACGGTTTCTGCAAACGTCAATTTCGGACATGGTAACGCAGCATAGCGTGTAGCCTCATTTCGTATCCCATTAACGAACCTCTGAATTTTTATGTCCTCTATGTATTCCATGGATTTGTGTGCATAGCCAAATAAGTTAATCTCGCAATCTCCTTAGCAAATTCCTGCAGTCTCATTGGCTTTCTGGCGGCGGCTTTGTAACTCCATGCAACGAATAATTCAGCGACTTTATCTACAGCGTTCCAATTATTTGTAGCTGCGGTCTTTTCAAACTGAAGTTTAAAAGCCTGGAACGGAATTGTGTCGTCAGATGATGGAGTTTTTACTATGAGAGAGCCTTTTGACATAATTGGACAATTTATTGTATTTCGTGGAGACAAATTTTTAACTCATCCATTTCAGCTTTAATTTTATCCTGCTGTTTTGCCAACATCTGCGATGAAATACGCATCTCCTGTTCTTTCAACTGCGAGGTAAATTGGGATCGTTGTGCCAACATTTGCGATGATATACGTGTCTCCTGCTCTTTCATCTGCGAGGATACCTGCGATTTTGCAGCCAATATCATGTTAATGTTCATATTCTTTGATGAACATTGAGTTTCTTTCCTTTCTTCTATCTTCCTTGTTGATTCCTTTAATTCCGATTGTAAGATGTATTCTTCAACATTAATGTGATCTGCTTCCACGGAATCTCGCAACCGTGATTGCAATTCGGATTTTATTCCGTTTGTTGGCAAACCACGTTGCCTCAGCTCCTTTTTTAGTTGTTGAATCTTCAGTTAATTAAACTTTGTCATTTTTAAAATAATCTCTTATGGGACTGTATTTGACAGTCCCACTTTTGACACCAATTGTAAGGATTTTCTAAATCAATCGTTCACGTTGAAACTCTACCCTGAGTTTAGTCACTGGGTTGTTCAATTAAAGTCACAATTTAGTGGCAATACACTTTTCTTCATTTCTTGTTCGATAACTTAACATTTTGTTACTCGTTATTCGAGCTTACTTATAATTCACTTCCACTTTACTTGTCAACACTCTTATTCGAACTGATATTCCTTAGATCGTTACCAACAAATCCTCGAACTCGAACATTCTGGCAACTACTAGCTTCGCTGTTTGGCTGATTTTGGCAACTTATCGTCGATTCTGTTTTGTTCTGACATTCTCATTCGCTACAATATCGCCATTCGAACAGTCTGGCAACTACTAGATTCTGGCAAGTTATCGCCGATTCTGGAATTTATGATCGCCACAATATCTATAGTTGTTAAGGAGGTTTTAAATAGCATGGAATACCGTATTTGTGTGAAATGACTGAAGAAGAGCAAACGCTTCATAAACAGCAATCAAAAGTGCAATCCAAGGAGTATCGATTGATTATGTTCACGTCATTTTCCAAAAACCTTTACTTTTCATTTTACTGCTTCTGAATCGCAAGCGTGATTTTTTTAAATATATTTTGTACATAATTACTGAATGAATATTAGTTTAAAATTAACAACGCTGCACTGATATCATCTATCGTTTCATTAGTAATTAACCAGAAACTGTTGGTAACCCTCCCATGCTATATGCTAAGCAATAAACAAGCGATATACGGAGGGGAAGGTATAAAAATCACTCACCAAATCACGTGGGTCAATTCGTAAGGAGGCATCTTGTCTCCTTTGTTTTGGGTGACTCTGATCAATGCGAAGAATTTTAAGATTTGCTTTGATTGATTCTAAGATTGCTGTTCTTTTTTTGGGAAAAATCTTCAGTCGTCTATCCTGGTTCGTAGAGAAGGCCTTTCATATCTCCGCTAACTGCGCCTAGGAACACGGACACACAGTTAATCAGCAAAAATCAGAAATTTGACTTCATAAGGAAAACCAAAATCATGCAACTCATACTAAATATCTTGTGGTTATTCTTTATATAAAATTAAGCTGGAAAGAACATAATGAAAACAGGGCTTCTGAAGACGCTCGAATTTGAAGCACCTGTAGAAGAGCCGTTGCTTTAAAGTAGGGACTAGGTATATCATTGTGGCTCAGCGCTGCTATAGATACGATATCATACTCGAATTTGTTGCAAAACTCCAAAATATTAACCGGGAAGAGTAGGCAGACCAGAATGCTTCTGTCTTTAGGAATAAGCACATATAGGATACTTATTTCTGAGATATCACCGTTAGAAGCTTGGTAAAACGGTGTAGGCGGAATGAAGAGCATGCGTGGATGATTGCGAAACGCTGGAACATAACCTTCACATATAGAAATTTTATCCAATCGCATATTTGAACATGTGTAAGTTTGTGTATGAGTTTTTTGTTTGGCGATTTCGTATGCACAACAGAGTAGTGCGCGCTGATTTGAATTCGTGACAACGTACATATATACATACATATGTGCATGCATAGATAAATGAGTATGAGTTTTTTATGACAAGAGATGAATACATTGTACAATAATAAATTTAATATTTTTAATACAAGAATATTTATTAGAAAATTTTATTATACAAAACCACAACAAATTATTATATGTGTTTGCCCGTTTCGGCACTTTGACTACAATATTATTTTGAAATTGCTTAATTTTAGTATGCAAGCAAGTTACCTCTTTCCATTTTGCTGCACTACTATTGGCCCTCTGCAGGAATTTAACTTCTCTGCCAGCTGCTCCTCTTTGCTAAAGCGACTTTGGTGAATTTTTTTCACTGCCAATTTCTTGGTGTGCCTGGCAAAATGCTACATATAGTTCAAACTGCGTGGGTAGCCCGGCCGTGCTTTGATTTGCTGTCAATTAAGTTCTGTATTAAATTACAAATTATTTTATAACAAATATTGAAATATATGTGAAAACTTACGTTGTAGAAGAATCTATTTCAATAATAATAGAATATAAGCAGACATCAGCTGTTTAGGTTTATATTATTTTGTTCACCATGCGTGTGGATAAAGGCGTTGCCTTCTGCAGCTTTATATTTTATCCATATTACCACAAAATAACAAAAAATTTTTGCTTGATGAAAATATTAGTAAATTATCAATATTTGATTAATTTGTCAAGTGTACAGAATAGAGGTGCAATTCTATATGACTCATGTGTGAGGAAGCGAAAGCTTAAGTGTAGAAATGCCTTTGGAGGCGTAAAATTAGAACAAATCGAGTGTACGCACTCCCATGCATGGAGGTAGAAAACATTCAACTGTTATGTCTATTTGAATCCAAGTTCCAATTTCGGAGCATTTGTTGCGTAAATATGTAAGTTATATGCGCATCGCATTCTAACGTGTGTTCCAATCGTTTGTCAAATGTACTCATACGCTTACACGAATTATGTAGTTATGTAGTATAACAGATAAAAAAAATTTCAATTATTGACATTAACACTTAAAGCTGACACTGTTTGTCTTTAATTTATGGTTTTAATAATAAATTATATATATTATTATTTTAGTTATAAATTTTACAAGGCGATTCACTTAGTTTATGAATAAACTGTGAATGAGCTCGTAATTAAGGTGATGTGAACATTGATCAAGTATCTGAGCGAAATATCTTAGCTTCCTGTAAACGCAAAATGAACCAATTAATTGAATGAATTGATTTATACTCTAAAATTTTTCATTTCACTAAAAAAGATAAGAATTCTTGAAAATGCCGTCTTTGTTTCAAATAGGTAATAACTATTGCCAAGCCACTGCAAAATTTATTGCCAACGTCATTGGCGTCTGGATAGTACATTCGAGTTATTGAAGTCTTTGTTTGAGCTCTTGAACCGTTTAGAAATTTGATGAGGACTACAAAAATTTATGAGAAGAATTGAAAATGAGAAAAATCTAGTTTTTTATTATTATTAATTTTTGGAAAATAATATTTAATATTTTATATGAATTAAGACTTAAAATATATTTACCAGTTAGAAGATACTAAATTCAGTAATAAAATATGTGCACAGATAATTATTAAAATGATAATTGTTGATAATATAGTCGATAAATTTTTGTTTTGAATTTCACTTTGAAATTTGAAATTTACACAACGGACCTTAAAAACATCAGACACAGGCATTAGCTGGTAGAACATTGTACATGCTTTAATATCTGGTGCTACCAAAATTACAATTTATTGCCAATTATATATTGGCAATAATTTCCAACAGTAAGCAATATAAAGTCTCCATTGGCAATATGAAGAGCATAAAAATTATCGAGACAATACCTATTGCCATCCGAGATGCCCCGTTATGTTTACATTTATCGATATGACATCATTGCCTATTCATTATATGTATTATAGTAACGTTATATTACCGCTATGAATAGATAGATTTTAAATGCTGTTGGCTTCCTATTGCGCAATTAAATGATTGAGTCTGAGTGTATTTAAAATAAAGGAAAATATGAAACCGAACCGAAAAAGGTACAGCGTGAGAAGATTTTGTTCGACATATAATAGCCATCAGCACCGACATCAAAGCAGTCAACATCAGAGCTATCAGCAACAAAATCATCAATATTCTATCACGTCGCATAATACTCCACCTGGAGTTATACGTTATGGACCTCAACTTGCTTCTAGTTTTTATAACAATGGCAATGCCTGGCCGTTTCAACCACCTGTACCTTTATCAGGACCTTCATTTGGACAACAAGCAGCATACAATTTTGCTCAAAGAAACAATAGTCCGCAAATGAATATTGTTCCTTTACATCATAATGTAGTTAGTAGTGCAACTCAGTTTTCTGTGCCACCACCTCCATATCAGTTCAATGCTCCGATAAATTATCAGCAAGATTCTAACACTAATATCACTCAAACAAATACGCAAGTAAGTGCTCCAAAAAGAAAGTGGATTAGAGAGGATGCTATACGGGCGCTTGATCTCGAAGAGGAACTGTGTAAACGAAATACAAACGCCCCATTTTTAGTCATTCGCTTTCCGGACCCACCAATGGATTCTGAAATGGTTAAAGGTTTTTCGGATCAAATTGATGCAGTTCATTTTCAAAAAAATTCAGCACCTCGGTTTTGTTTTGTTCGATTGAAAGAAAATGCCGACACAGAAAAAGTAATTGAAGATATATCAAAAATCCAATTTGGGTTGGGTCATTTATCTGCAGAGCTACGTTTTGATCCAACCAAACCCCCAACAGCTACTAAACCAGAGCAGGTAGATCCATATACGTTGTACGTTGGAAATTTATCTTTATCGGTATCCGTTGAAGCAATAAAACGACAATTTCCCGGTGCACAAAGATATGATCTTGCCTTTAAATCAAAAATAAAACCTATTAGGTATGCTTTTATTCGTTTTGAAAGTGTAGAAAAATCAATGGAAGCTTTTAAACATGGTATGAACTTGCAAATCGATGGGCGCTCTCTTGTTTTACGTTTCCGTAGAGCAAAATTTAACTACCCTGCTGAAAACTTATCTTTAGAAAAAAGTCGAACAAATAATAAAATTACACCAATGGTTGCCGATTTAACAGATAAAAATAATTGCAGAATGATAAATAAATTAAAACAAATACAATCCCATTTGCCAAATAATGGTAAAGCTTTAGTGAAAGATGAATACTTGGAAGGTAAGATATCTTAGTTATAATTTATAAAACTTTTGTTTTCAACGAACTAAAAATTATTATGTGCCCTAGCATTTATAAAGGAAGAACAATATGATTCTGAGTACAGTTATGAAGACGAATGTTCAAGTACGTTTTGTAGATATGGTCATGATTTAGAGCCTCCCGCCATTAAATTGGAAATAGATGATTTTGAACAACCACCCGATTCAAATTGTACTTCATCTCTCCAATATGTTTCAGATGGTATGTGTCATAAATATAGAGAATACTGTTATATTTACTTTTAATATCTTTTCTCTTCAGATGGCATAGATCTTGGACAAAAAATTGTTCGTGACGCACTATGTGATTCTGTTCATCGGACAAGTGACGTATTTGCCACCAAGAGGCCACAGAGCCTTGATGTAAACGTAGATCTTGTGAAAAAGCAAGTTACCAATACGAGAATCAATACTATCGAATCTGGAAGGTCTATATCGTCAATTGTATCGATTTCAGAAAAAAAATATATTGAAAATTTGTATGAGCAATTAAACACTTCTAAAGTACTTAAAACAGAAGTACGAAGTGATTTTGATGAACTGGACGCAATGCTTAAAGAAATAGATTAATCGTACAAATGAAAGATACATCGTAAATTAACATTTATAAACTAAGACTAAATTAATTATTAATTTATTTTGATTTATAAATAACATACAAGGATTAATATTTGTTTGTTCGTTAACCCTTCGTTGTCTGATGTAGCTTACGCAGACCATTTCAATTTTAAAGAACGTATATTTTTTCCATCAAGTTTTTAAAAATTGGCGACAATATACCATACACGTCTATTAGCTATAGTTTGCGAATTTTATAACCATTACCGGCGAACATATTAGGAAAAAGATCGGTTTTACACAAAAACTTCATATGCTTGGGTAAATGGCTTACGAAAGCTACCACTGCATGTTTGTTATTGTTATGTACTATTATGTTTTCCTAAACATTTTCAGAACGGTTTTTTTCTGGTAAGTGCACTATAAGTTTACGTAATATCTGCAGTTACGTTAGAATTAAATTTGTGTTGGTTATTTATTGCATGCACTAATTTTTCTTGTCTACCGTTAGTTTTGTTTCTTGCTGTCATTTTTGCTTGATTCGAGAAAAGGAAGTATGTATTGTATTTATTATTGTAATAGTGATACGCAGTATTCATATTGTTTCTATATATAAGTATGTAATTTTAAACGAAGTAGATAGGGTTATTTTAGCTATAGGAGGAAGCGGTAATCGCTATCAGATGAACAAATTCATCATCATGAGAAACTGCTGAGCAAATTTATTGCAGCGGAGGATGAGGAAGACAATCCGTATGTCACCGGCGACGATGATGATGTGGATTATGTTCCTACTGATGGCGGGGAGGTATCTGATGTTTGAGGTGGAAAAAGAATTGACTGAATATTGTTGGAGCTGGAGGTGATGAAGTCGCTGAACAAGAGCCCAATGTCTCAATTCTTACTAATATTGTGCTTCGATTACATATTTACATAGGAAAATGGCCAAATGACGAACGAGAAATTAAGCAAGGAGAACTAGATATGGTGAAGAAGTATCATAATTCCGGTCGAACAGTGTATTGCTAAGGATTAGCTATCTTAGGAACAGTGCGCGTAATTAGAAAATTTGTTCGTTCATGTTTTCCGCTGTTAAGAAAGACAAGGCCGTTTAATTTGTTTGCTCTCCTGAATGAAAATATGTCTATGTTCTACGTTGCCAAAGTAGACAAATATATTTGTTAATATTGTCAATACGCAAGCCGCAGAAGCTTCAAAGAAATATAAACCGTCAACTATCTTAGGCTTTAATGAAAGTAAGTCCAGAGTTGACATAATGGACAAAATGCTGTCTGGCTACAGTTGCAAACGCGCAACAAATCAATGGCCAACAATAATTTTTTATAATATGCTTGATGCCACTGGTTTGGCTTCTTATATTATACATATGCAGTCAGCGTCAAAAATTAGCATACACCTGATGTTCGCGTCTAAAACCATTAATATTTTTTCAAAGATGTAAACTTATAAATGTTTTTTAACTATTGATAACGTCGCGATTTGTAAAGTAAAATGTACAGAATATTTCAGTTTAAAGAAAAAATGCATATAGCATTCAACAATTAGCATACAGTAGACATATGCGTTATAAGTACCGTTATTGACGCCGAGGCTTATGATTATAAGTAAATTGCCTACTTAAATTTCTGCAGAAATTTAGTTCGCGATTGTCATCATTACGTGTTGGATGTGCCCTAAAAGCGTTCACAATGGTTCGAGGAAAGGAGTTTACAGTAGGTCTAAGAAATTTTGTGGTACAGCATTGCAAAAACGGGAAGCCTTTAGGTGAAAAAGCAAAAATTTTCAACAAAAGTCGTTCAACTGTCTAAAAAGTTATAATCAAATATGATTGCGAGGTGATACAAAAACTACTGAACGTTCTGATCGACCCCGTACCATGAGTGATACTGAAGTTCGTAAAATTGTAAGAGAAGTTAAGAAACCCCGAAATGCAGTGGTAAAAATAGCAGAAAATATTTTGCAAGAACGAAGTAGGCCCGATAGTGTCTCTACTATACACAGAGCGCTGAATGTTATTGCTTTGCATGGGAGGACACCAAGGAGGAAACTTTGCATTTCCACTACCAATAGGGCTAAACGTCTTAATTTCGGAAAAATTGAAAATAGTTAAATTCACTTCCCCGATTCCCGGATCTCAATCCGGTTGAGAATTTGTGGGATATTATAGACAGAAACATTAGAAAAAGATCCATAACCACAAAAAATGGTTTGCGTGATGGTTTGATTTCAAGTGAGGTTATACAAAACTTGGTTAACTACGCGAAGGCGTATTAGGCAAAGGCGGAAGCCGTTATAAAGTCTAATGGTGGCCCCACAAAATATTAGTTTTAATTTTTCTGACTAATGTAGAATAAAAAGTTCACTTATAGTATATTAACTTCTGAAGGCATTTTTCAGGTACTTTTTTCTTCGAACTTGGATATTCTGTAAATTCTTAAGCTTTTAACCGGATTTTTCATTGAATTGAACTACAAACTGTGAGATTATTAAAAGCACACAAATTTAAGTTGTTAACGAAATTAAGTTGTTTTTCTCTTAAAAACAGAAATAAACGATTTTAGAAGCATGTATCAGCGAACAAGTAAGATCTCAGAACAGCGAAGAGATTTTATATTAGAATTGGCAGAACAATTAACAATCATATGGAAAGACGTGCAGTAAATCCCAGGGTATATAGCATACCAGTAATCAAAATGGTAATACAAAATCTAGATATGTCAAGCACATACAAAAATACAACTTCGAACTACAATATCTATTAATTATATTTTTATCTCTTTACAGGATCCACCTTCAACTTCCATGGTCGTAAAAGCAGGGGCATCTTCCAAAACAATAACCATTGTGCAACCTATGTACCAAACTTGATAACTTTAAAAGAGCAATCCTATTTACCTGCAACATTTACAAATATGCCTAATCCACGCTGCAGAAACCAAAACCTACACGCGCAACGTCTGTTTCACCAAACAGATTTTATACATTATTAAGTTTTATACGTGAATTTTTCACGGCAATTAGTAAAAATAAGAGAAATAAATTTAATTAGAGATATAAATTTCCTTGAGAATCAATGCATTTTTATAACCAATACAACTTCTAGAAAGGTTTATAGACATAATTTTCATACTACCCTTCATCCTAAACACGTTTTCCCAAAGGTTAGACCATTTAAAACAATGAAATGATACAAAAGTTTCACAAAACGAACGGTTAAGTATTTCATAGTGTTCATGCGATTTTGTCACTATTATTATTCACTATATAGTCACTATTGTTTGCATTTCGGAGTTACAGACAATAAAATCCCGACAGATTTCTTTGGAGCATTGAAAACGGTTAAATACTTGCGTGAGGTGGGTGAAAACATTTTCGCTCTCCGGCATTTTTGAGAATGACATTGAAATAACAGTTCACATTTGCTTAAAATAAGTAAAAAAAAATCAGAGTTTTTAATCAACGTTTGAAAACAGAGCATACGTTCGACGACAGTCGGGTTTACATAACTGTAACGAACTTACATTTATATCCGGCCAAAGTGTTTCAATCCAGGGATTACCAATGTGCGAAATGATTTGGAGTTAGAGCACTATATATGGACAAATGTCACAATCCGACGAGAAATATTTGGTCCTTAGGTATGAAACAGCGATCCATTATGCCTTCGCTATATCGATAAATGCTTTTGAGTTTCAGCTGGCAGATTACAATAATTTCCGAACATTTTTCGAAGTATTCAACAACAACAGCAGAGACAATAAGTAAACATAGCTAAAGGTCGACGATACCCGGTTCTACTGTACCTGCCAAGTGCTGTTGTTTTGGTGATATAACACTCTTTGGATCGGCAAGTAGCAAGTAGTCAATTTGGAGACATATGTATATGTACATATAATGGAGAGTTGAATGAATGGAAAATTTCCATCCAAATTTATTAGTATTGCGCAATTAATAAAAGAAAGAGATAAGACAAATGTAAGAAAGTAAAGTTTACACTACTTGTCTATTGTGATATCCTCTCTTCACAGTATCTCGCCTAGCCGCAGGACTTTAATAAATTTGAGAGTTGCGTTTGGTGTAAGAAAGAACGCGTGCTCCCTCGTGGGATTTATGGATCCGCGAATTGTACCCTTTTTGCGATTGTTACGCAATCAAGAAGCATATGCTCTTCTGTTTCTGCTGCCAAGCCTCAAAAATGACAATATTCCGATGAAAATATACCCACATTTAGTAAACGTTTTTTGTTTTTGCAGTGCACAGTGCTTGTATCCTTACATTAGCTCTAGAGAGGTCAACCTTACATCCCAGTGTGAAGAAAGGCCCTATTCGCTAATTGGTACGGATAGTCTAATTCTTGTATCTACTACTTCCCCATCAATGCCTTCTGGTGTTTTCGAGTCGACGGTGTACCATTGAATCGTGCTGTGTCGACGTGAATCGTCGAGATGCAAATTTACACCCCTATTGTGTAAGGCAACTGCAGCATTGGTGCCCATCTATTCACCCTGGCTACTATAACTGGTATTGTATTGCATATGGCTGGTGATACACTCAATTGATATTATATTAGTATACACATATAACAGCATTGATTTTACATTTTTGAAATTAAAGAATTTGCTCTATTGTCTGATTCAGTCATTAAAATCGTTGTTTTTAGTTAGATTTTTTAAAACAACTGACCAATTGAGTACTAAATCTAATAAAGATTTTCACAAGAGGGGAGATAGAAAAAAAACGCTTTGAAAATAAATTACACCACGCCAAAAGGGAAGTGGGAACAAATCTATAAATAAGCACAAGAATGTTCTCACATGAATTATCTATGAGCATGCCTATTTGGATTTTCGCTTATAATTTCTATGATATTACAAAAGATTCATAATTTGTATAAAAAAAGAACTTTAAATTGTAAAAGAGATATATTGATAAAAACCTCAGAATTTATAATATAATAAACATTTCATAGAGAAAAATTTTAACACATTTACAGTTTGTCAATTAATGTTCGCAAAATGAAAAACAACATGAAAATTCAGTTTTGGGCTTAGTTTTTAATAACAGAAATAAATGTTTTTCAGTTTTCGTTTTTCATAATTGGTGAATATATCTTAAATCTATTTAAGAATAAAAATTTCGAAAGCCAAACTATAAACTTAAAAAACCAACAAAGTGTACGTTAATTAGAATATTGTGCTGTTTAATTGTTGCTGATAAATTCTTTCCAAAATTCAAACAATTTTTAAATTAAGCTATAACTATGTACAAAAAGCTAATTATAACTTAATATTTAATATATCGGCCCTTTGCATTGAAGCAATTACGTAGATGACGTGGGAATGAACGAGTGAATGAATTGAATGAATTAAGTTCTCCAGGTTATAAACTAGAAGTATCCAAGTAAAAGTTCCAGTCTCCACTGAATACCATTGGTGTGCCATTAAATCGGTTTTGTTGGTTGCGCTCTTTTAAGCCACCTTTTTTTTCAAAAACGTTTAAAAAATTTCAATGGGATTAAAGCCGGACATATTTTCAATCACTTTTTTACAGTTGTACATGATCCACGGCTTGTACAACAAGGGTTTGTATTTGGGTCATTGTTCTGATACACCTTGTTTTTATGTTTTCTTGAGTCATAGAGATCAACAAACCCAAACTTAATCGCGCTTCTGGTCAATTTCTTTTTTAAAATGTCTCCTGCACTCCTGCGTCATCACATCATTGACAAAACGCAGCTCACCAACGTTCTTTAGAAGAGGCACACCCAAAACCAAAACACAAGTCTTGCCAAACTTTACTACTGGGTATAATATTCTTCTGTTGTAGAGCTTTATTCGATTTTCTCCTAACCTTGCTTGGTCCATAGTGGTAGTACATCATAATTTTAGTCTAGCCACAAAATATAATATCATCCCAACGCTTGGGTGGCTTGTTGACATGGGCAATCGACAAGTACATACGCCTTTCAATATTTAGTGCAAAGAGCAATGTTTCTTCCTGGCTATTTTCGTCGAGTATTTACGGGTTTTTAAAAGTTTTCTGATGGTCTCGTGGAACACTGCCTCTCCACATTCGTATTTCGACACAGATATCAATCAACTTTTTGTGGGATTATTGGTAATATTTTTAAGATAAATCAACTGAATGAAAATTTCCCCAATTCGCTTCCAAAGCATTTTAAAAAAGACGTGAACTTCACAGAATGAGAACAATTTGTCTATTCATAAGAAAAACGCGCAAGTTTTATCATGTCGTATTACGTATTCGTATTGTGTATTACGTTACCCCGTTAGATTGTCTCGGCTCCTTTAGCGACCTGTGTTAGCATTTTGTAAAGAATTAATTGACATCACAACATTTGAGTTAACGCACATTATGTTTATTTTTTCAGTTTATGTCTTGACTTTTTTGCCTTAAATAGATTTAAGATACATTCACCTGTGATATTATGAAAAAAGAAAACTGAAAATATTTATTTCTGTTGTTAAAAACTGAATTTTTTGTTTTTTATTTTGAAAAGAATTAATTGACAAACTGTGTGTGTTGCGTGAACAATTTCTTAAGCAGGAAGGTTTGTTTTTAGATCGTCCTTCACAAACCGCAGCAGTCATTGCGCGCAAAGCTTTTATTCACTAATAATATGACCTACGCTTCCTTCGAGATGCCAAAGATGTCAACTAACTAAATCAATTTAATTTTAAGGTCATCCAATAAATTTCATGAATTTTCGCGATGTTTTCTATCATTAATTCCTCTGGTGGCCTTCCTGAATGGCCTTACATCATTTGTGCGGATTAGGATTTTCAGCGTTTATATTGAATATTGAATATATTGTTATTTATTTAATTTACTTTTTGTCTTTTTATACTCTCGCATACATGTTGCTACAGAGTGTATAAGTTTTGTTCACCTAACGGTTGTTTGTAACACCTAGAACTAAACAAGTTAGATATAGACACATATATATAAATGGTCAGGATGAAAAGACGAGTTGAAATCCGAGTGTCCGACTGTCTTTGTCCAACGTCCAGACTGTCCGTCCATCCATCCGTACAAGCGATAACTTAAGTAAAAAATGAAGATATTTTGATGAAACTTGGTACATGTGTTCTTAGTCAGTGTAAGACGGTTGGTATTGCAGTTGGGCGTAACTGGACATCTGCCACGCCCACAAAACGCCATTAATCGACAACAGATGAAGTGGGGTAACTAAGAAACAAATTAAAATATAAACGCGGTATTTTGTATAGAGGATCCTAGAAGGGCGGGGCATCCTCTATGTGACTTTTTACCGAAAATGTCGGTAAAATGTCTTGTGTAAAAATGGGGAAAATCGGTAAATACTTCCCCTAGCCTCCATATACCTATTACAAGGATTTTCAACTTTCGGTAGACTTTATACTATATAAATATATAGATAATATGTAAATATGTAAATATATGATAATATATGTAAATATGTAAGATGTCGTTATGTTGTTATAATTGGAAATTGGAAATTATCTTTGTATGATAATAATGTGGTCTGGTGTCAAAAATTGGAAATAATCGGGTAAATACTTCCCCTAGCCCCCATATACATATTACAAGGATTTTCAACCTTCCTGTAGAGTTTATACCATATATAACGGTCAATATGTGAGTTATCTCTTTGAAATCTCTATAGAGCGTCTTTTTCTGATAGCAGTGTGTCCGTGTGCTTAAAATGGATAAAATCGGGTAATTCCTCTAGCCCCTAGATATCTTAACATATTTAAGTGAACGTTTAATTTCGGATACACCATAGTTTACTGCCCAAAATGTGTGAAATCGGTGAACGAATTATTCCAGTTCCCATATACTACATATAATGATTTTCGCCATTCGAGCAGACTTTATGCCGAATATGTCGGTCACTGTGTGAGTTACCTTCACAAAATTGCGTGAAAACATATTCCCTAATATACTAGAATAATGAAAAGAATTAATGTGATCACTGGAGATCTTCCTCTATCCCAAAAATTCCCGATATAAGAATTTCCGACTTTCCATCTGACTTTAAAGCGTTTATGTTGGTCAATATGTGTGATATTTTAATCAAATTAAGTGGATATGTTTTCTTAAACACAATGTGATTTCGCGCTAAATATGAAAGAAATCGGTCTAGATCATTGTCTAAGCCGCTTATTCTTAATATAATTATTTCCTAATATATTTATTAAACCACTTTGGTTGAGTTTATATCGCATATTTCACTTTTGAGTTAATTTGCTATATTTTAATATAAATATATCTGACACGAAACAAAATATAGCAATGAAAGTACATGAGTTTATGGCTTATAATATAAGTTAATAAGATACCAAACAGGATTGCAATCCATTGACAATTTCGTCGGATAATGAATGTTGAATTCTTCCGCAAAATTTTTAATTTTAAAGTTATGTCAGCACCTGAAAGCATATCCCCGCTTCTGATCCTTGCGCATTGCGAGGGTATAAAATGTTCGGTTACACCCGAACTTAGCCCTTTCTTGCTTGTTTGATATTGTGACCATTTGACAAATTACGCGTATTACACGTATGGTGAACAAAATAATGTAAACGGAATCTCTGTTTATATTATATTATTGACGAAATGGATTCTTCTACAACGTAGGTTATCACATATATTTCAATATTTGTTGAAAAATAATTTGTAATTTAATATTAAACTTAATTGACGGCAAATCAAAGCATGGTCGGGCTATCCACGAGTAGCTTGATCTATATGTAGCAATGGAAAGAGGTAACTTGCTTCATACAAATTTATTATAATAAATTTGGTGTATTTGCTTCATCGTTTTTATATGTGGACGTTCGGCGTGTGCAAAAGCCAACTGCGTACGCGGGCAAAGAGTTTGAAAATAAGCCAGAGGCTGAGTGGTGGAGGACCAAGTTCCAAGCCGATGAGCGATTTCGAGGAAAAGGCTTCTAATCATATTTGGTTCGGCCGCTGTGAATAGGGTGAAGGGCATTCAAAGATTTGGGTTGTTGTCACAGGAGTCTTTCACAGTTGAGTGTCCAACATAACTAACTGTAACTGCATCGTCCATGTCAGAAATAGTGCTATATTACTTAGCTTGAACTAAGTTTATATCACTTTAAATGTATCATGCACACACTTAAAGCGGCATTTTAGTTCAAGCTGCAAATGCCACCAGTCGAGATGAATAGGTAACTCAACTGGTAGTAGCCTTTAGGCTACAAGGTCTGACCGGAGACTATAATCTGGTGCCACGGGGAGCAGGGGCCCGGTAGGCCCTTCGGGGAGTATCGTGGTGGCTGTGGTTTGGCACCTGAATGCGGGTAGAACTGTCTGGGGCGGTAAAGTTCAGTGTGGAGTTGCATTGCAACCGGGTGCCCAACCCATAGAAAGGCAGAGGTTTTAGGTAGGCCTCGAACTCCACCAGGTGGTTATTGTGCCATTCCACAATGTCGATCGGTACCGTTGGTTTTAGCGAAAGCTATTATTAACGGGGCGCTGATCGACGCATTGTATTGATCCGTTATGTTTTTGAACACCGTGGAGTTGGGCTGTACAACGGCAGGTACCCACGTAAAGCGCAACGTCCTCTGCAACGTAACTGCATCGCCTTTGGGTACTATTCTGTCATCATGCAGTCCTCTACTACTACAGAAGCCGATGTGATTTACGTGGGTACCTGCCGTTGTCAGCTTTCTCTAGCGAACTCCGAAATTTTCAGGAAATTTCTTCTTCATGCAGCTTTACAATAAGTTTCGCCATAGTCCGCAAACTTCGGGAAAGAGGCGACTGACTTATGATCAAGTTAAGGTTGTTGCCTAAAAATTTTTGGTATGAGCAGTGCACAAAGAAGTTGAAAGCTGCGTGAACCATTATATTTAAGGGCTGTAAAATTTTTTGGTTATCATGTGGGGCCAGTTCATCAATGAGACGAAGGAAAATTTCACGCGTCAAACGAAAATTTTGCATAAACGTATTACTACTCAACGAAAGTGGCTCACTAACATCTACATTCTAACCAATTAGTTTTCATAGCTCTTCACAGAAAGTAAAACAGATGTTTTATTTGTAAAAAGCACTGCACTGCATTTAATACCTTGACAATTTAACAAGAAAAGAGCTTTTTATTTATGACACAGAATAGAAAAACCTTGATAAATTAGCAAGATGTTGAATTTTTCAAGTGCACAGAATAGAGGTATAAATAATTATATAATAAATGAAAATTTATGAATTAATAACATTATATTTTATAACTTACATGTTACGTATATTTTAATTTCTCTGTTTTTTCACTTTATTTACGCCTTTGTTATATGTGTGGCGGTTCTTTTAAATTACTTTTTCTGTGAATTCACATTTATAAGTTGTAAAAATTTTACTTAGCTTTTGAGCTCGATATAATTCCGACTCGTATTCGCCATGAAAAATGTTAAAAATTCACTTTCATCGATCAGAATTTTCAGCCTAAGTATAAAATGTATGTACGTAAAATGTGTTAAACATAGTTAAATAGCAGATATTAGATTTGAAAATTTTGAACTTTAAATAAAAATCTCCTAAAACCAATAAGTCTGTGGGAGAAAAGAACTATATATTCCTCCTCAACAGAGAAACAGGAGTTTTCGTTCTAAAGTTTTCCCGTGAAAGGTTTTGCGCAGCCGATAATAACAACAGTGAATGTTGTAATAGCAGCAATTACATATTATATTTTAAATAATTGCTAGAAGATGCAATATGTGTACATATATTTACACAATAACTATGAACTATAAGGTTGCCAGCAGCTTGCTTTATTTATTTAAAAAATCATCAAATAAACCTTGTGAAAAAGAAAAATTAAGCAAGTAATGTAGACGCCTTCAATTTTACTTTGATAAAATTAATATTAATAAAGTATTTTCACAAAGTTGTCAAAAAAATTAAGAATCGCAAGAGCTTACCTAGCAGTAACAACAGTTTTTTTGCTAATTATAAGAAAAATAGAAATATAAATTAAAACTGTTTCGTACTGTTAGTTGTTTTTGAGCAGCACATCAAACATTCTTACGTTTTTATAAATGCTACCAACTGCTCTGCAGCTTCGGAGAGATTTCTCTCGTTACGAATCATACAGCAATAAATAACCTTCGTTAAATTCTTCGGAGTTCGTCGCCTCACCGAAATAGTATTTCATCTTGACTCTCATAACTTGAGTGCGTTGTCTACTAAAGTCTATCTCATCTCGCAGCGCGATGGAACCTCTGTTTGATGTGCTCTAGAGTCTTCGTGATGTCTAAGCACCCTCCATTAGGAACATTATGGAACTATTTCGGTCTGAAATTCGGATCCGCGGAACTGCGATTAGATTGCTGAGCATAGAACCCTCTCACTTTATCTTTTGCAGTGTAAACAACCAATTATGAACATTATATTATAAATTATTATATTACGTTCTGTAAGCCTTTGGGATTTCCGCAGCCATTTGCTATTTAGTTGAACATGTGCTTATTTCTAGCCCTTGTGTCAGTAGTTGCAGATCTCAGTCTCCTCAGTTCCGGTATTATTTTCATTAGCTGAACTTCTGAAATTTTAGAACAGTCCCTTAGAAGCCTTAGCATTAGAACAGTGTTTGCATTATCAAGGAGGCATGGAATCACCATTTCCATAGCCATTTTCTTTCCTATCTTAAATTTCTCTCTGGGTACACCAGCATGGGTGCCAAACATAGTCATTCCTGTAGTCTCGAAAGTTTGCTCCTGTTTTCTGTTCCATTCAAAAACTTTATTATTCTTCTTCAGCTCATGTAGGCTATCTGTACCTTTCCCAAAAATCACTACTAATCGACAAAAATAAGTGTATAGTCCTAAGAAACTTTTAAGTTCATAAGCAGCTCAGCTTCTAATATTTTCATCGGCAGTGCGAACACCTTTTATTCTCACAGTATGGCCTAAGCAATTCACTTGCTTTTTGAACAATAAGCATTTCCTGGGACTTTATTTTCTTCAGTGTAAAATTTTGTGCTTCTTCAACAACCCATAATTGGACTGTTTCACAATCTCTATCGATATTCGCCCAAATCACCGCTTATTAATTTGGTGGAACCTCCTAGATTTCGTATAGCAGATCTTGCTTATTGCGGTATGTAAGATCATAACTTAGGTTAAAGGTTACTTCCATTTTGTTTAACTTCATGACCCTGTTCTTTAAATCGATCTTTGTATCTGACCTTACCAATAATATCCGACATTACAAATTTGTATAATTGTACCACATTCCCAATTGCAACTATGCATGTCATCTTTCCTACAACATGGGTGTCTTCACTAGCCGCTGTTCTCAACTTTTTACCTCAACTCTTTATAGGACCTTTCTACCTTGATAGGCTGGTCTACTCCATAGTTCTTTTGTTTCTTAGGCTTGTGAACAAAAAGGCATTCGCATCGTGGCGAATACCGGTCATAAATCCATGAACTTTTATCATTTTGAGCAGCAAATTTTCTGGTGCGTATACCTGCAGTGTTTTGTAAAGTTTCTGATAGCGTTCTCCGGCTTCCTCTATTAGATTCGATTTCAATGCACCATTTAGCGCCTCATAATTGTACCATTGATACTCGGGGACATTTGCACAAATGCCCCTCCGTACTTTGATGCTCTGTACCAAATTACAATTTTGTACCTTAATGTTGGGTTTAGTTATAGCGCTTTATAATATTTCGATTAACGCCATTTTGTGGGCACGGCCATTCCGTTTCTGCCCATCTGTAATACCAATCTTCTCATAGTGCTAGGAAGCATATGTAGCAAGCTTCATCAAGATATCTCAATAGACGGACCGACGAACAGACAGGAAGGATAGACAGAAATTAGGAATTCAACTCGTCTCGTCATCCCGCTCATTTCGATATATATAACTCCATGCGTATATCGATTATTTTTTGATGTTACAAACAACTGTTAGGTGGCAACATGTTGCGATAGTATAAAAACGAAGAGAATTGTGGAGGGAAAATTTCGGGAGACGAAGGGAAGCCGGAACCGACACCTAAATTTATCCTTATCCCTAACCCTCCTGGAGTACTAAAAGGCTGCACAGTCTCGGAAGTATCGGGATCAGTTCCATCGGAGAACGTAAGGACGGGGAAGTCGGTGGAAATCTACAACCGAATCGAAATCGTAATCGATTATAGTAGGGCAACTATAATTGGCAGAATCGATAGCACTATTAATGGGATCTGCTACGGGTACAACAGGCTTGCTACAATAGAAAGCGTAACACACGGGCTAGGAGACTTAAGTCGAACTGACTACTGGCAGGCGGCCTCATTAGACATCAATCAAGCAACAAAGGTAGCATGAAAGAGAAACATCTCGAAATCGTAAAGTTTGTTCGTTCCATTGAACTTGGCGTGTGTAGGGAAGATGGCGTCATCTCCAGAGAACAGTGGAAGAGGTTAGCTTCGGACATTTCCACAGTTTTCATGAAGGTGGCCCAAGTAAACTCTCTGTACAAAGAACGAGTGTCTAGAGTGGGAGACGAGTAGATGGGGACTAGATTGGGGGCGTTGGACAAAGAGGATTTTATATTGCGTCCTCTAGGTCAGCTCAAGAAAACCGAAGAATCCTATCGGCAAGCGCTGATACTGCCTAAATATGAAAAAGCTTGTGGAAGTTTGATGCCGGATGAATACCTGTGCAGACTACCTAGCTCTCATGGTTGAGGGAAATTCCTTAAATATCTTGTATGAACTAACGCAAGAGTACCTCAAGACAGTAACCAACTGGGCGGCTGAAAGTGACCTTGCAACTAATTTTAGTAAGACTGAGCTGTTTTATTCACTAGGAGTTACAAAATCTTCAGGCGCATATCCCATCAATGGGAGGAAATTTTCTCCGGCTGCGCTAATGACTATGCACACCGATAGTAACGCGGCGATACCAGCCTTAAGCTCGCTGACCGTACGCTCGACACTCTTACTTCATGATTAGACTAGTTTGGGAGCGTGGCAGGTCTACGGAATTGCAGGAAACTGGAATGCTGTGGAGCTTGCTAGGTTATGTACTTCAGATTCACTTGCTGTGGAATGGGAACGAGTAGAAGCACCGTTGTCTTCTCGCGGTTACTGCTAATGGTTGGGCCTCAGGTGAACTTGGTAAGTGCTGATCAATCACTAGAACTTGCACAGCCTCAAGATCCTTGGGGCCCAGAAGCAAATCGTAAGTGATCCAGGGAGCTTTTCGCCCTCAACAAAGTCCACCTTTTATTGGCTGTAGGGGTTTTAACTTGCCGATTGGAATTTACATAGTGAGATCTAAAATTATATTAGATGCTTGTTGAATAAATTGCTTGGAAGAACACGAGATAAAATCATCTCAACACTTCTTCTTTAATGTCCTGTCTTTGCTAAATCAAGACTAAACTATCTTTGATCTCTCACTTTTCACCATCCAGGGGAAGTTGCGAAAATAGAAATAAAACACCTAAAAATATTTGTGATAGGTTCAAGGTATTTTGTAGAGAAATACTATTCTTTTATCTGGCTTCACAAATTCCATTGAACCTAACTTTACCTAACCATAATTTTTGTAGTTTTTGGGTGTTTATCCACATAAACAAGTAAAGAATTGCTAAGTTCGTGTGCAACCGAACATTTTATACTCTCGCAATGTGCAAGGATCAAAGGTGGGGAAATACCTTCAGGTGTTGGCAAAACTTTGTTGCGTCAGAATTCAACATTTATTATTCGATGAAATTGTAAATGGATAGCAATGATATAATATTTGTCATTATATTACCTTTTACTTTAGGTAATAATACTCATAAAGTCAATCTAATTAAGACAAATCATCTATATATATTCATGATATTAGTGCCGTTTGAAGGTAGTCATCATTTTTATTAGCCAACGACATGATATTATTCGAAATATTCTAATTTAATCTATTTTCTGTGTAGATATATGCGATATAAACTCAACCAAAGGGATAAAGCTTAATACATTGTGCAGATGAGGAAAAAGTCAACCAGAGGGACGTAAATCGTTATTTTAGAAGAATGGGGTTTAGACCAAGGTCTAGACCCGATTTCATTCATAAGGATATAAAAATAATGTTCTGAGCCGAATTTGGTTGAAAGTGGTTTAGCCATTCCTGAGATATGGGATTTTAAAGAAAAGTGGGCGGTGCCACACTATAAAAGTTTTACACCGCTATTGCTATGTATCCCTTCCGTACCATCTTTACAGTAGGCTTTAATGTTTCCGTAATCTCCTTTAGCGAGTTAACGCATTTTTAGTAGTTTCCAACACAACCTTTGTATGAGAGATAGGCGTGGTTATTGTACGATATCACTCATTTTCCCGGTGTATGTTGAAAAGTACTAAAAGTGCGTTACCTCTCTGACGAAAAACGTCAGAAACATTGAATCTCTCAGTGAACATGGTACGGGAGGGCTGCATAGGAATACCATATCTGATGAACGGCTATATCGACTTCAACCAAATTTGGCACATGGTATTATATTTACATCCTTATGTTACTTAGGGAAAATCGAAGAAATCGGATAACAACCACACCTACTTTTCCTATGACACAATTTTAAATTTCATCTGATTCTTTCACTTTGAGGTATATAAATAAAGCACCAATTAATGATATTAATTATATATTAATTAATTATAACTTTTCAATCCCCCATATACCCAATATAAAGACCACAGAGAATATGGCTGACTTTATGCCGAAAATGTCGGGAAATCTATAAGATATTGAAATGAAATTGGAGGATTATCTTTCCATGATAATAGCGTGCTCTGGTATCAAAAATGGAGAAAATCGGATAAATACTTCCCCTAACCCCCATATACCTAATATATGGATTTTCAATCTTCAACCTTCCAGTAGTCTTTATGCCATATATTTCGGTCAGTACATGTGTTATCCCTCTAAAGTTCAGGGATCGCCCGATTCTGTTAACATTGTGTCCGTGCGCTAAAAACGGATGAAATCGGGTAAATACTTCGCTTAGCTCCCATATACTTGATATAGGGATTTTCCGTCCTCCGCTACGCTTTATAACGTAAATATAACGGTAAGTATATGAGATATGATAATGAAATTCGAAGATTCTCTCTCCATGATAGTGGTGTGCTCTTGGATCAAAAATGGGGAAAACGGGGTAAACACTTCCACTATCCCCATATACCTAATATGAGGATTTTCGACCTGTAGTTAGACTTTATGCCATATATAACGGTAAATTATTGAGATAACGAAATGAAACTAGAGGATTATTTTTCCATGGTAATATTTTGATTTTGTGTCAAAAATGGGGAAAATCGGGTACCTTCTTCCCTTAGTCCCCATGTACCTAATATGAGAATTTCAAACATCCGCTTGGCTTTATACGGTATAAATCGGTCAATATGTAAGGTATCTAAGCAAAATTAAGTGAACTTGTAATACTGGAGATACCAAAGTTTATTACCGAAAATGTGTGAAATCGGTTAATGAATTATCCCAGCTCCCACATACTACATATGTATAATGATTTTCGTTATTCTAGTAGACCCTATGCCGAATAAGTTGGTCAGTGTGTGAGTTACCTTCATAAAATTGTGTGGAAACATGTTCTCTATTGGACTTGAGTAATGAAAAAAGTTAATGCAATCAGTCTAGACCTTTCCCTAGCCCAAATATAACAGCTATAATGATTTGCGACTTTCCAGCTGACTTTAAACCATTTATGTGTGTTAATATCTGTGATATTTTAATGAAATTAAGTGGTTACATTTTCCTAAACATAACGTGGTTTATCCCTATATATGAATGAAACCGGTCCAGACCGTGATCTAAGCTCCATATTCCTAATATAATTATTTCGGTTTCTCTGGTTTAATTTTTCCTTATATACCCAATATATTAAATTAAGCCACTTTGGTTGAGTTTATATTGAATATTGATTGAGTTTATATTAAATATCTCGGGCACGAAGCAAAATATAACAATGAAAGTACATGAGTTTATGACCTGTTATATAAGTTATTAAGATACCAAATATGATTTTAATCCATTCCCGGTTTTGTTCAATAATGAATATTGAATTCTATATGAAAGTATTCCTCCTCCTTTGATCCTTTCATATTGCGAGAGTGTAAGAGGTTCGGTTACACTCGAACTTAGCCCTTCCTTACTTACTTTATTCTTCAAATTATTAATTACACCATTATCCACCATACAAACATACGTAGACGTATATACACATATTCAAAGTCCACATCGGCAAATATTATTCAGCAATACCCCTTGTTCTTTATCAAACAAAAACAAGCAGGATTGCATAAAAAACAATAAAACATTTAAAACATATTCTATGCACACAAAATATACGCATAAACAATTCGTGCATATATAGGTGCAAAGAGCACTGACCTCTGTACAGGAGTTCTCATTTAGATATGAAAATAAGTGCATACACACTAGTTCGCTTGTAGCTATACCCTATAGAACACACGGACACAAAATATATTAATAAATAAAAAGGGCGGTTTTCTAATAATTAAGTACAAATAGATTAATATTAATTGCAAATAATAAAAAGACCAAAAAGAATAAATTATATTGCAAGTAAATGCAAACCGGTATTAATAAAACGAAATACACGTGTTTACTAATATAGTCCGAAAAAAAACATCTCTCATTTACCTAAACGAGTTTTTGGTCTGAATTACTTTTTATCATTTCATTTTAATCAGTATGCACTGAGAAATTTTAAATTTATTTTGACATATGTTCTAAATAAAAGCAGATTCAAAAGAATCGAAATCTACTCAGTTTCTACAAACACCAAAACTGACGTGTGAGGATAAAAATCAATACACCGCACACACCTGCAGATACCCAATATAAGGACCTGAGTGCCTCTATCTGACTTTTTACCGAAAATATCGTTAAATCTGTAAGATATTGTAATGAAATTCGATGATTATCTTTATATGATAATAATGTGCTTTTGTGTCAGAAAAGGGGAAAATCGGGTAAACACTTCCCCAGCCCCCATATACCTAATATAAGGATTTTCAACCTTCCTGTTTATACCATATATAACGGTCTAAATAAGAGTTATATGGGTAGACTTTATATCATATATTTCGGTCAATATGTAAGATATCTTAGCAAAATTGAGTGAACGTGTAATATTGGATATACCATAGTTTACTGCCGAAAATGTGTGAAATCGGTGAACGAATTATTCCAGTTCCCATATACTACATATAATGATTTTCGCTATTCTAGTAGACTTTTATGCCGAATATGTCGGACACTGTGTGAGTTACCTTCACAAAATTGGCTGAAAACATGTTCCCTAATATACTGGAGTAATGAAAAGAGTTAATGTGATCAGTGCAGATCTTCCTCTATCCCAAAAATGCTCGATATAAGAATTCCCGACTTTCCATCTGACTTTGAACCATTTATGTTGGACAATATGTGTGATATTTTAACGAAATTAAGTGGATATGTTTCCTTAAACACAATGTGTTTTCTCGCTAAATATGAAAGAAATCGGTCTAGACCATGATCTAAGCCGCTTATTCCTAATATGATGATTTCCTTTCCCCTGGTTAACTTTATCCTCATGTATCTAATATATCAATAAACCACTTTGGTTGAGTTTATACCGCATATATCACTTTCGAGTTGATTTGGTAGATTTTAATATAAATATCTCTGACACAAAGCAAAATATAGCAATGAAAGTACGTGAGGCAAGGACCTGTAATATAAGTTAATAAGATACCAAATATGATTGCAATCCATTCACAATGGATGTTGTATTGAATGTATGGAATGTTGTATTCTTCCGGAACATTTTTTAATATAAAGTTATGCCAGCACCTGAAAGCACTTCCGCATCTCTGATCATTGCACATTGCGAGAGTATAAAATGCTCGGTTACACACGAATTTAGCCCTTTCTTACATGTTTAATATAAAGTTTTTTCCACACCTGAACGTATTTCTCCTCCTTTGATCCTTCCTTACACACTCGGGTTACACCCGAACTTAGCACTTCCCTACTTTTCATAATATTTTGTTGCTACGATTCCAAACATTGTAATTTGTTAGTTTGTACACACATTGTTTTTGCTTTATTTTTTCCTTTTCTATTTATTTCGTTTCTACCTTTATTCACAGCTTTGTTGCGTGTTTTTTTTTAATGTCTCAGTATATTTGCTCGCTAAAACTGCTCGCCATATTTTTTCTAACATTGTTTGGTTTTGAACTTGGATAAACAATTACTATTTTTATTGCTTCCATTTTTAATAGCAATTTTTATTTTTTGTTATTTTATTTTTTTTATATTTTGTTTTTGTTATTTTGATTTGTAATTTTCCCAACTGTAATATTAAAGGCAGGACTGATCGCTTTGTTTCATGTTGGCTTTGTGATGGGCCTGCCCATCTTAAATGTCTTAGACTGACAGGCAGAATCATAGATTCTATTCATGATGGTGATGTAGATCGACTTGCTTCAATGAAATCGGCAGAGAACCTGAAGCCATCACCAAAAAATTTAGTCATAATGAAACATTGTTCCAATCCTTTAAATGCCTAAGCGATTATCACAAAATCGGCACAAAACGTAAACGTCCGCCCGATGTAGAGTCAATCTGTGCTTCTGTTTAGAAGAGTATTTCTCCTCCGAAAATTTACCATACAAATTATTTCTTCACCGTGCCCTCAAGGTGAAAAGCCTTCTACCTCCAGGTCCAGTTTTAAGAGTCAAAAAAATTAAGCTGCTTCCCTTAAAAACTCAGTGGCTTCTTTTAACAATTTAATTGCAATACCACCTAAAAAATCTGTATTTCTTTCTAAATTCCCCAAGGATACCTCGGTTGACGACATTAGTTTTACATTTCGTCGAAGTCAAAAATTGATGATGTACAAATTCGAAAGTTAAACTTTAATTACAAAAGAAACATATCTTAATTTAAAATCGATGTATCATTCGAAATCATTCGAAATCTTTCAAGTATTTCTAGAATTCAGATAGCGCATTCTGGTCATCTGGTGCATTTGTAGGCGAATTTGAGCTTGAACATGGAAAACCTACTGAAGTAAATGCCGCTAAAATACCTAAAAAACGCGGAAAAAAAACCAAATAATAGAAAATTGTTGAGTATTTATTATCATGAAAATGCTAGAGGTTTTAAAACATAATTAACTGAATTATATCCGCAGCATGCTTCTTTTTTATAAATAGCATTATTTCAATGATAAATAATTCTGATTCTATAATTGTTCTGTGTGATTTCAATTTACCGTGTGTCTTACGGAAAGCTGTCGATGATTACATTATACCTGTTTGCACTCGGTTATATTGTACTTTAACGAGGTTTTAGAAAAAATGTCTGAGTTGGGCCTTAACCACGTTAATTTAATTCCGAACAAATTCGGTAATTTCTTAGACTTAGTGTACGTTGATAATGTTTCAAAGTTTTCCGTAAATCGGTGTGATCCTCTTGTTCTGACATTGGACTCGTATCATCCTACTTTTTCTATATCCGTCGATCTCATAGGCAGTTTACTTGATAATAGACACTCAACTTTTAGCTTTTGTACTCGGTTTAACTTTACAAAAGATAACTTTAAAAAGTTGGATAGGGAACTTTCTAATTTAACTTAGCCAGACTACAATGGAAATATTGAATTTAGTATCTCACATTTCAAAAAAACTATTACAAATTTAATAAATAAAATATTATAAATCATTGTTACTAAAAGAAAATTCAAGAGTTTCACTAAGAAATTTCTTTCGACTAGTGATTCTAGTTAGATTTATAAGTTTTAAACTACTAGTGTATGGAGGAAGACTTAACGTAGAATCCCATCGGGAATGCCCTAGAGCAAAAAGTAAAATTTGTTTCTGAACGGATTCTAACTTGTCAGAATGGATTTGGTTCCTAGGGTTCCATACCACCGAGCCATATTCCAATATAGCCTAAATAAAGCTGTAAAAAGAGTTTTAGTAACATCAGACATCAGATCAGACATTCTTTCTTTCATCAGATTTCAGATCAGACAGATTCTTTAGACATGTAGACTAAAATTAAGCCTAGGGTTGATATTAACTACCAAATCCTACCAAAGTTAAATACTTGTTCTAGATTACAGTTTTTTATTACATGCGGAGAGGGGGAACACAGATCTACGCGAAAGCACATCGTCTTATATTAATTAAGTTTCAGTGGCATATCATTTCTATCAAACCAAGTAACTAAATGGTTTAAGTCTGTTTACAACAAAAACCTTTCATCAATTGAAGTATTGTATATCATTTAAAAAGTTTTAAATAGTGGGCATATAAAAAAAATGTTTGAGTAGTAATTACAAAAGAAAAACAAACTAACAAATTAACAAATAACAAGAACAGAATCAGACCAAGACTGCCTTTTGGAACAACTGAATATACATAAATTAAATAGGAAAGAGTATCATTAAATATCACTCGTTGTGTTCTATTACTGAGACAAGAAGATACCCATTGAAGAAATCTTTTTTGAAAACCAAGAAGATCCACTTTTTGTACGAGAATTGAGTGATTTACTTTATAAAAAGCTTTGATAAAGTCAATGTATATAACATCAGTATGCTTATTCTCTCTAAAACCCGCTGATACATGGTTCATTCAGGCGAATTTGTTAGTCTATATTTCCTTTTCCGAAGGAAAGGAAATCCGTTCTGAGAGCATGAGATTAATGGAGAAATCAATTTGTTATTATTTATTAGTTATTTAACCTGTGATAATATAGATTATATATATATATATAATGGGATATAGTTTTCAATGGATAACCTAAATCCACTCTTTTGCAAAAGGATTAAAAACGGCTGTTTCCATATCGATGGAAATATACATTGTTTAAGAGAGAAATTAAATATCTTCGGCAAAGGAAAGTAGATATATTTGGCTAAATTTTTAAGGTAGCGTGACGGTATCATATCAGGGCCGTTTATAAAAAATGATTTTAATATATTTAAAATTATTAATTTATTTATTTAAATCAATTTGTATTTACTTAAATCTTTGGAAATAGTTGGTGCATTAATTGAAGCAATCGGATAGTTTTTAGATTAGTACAAAAATTAATAAAAATGTTGCGAACGATGTTTTCTACTGCCACATGACGTAATAGATTTAATCGCGGACGGAAATTTAGAAATCCCGCGTTGGGAGTTAACGAAACCATGAAACAATTTTGGATTAAGTGGATAAATTAGTAGTTCTTTTTTCTTGTCCGAAGTTAAATTTTATATCCCGATTCGCTTTCCCCCTGCGTGTCGGCGGATAAGAATAACCCGCGGTAAGGTATGGCTGTCGTCAAAGGTGACTAAAATCCGTAAAATGCACTGCATTTGAAATAGACTTAGCTTGAACTGAGTTTATAACACTTTAAATGTATTATGCACACACTTAAAGAGGCATTTTAGTTCAAGCTATAAATACCACCAGGCTACAAGGTCTGACCGGAGACTTTAATCTGGTACTACGGGAAGCAGGAGCCCGGTGTAGTTGCTTGTCGCTCCAACATGCTCATTGCGGTAGGCCCATCGGGGAGTATCGTGGTGGCTGTGGTTTAATATCTAAATACGGGTGGAGCTGTTGGGCGGTACAGTTCAGTGTGTGTGTGTGCAACCGGGTGTCGGACCCAAAGTATGGCAGAGGTTTTAGATAGGCCTCGGGCCCTACCCAGGTGGTTATTGTCTCCATTTCCACAATGCCGATCGGTACCGTTGGTTTTAGCAAAGCTATTACTGACGGGGCGCTGATCAACGCATTATATTGATTCGTTGTGTTTTTGAACACCGTGGATTAAGGCTGAACAAACGGCAGGTACCCACGTAAAGCACATCGTTCAACCCCGATTCGATTATCGAGGCAGTCAATTCCGCAGCAAACGTTTTTTACCCTCATTCCTGCTCATTTGATTTATCAGACTCACTTTTCAGCATTAAAAAAACTATATTAATTTCTCTTAATAAATAAGATGAATTTTTTGTTTCTGTAGCCCTACAGTTTTAGATCTCGACGCTTGAAAACTCTCTTCCCCTTCATGACTCCGCTGATTCCGCACGTGTGTGAATTGCGCACCTCGCGTCGGTTGGGCGAGATGAGAGTAATCATGGGGTTTACTATTATAATTAAGAGCAGTTACACAAATAGATGGTGAACAGCTAATAGAAAAGTAAATAGCACAATGTAACAACGAATATGTTAATGTAAAATGTTTTAAAAAAGAATTGGTAAATTTTTAATGTAAAATTTAAAATACAAATAAATGTTCATCAGATATTTTGACAGAAAGAAAAATCAAAAGTGAAAAAGGATTCACAAAAAAAATCGATGAAATTAAAGAAGGCGTGATATTCATTTCAAGAAATCATACTGTTGATGATGACCTTTTATACCGAATCTGAAAATTATAATTTAAAATTCTAAAATGTAAATGTAATTAATTCACATTCCGTATATTGACACTTTTATTAATAATTATATCTGCAATCATAACAACGTATTTAATTTAGAAGACTTTTAAAATAATTGTAACTTGGAACAAAAATAAAAAATCGGAAAATAAGAAGAAACATTCAATAAACTTGTTTTTGAAATTAATACAACGTAATTAGTTTATAAGACTTTAAAATAATTGTAACTTGGAAGAATAATAAATAGAAACTCGAAAAAGAAGAAGAAAGTATCAATAAACTTGGTTTTGAAATTAATGACTTAATAAATGAAATTACAGAATCGGGATCATTCTCTTAGAGAAAGGTGGGAGCCAACTATAGCCTTATAATGGCGCCACAAGGCTTAATATAAACAAAAATGTAACAATAACATCCAATAATGCAATAGCAAAGCAGCCACAGCTTTACTGTTGGATGAATCTAACAAAGTATCAATTAAGCAAAATTAATTAAAAGCATTAATAAACCAATAATAAGTAGTCGAAACAGCAGAAGCTGTATTGTAAAATGAGAACTAAGATAATGATATTTTAATTTTTAATAAGATCAATTTGATAAATCAATTAAAGATATCACTTTTGATCGTAAGTTTAAAACGCTCTGAGCGGAACAAAAGTAAATTTACAAATGACTGTACAGTCATTTACATCACTCTTTCTTAAGTTAAGGTCGGACCATGAGTTTCAAAACAGGAATATGAGAATAATTATTAGATATAAATTTATAAAACTTACTAGGTATAGTAGGAAAAGTTAATTCTTTACAAGTTTTTTTACTCTCACAATATGTTGCAACATAGTATTAAAGTTTTGTTCCCATAACTGTTGTTATGTAACATTTAAAACTAATTAAGATAGATATAAAGTGATGTATATGTAAATGATCAGAATGATGAGACGAGTTGAATTCAGTGTGACTGTCTGCCCGTACGTCTGTCCGTCTGTCCGTGCTAGTGACAACTTGAGTAAAAATTAAGATACCTTGATAACATTTGGTACACATGTTCTTTGGCCACCACTGCTATGGCCACAAAATGTCGTTAAACGAAAACCTATAAAGTGCTATAACTAAGCAGCAAATTAAGATATAAAACTGGGATTTGTACAGGGAATCACAGTAGGGTGGGCAAATGTGGTTTTGAAAATTTTTTAAATTGCTGCAAAAAAAAATTACCAATACGATATCAACCTCTCTCTGTTAGAACAACTCTTTTTGGCATCTCCTCATCCACAGGAAAATTAGCGGAATCGGGTGATAACCACGCTCACCTCTCATATAAATGTTATGCTGAAAAACTACTAAAAGTACGTTCATTCGCTGAAGAAACACGCCAAAAACATTAAATGTTACTGTAAAGACAATACGGAAAATGTGCATAGGATTCCGTATAAATTTTGGATGCTAGGCGTAGCGCCGTTAACTTTTAGGTGATATTGCATACCTCAGGAACTGCAATATTAATTTCAACAAAATTTGGTGCATAACATTACATTTTTGCATCCTTATGTTGCATCGTGGAAACGGGTGATATCGGATAACAACCACGTCTACTTTTCACAAAACACAATTTTAAATTTCATCTGCTTCTTTCACTTTATAGTATATAAATCAGGCACTAATTAAAATATCGAAATAAAACTTTGCGCAAGGAGTGTTCAATATGCCATCTCATGCGTAAAAATTGTCGAAATCGGTCTAATACTTTTTAAGCCCCCATTACTTAATATATGAATCTCAGTACCTACAGCTGACTTTATACCGAAAATATCGGCCAATCTGCAAAATATCTCAATGAAATTGGCGGAGAATCTTTTCCTAGTAATAATGTGCCATTTTGCCAAAAATTGGGAAAATCCGGCAAATAATTTCCTTTACTCCCATATACCTCATATAAAGATTTTGTAACTTTTGGTTGAGTTTATACCATACATGTTGATCAATCCGTGAGGTATCTTAATGAAAGTCAGATAATATCTTTCTCTGTTAATAATATATCGTGATGCCTAAAATGGGTAAAATCGAGTAAACTTTTACCCCTAGCCCCAAATACCTAACACAAGAATTTCAAACTTCCGGTTGGCTTCATGTCGGATGTATTGATTAATATGTGTCTTAGCGAAATTAAATAATGTATAATATTAGATATACCATAGTTTAATGCCGAAAATATTTGAAATCGGTCAACGAATTACTATGCCCATATACCCACATATACCACATATAATGATTTTCGTTATTCTAGCAGACTTTATGATGATGATGATGATGTCGGTCAGTGTGTTATCTTCATAAAATTGCCTGGAGATATTCTCTAGTGTACTTGAGTAATGCCAAAAGTTACTGCAGTCAGTCCAGACCTTCCCTAGCCCAAATATACCCAATCTAATGGTTTCGGACTTTCCAGCAGACTTTAAACCGTTTATGTTGGTCAATACGTGTGATATTTTAATGAAGTTAAGTAGATATGTTTCTTAAATATAATGTGGTTTGAAGTCGGTCTAGACCGTGGTGTAAGCCCCTTATTCCTATATAATGATTTCATGTCGTTGACTTTTTCCTTTTATACCCAATATATTTAATTGGATATTAATTAAGCCACTTTGTCTGAGTTTATATCAAATACGAGTACATCTCATTTGAATTCATTTTAACCTCATTTCCTAGCCTGGTTCTGATGGAAAAAAATTCTAAGCAGCGGCAACATCGCTGAGAATTATGATAGCAATGTGGTTGTGTTGATTCCTGTACAGTCATATCGACTTACGAAGAGCAAGGGTCAAGATCGAAAGTAATATCCCCAACGTACGGTAATTATTCTTTCGAGCGAAATTATTCATAGAGATCAAATAATGAAAATTTTAAAATCCCTCTGATTCATTCACTTTACAGAATATAGATCAAGCAGCAATTATGATATCGGTATAATATTTTGAGCAAATAGGGCATTCAAGGTATTCCGTCTCACATCTAAAAATAGTTGAAATCGTACTATAACTCTGAAGCCACCGGATACCGAATATGCGGACCTCTGTGCTTATAACTGATTTTTTACCGAGAATATCAATCAATCTGTGAGATCTCATATATATATATATATATATATATCATATTATTGATGAAATTGACAGAAACGCATTTCCTGGTGATAATGTGCTCTTGTGTCAATATGTTAGATATCTTAATTAAATTCAGATAGCGTCTTTCTTTGAAAATAGTGCGTCCTTTTACCAAATTAGGATAAAATTAGATCAATATTTCCCATAGCTTCCATATACCTAATATAATAACTTTCAAACACTCGGTTGACTTTATATCGGTCAATATGTATAATGTAGTAGCAAAATTAAGTGAACGCATATCTTGGATACTGTATAGTTTTGTGGCGAAAATGGGTGAAACCGATCCACGAATAACCTCAGCCCTTATATACTTCCTTTAATGATATCAGTTATTCTAGTGGATTTTGTGCCGAATAAATCGGTCATATTATTAATAAGACAAGACAAATTGCGGGAGAATAGAATGTTCGCTTACACCTAAACTTAGCCCTTCTTTACTTATTTCTACCATTTCTGTGGTGTTAATTACGAAATAAGACATAATTTATGACAGAATTAATTTTATCGTTTCACATTTAGTTTGTAATAAAACTAATATATAAACAATTTGTATGCCTATGTATCTACAAATGTAAAAGGTACATATATAAAAGGTTTTAATGCAAACAATAAAAATAAGATAGCTTGCACAAATGTAATCTCAGTTACACGTCCGATTTCCCACGGCCCAGAAATTCCAGTACCCCTTCCAAATTTAATATTTGGTCTTAGTTCAACGTCTAAACAAAATCTGCAGCGCCAAGGGTAGACAGACGCTTCTGTTCCTGTCGCTCATTCTGTTCCTGTCGCTCATTCTGTTCCTGTCGCTCATTCTGTTCATTTAAAAGAGACATTACTAGAAAAAATTAGTTGGCAACTTTGTGGACATCTGAAAATTATAACTACGCTGTTAGGTTAACCGCTAGTATACATAAAATATCCTTGTTTTTGTGCGAGTGGGACATCACAGCACGCCAAAAAAAACCATGTACAAAAGCAATGTAATTTTCGAAAAAATCTTAGACCTGGGACCAAATATGTTGTATGAAAATGTTAATTAACCCTACAAAAATATTATTACCTTCACTTCATATCAAACTTGGTATGATGGAACAGTTCATTAGAACAAGAGAATGATAGTTTTCAATACCTGTACCAAATTTTTTCAAGATTATCTGATGCAAAAAGAAAAGAAGGGTGTTCGTTGGATTACAAATTAGATCTTTGATGACCGACGAAAATTTTGATGCGACAATGAATACTACTGTATTAATGTAGAAGCCTAGCTGATCTTCAAACATTTTGTCAACAATTTCTTAGCAAATCACAAGCACCCTAACTGTAAAGATATTGTGTCAAACTTACTCGATAAATATCAAAATTTGGGGTGAATATGAGTATAAAACTCCATCTTTTAGATTCACATGTCAATTTTTTCTTGATAATTTAATAGTGAAGAACAGGGAGAACGGTTCCACTAAATTTATGAAAACAAGGTACCAAGGTCCATGGAATGTAAATATGGTGGTAGATTACTGCTGGTCACTGAATCGTGATATTACTGATGATATTTACAAAAAAACCACACCCTTCTTTCTTGAAATTCTCTTAATAAATTTTTAAATATATGTATTTGTATCATTATAATTGCTTTTTTCTTAAAATTTTAAAATAAATGCGTTTTTTTGTTTATGTGCTCAAAACACTGAAAATTAATGATGTTTTTCAGTCAAATAAAAACAATCATTCCTTATTTCAACAACTACTTAACAAATCTAAAATATTTCTCTGATATCATTATATACGCTATAGCTAATAGTATACCATACTATCGGACGAGTGCCACAGAATTCCCATTTTGAAAAGTTTCATTATATGTTTCTATTCCCCGAAATGAATATATGTATGTATAAAATTAAACAATAAAATTTTAGTGTATGTCTGTATTTTATGACAATTCCATTTCAGCTTATTTAAATAAGTACATACAAACATTTGACCAAACCTAACATGACTTCGATGTTCGGAGTTAAATATTAATACCGTGGTTTGAAAACGTCTCTACATACAATAAAATGTACAATAGTTAAGATATAATAATAGAAATCTTATTCGATCTTATGTATATTGCTTATTTATAAAAAAAATTTACAGTTACAATTTACTTTACGATGGCCTTAAGGCAGAAAATCGAATATTAATAAAATTAAATACTTTTATTCCCAATGTTGATGAAATACAGTACTATTTAATTATTTATGTACATGTGAGCAATTCTGTGCCAACTAGGCACGGCAACTTAACTTGGTTAAGGGACATTCTCAAGTACAAAAGTATTTGACACATAATAACAAACGGGTAAATTTCGATTCGAAAATATTCCATTGTCGATTTTATATCATTTATTCATTTGATCTTGTGGTTTGATTAGAGCTCGACTTGAAAAACTGTGATTTTCAAGAATGAGGTTTTTTTGCACTTTATTTATGACGTACTATACATATTACAATATAGCACCTACGCACATACATATTTTAGAATTATTGGTCATTCTTCTGCTTCATTACCACAAATGCTACTATTTAAAAAACTAAAGTTCCAAGTTTACACTAAGATAGCTAAAATGTCACAATTTGTTTGAATTGCTTAAACTAAGAAATGAACTTATGAGTATAATTATTATCTAAGAATATAGGTACGTGATTACAATTATTTATACATTCCTTTAAAACTAATTTTCGTGTACATGAGTTCCAAACGCTTAAGGAAGGAGGAGGTGCGGTCATTTACTCCACTGGGTGAAGATGCAAATGTGTACAATTTTTCTGCTTACATATTTGGCGTTATATTATTGACATATGTAGATATTTATTTGTATGCAGGCAAACATGAATTTTATCTACTTTTAAACTTATAAATGAGCACCACCAAAGCCATCGCCAAGTGTACACTCCAGTTGTGTGATGTATAAAATTTGTTCGCAGAATTGCTTTGTCTCGAAACATCGGCTTCCGGGAACTCATCATGAGCTTGATGGTCGTCATTTCCTGTTTGTGAAATGTACATTTATTTTTATGCATTAAATAAATATTATAGAGGAGTGCTAACTTTTTTTAGGCTAAGTAGAGTATTTTCTCATACGTCTATATTAAATTAAAGTACGCATAACTGTCTGAAACTTACGCCCCATGTAATTTCGTATTATAAAATTTATGATATTTCAAAAATGTATTAAAATTATTATTTATTCCATTAAATATTTCTACTTTCCTTAGGGATTTCGTATCGTACGGAATCGTTCAGCATAGAACACTTAAAACTCTAGGTGTTGCCTTTTAACAAAGAAATAAATAGTTATATACTTTTAACGAATTTTTATTTTTTTTGTCTGATAAAACATTCAAATAATGTTGGGGATTATTTATGGAATATTTTTTTTTACAGTCCTCAACTCGTCTAGCGTGTACTCCTAAAACTGGTATTCCAGTAATATGCTTTTCAGTAGTTTGGGAATGTGGGATTGCCCGAAATGAACCCGTTAGAAAAGAAGAATGATGTTCGATTGCCATAAAGAATTTAATAGTTTCATCTGTTTTTCTCTGTTTTCATTGAGATATTTCATTATTTAGACGTTAAAAATAGACCATGTCAAATACATACATACATATGTATATACAACATACATTGTACGGAGAGCAAACGAAAGCAGAGAAATAGGTTTGCATATATAGTAGGGACTATTCAAAAGAAAAACTCCTTGGAAAGTAGCATATTTATAAATTAGAATGTAAAACGAAGTCATAGAATATTTGGAACTATGGTACCTTTCAATTTCATCAATATATATATCATCATCAATAATATTGATACATATATATCAATAATACTAAGAAACAGTATTGCGTTAATGGAAAGCTTTTGCAATCCAATAGAATATGTCTTTTAAAATAACCAATAAGTTTTTAAATATTTGATTAACAATAAATTGTACCCACTGCGTTTCAACTTTTCTCCTAACGCTGAACGAACACGTATTTAAGATTTAATTGAAAAGGTAAGGATGATAAGTAAATTTGTGAAAAAGAATACATATGTACAAATGAGTGGGACGTTTCTAGAACACAATGTTCAGCATACTTTCGTGTGTACGTCTACTAAGTTTGTAGAAAAGGGACCGACGAGGAAAGGGAAAAGACGCTGTTCAAATCGTTTGACAGCAAACAAATTTGGGATTCCTTTTAATTTTTGAAGCCTTTAAACGGTTGAATTTCAATAACTACGTACGTTATGATTTTTATACTCTCGAAGCATGTTGCTGCGTTGGGTAACATATGTTAGGTAACACCTAAATTTAATCGAGATAGCTATAGAATTTTATGTATCAATATGATCAGCCGATGATCAGAAAATGATGACAAGACGAGTTGCATTTCGGATGTCTCTCTGTCCGTCCGTACAAACGACAGCTTGAACAAAAATTGAGTTCTCTTACTGAAACTTGGTAGACTTATTCCTTGGTACAATCAGAAATTTGTATCGCAGATAGGCGAGATCGGACTAAAGACGAAAGCTATATGAACCAAACTTAACGAAAAATCCTTCTGACACCTCATTGGGCAGCATGAAAATGGATGAAATCGGGTTATGATCATGCCTACCCTAATATAATGGTTATGTTGAAAACTACAAATAATTGTTACTACTAGTTAGTTAACTCGCTGAAGAAAAAAGTTAGAAGCAATAAATTTTACAATAAGGAAAACACAGTAAGGCTGCATGGCAATCGGTGTAAAAATTGGACAATTGGTGTGGTACCGCCCACTTTTAGGTGAAACCTTATATCTTAAGAACTACTCAACTTATATCACCCAGATTTGGTGGGTAATATTTTCCTTGTAGAATTGTATTAGAGTGTGAATAACAGCGAAAACGTATTGCAACTACGCTTACTGCCCATATACTAAAGATTTAAATACAATCTGATTCTTTCGTTTTATTGTATTGTATTGCTTATAAAACTAGAACCAAGAAGATATCAGAATGAAATTTTACACAAGTAATGCCATCTCTCATCTAAAAGTAATCGAAATCAGACTATAACTCCCTAAGCCTGCGGGAGGCAGGCATGAGGCTCATGTGGGACTCAGTGTCCATTGGTGACTTTTTACCTCTCAATTTGTGAGATATATTAATGAAATTCAGAAGTCAAAAGTTCAGTGTCAAAAATTGGTAAAATCGAAAAATACTTCCCCTAGCTCCTCATATCTAATATAAGATTTACACCGTATATATCGGTCAATATTTAAGATATCTTAACAAAATTAAGTGAACGTATAAAATTGGATTTCGTATGGATTCCTATATAGGTCAATATGTGCGATATTTTAATGAAATTAAATGGAAATGTTTTCTTCAATAAAATTTGTTTTAGCGTTGAATATGAAAGAAAGCGGCCTAGACTGAGGTCTAAACCCCATATCTCTAATATAATGCCTTCCGCTTCTCTGGTTGAATACCTATATTATACCTAATGTATATATATGTTATATATAAATGTTATATAATATATAAATATATGTTATATAATATACCTAATGTATTAAACTTAGCCTCCTTGGTTGATTTTATATCACATTTATCTCAACTGAGCTGATTAGGTTTGATATAAATATCTCGGTCACGACATATATGGATGATATATATACCGAACGTATATGATCTATGTATAAGTTAATAAGATACTAACTATGATTATAATCATGATAATGCGAGAGATAATTGCGAGTGTATAAACTGTTCGGTTACACACGAACTTAGCCCTCCCTTACTTGTTTAATATAAAGTTTTGACAACATCTGAAAATATTTTCCCGTCTTTGAACATCTTGTAAAATCCTTGTTCTAATTTATATATGTATCTAAGAAATGTGCCAGACAAATGTGCATAATTTAACAATAATATCTTAGAAAATGAAGTAACGCGATTAAATTAAGTCAATGCAAAATATTTTTGAGTGTCGCATAAGTGAAAAAAATAAATAATGTAATATCATAAAATAGTCCAATCGAGTAGAATCGGTGAATGATATATATTTAGCATAATACTGGACTAATATCTGTGCAGAGTGAAACTGATCTTGAACAATGCAAAAGCTGTCAAGAAAAGGTATTTTTCGTGAAGTTTAATTTTTATCATAACTATTTTATTCTGAATTTGTAAACGGTTGAAAAAAAATATAAAATCAAAGATTTTCTTTGTTGTTATAAAGCAGAGTTCGTGGAGCTCGTGCAAATGAGTGAGAATTTAATTTTAACTACTTCGTTTTGAAAAAAGCTTTTTGAATAATTCTTAATATAAACAAACAAATATAACAACAGTATAAACAAATAATGCGTCTTTATAGGTTCTTCAGATACATATATTCTAAAGTTTTTTTAATCCAAATTATTTGATGGATGTTTAACAACTTCCCTGCCGGTAAAGATCAATTTTGGATAATAACGATTTCATGCATTCTCTTTGATGATGATTCCGAATGAATATTAGTAAAATAACCAAAAATAAAATTTCATCGTTATTTTTCTGTACAATATAATGAATATCCGTTAATCGTACATAAAAAATCCCCAAGGATTAAATGTAATTAGATGTATTAAAAACAATTAAATGATCAGGAGATGTGGTTCTTTATATTGTAATACAAAAAATTATTAGCATCATGAACAATATTGACTAAAATATATAAATAGTAATATAGTACATTTACATAAATATATAACAGAAGCATATGCATACATAAATTCATTAAGAGATTTAATTATGAATTATTGGACAATTATTATGATTAGATTCACTTTTCAATATTTAAAATATTTATATGAATATGCATTTATGTATTGACTCTGTAAGTGTTAATCTGCCTCCACTGAAGGATTTTGTGAAAAGCTTGTCCATGTCAGTTGTTAGGAAGACTCTTTTTGGGAAAAAAGTATTTAGGTTTGAATTATTTTAGATATTTGAATTTACATTATTGAAAATTATCATGAAAGCCCCAAATATTGTGTTGTGGCAAAAGATTTTGTTAAGTTTTTGATAAGAAATTCTTTCATGTTATAATATGATAACAATTTACTAAAAAATCTCTTAATGAAGCGTTCTTCGTTCGTCTACAGAAATATTAAGTATGATTATACGAAAGATTCTACTTAATTGTGCTTAAATGTACTGTCAAACGACAATAAATAATAACTCTCACGTACATTTTCTAGCATTCTTTCGAAATGTGTGGTGTTGTTGCTTAGCAAGCAATCTTGTCATACAAATATGCGTCGCATGTAATCAGGAAATTCGGCATGGAGACAGTGCGACCACAGAAGTAAGCGCTAGTTTTCTCTTTCATGGAAATTATTTTTACTCCTAATATTGCAGCTTCAACATTGAACACCGCAGTAACAACACTGCTGCTGGACGCACAACCTCCATGAGCTGGATATAGTTTGACGAAGACAAGCGATATATTACGTTTTGATGAATGAAGAAGCTGGATGATAATAGCGATGGGCTGGATGATCTTTCTAGTTCCAACATTTCTACCCGATATAGTTGATATTTATTACTTTAGTTGCTTTGCATATACAAATTAACTAATAAATTTACAAGCGATATTGTTATATAAGCTTTATTATTCTTACATTACTTTTCGTAATTTTTAATTTTTCTCTTTAGTTTTCCACTATTTTTAGCTGGTAAAAGACATCATTGGATAAGTAAGAAATATATCGTACAATTAAAAAAATGAATTCGCTATGTTCCACATCCAACCTGGGATATTCCCTCTGCCAGATTTCTCATCTTTCATTTGTAAAAATATTTAAAAATTTCCAACAGAGGCAATTTTTTCGTCGTAAATATATGTATGTAAGTGATTGTGGCAAAAAAGAAATGTAAAAATTATAGAAATCAAAATATATACATATTTACTTAGGTAGTGATAAACAAATACAATTGTGGACTGCCATTCATCGAATTTAAAATCCATACATACATTGAGATGCAGTAAATTTTCTAAACAATTGATATTACAAATTTGTATAAATACTACTACAAGAACTTTGTAAACAAACATATTAGTGCATGTAAATACTTCAAATTACTGCTAAATTAATTACGCTAAATGTAAAAATGCGGCTACTCCTTTTAAAACTAATCAAATCTACATACGTATGTACATTTCTGCATTGATGACACATGATATCCTATTATATACGAATGCAGATTTACCATGGTAAGCGTCTAAAAATACTCAACCATACAACACATCTGGTTCGTACATGTTACTTAATCCTTGATTTGTTACCACCTTCAAATGCGTTCTACGTTATGTATTTATTATAATATACATATATTTGTAACTACATACATATTTGTATGAAATAAAGGAATGTGTGAATTCAGCCACGTTTTTTAATGCCTGCAAAGTAAACCAAATTCAACAAAATGTGGTTTAGATTTCATACAATTTTAAAAACTATCTCAAGATAATGAAATCTCTAACCGATTAAAGTTATTCACTCAGAAGTACAGTGCACAGCGCATGGATAATTTGCAATCTTAAGTAAGTAATTTTAAGCAGTTATGTATGTATATTTAACTGTATATAATATGAACAGTAATAACAGTGGAATGTCATAAATTAACATTCATAGGGAATTGTAGTTTATAGGGAAAACGTTTTCGAAAAAAAACCTAAACTATTATACAGCTGCGATGTAATTTTAGTTTAAGTTAATTAATTTTAATTTTAATTAGTTACAACCATCCAATGAACCAAACGCACATACTGAAATTGATTATAAATTGTAAATAAATGACTTTTGGGAAATGTATTATATAAATGTGATATGCTAATAACTTGCAAATATAATTTATACTACTAAATAAACGTTATATAGTCGTAAGATGTAATTATTTATGAACTGGTTAAAATACCATTTACAATTTGATTTATATACAGTGAGTCACAGCTTACTTGATGCAACAAAAAAAAAAATGTGAAAATGTCAAATATCTTTTATGATATTTCCGTCACTGAAAAAAATCTTATAATTTTTATGTTGTTAAAGTACATGTTTTATTTAATAACAAGAATTAACAAAAAATGTTTCTTCATAAGAAAGATAATAGCGAATTAATTAATTGAGTTACAGTTTTTAGGTCACAGCTTAAATGATGCACTAAATTAAAAGTATGCAAAAAAGCATAAACACCTCAATATTTAGATTTCATGACTACGGCTAATACTTAGTGGAGTATCCCTTTTGATTGAGAACCGCTTTTAATAGGGAATTCATGGATTCGACCAGTTTTGCTGTATAATCGGAACTAATTTTATCCCATTCCTCTTGCAGTGCCCGTTTTAGATCAGAGACATTAGAAATATTGTGGTTTCTTATTTTATTCTCCAGCACTGACCACAAGTTTTCAATGACGTTGAGATCTGGACTCTGTGCAGGTGTCTGTACTACATGTGGGCAGTTCCAGATAAGCCAAGTTTTTACAATACCAGATGTTTGCTTGGGATCGTTGTCTTGGTAGAACCTAAACGAATCCCCAAATGCCCAAACGAATGCCCATTTTATCCGCACTTTGTACTAAATTATCTTTTAGCAGATCTAGATACATCTTCTTATCCATGTTTCCGTCAATAAATGTTAAATTTCCGACACCTGAATAGGACATGCAAGCCCATACCATAACACTACCCCCGCCGTGTTTAACTGTAGAGCGCAAATTACGTGGTTGAAGCGCAGTGTTTGGTCTTCTCCAAACGCAGGACTTCCCATCAGACCTGAAAAGGTTAAATTTGCTTTCATCCGCTAAAACAACGGATTTCCAGAACGAAATATCTTTGGTCATATGTTCTCTGCAAAATTCTATTCTTCGTTTTCTATTACGAGCATTAATCAGAGGCTTATTTCGGGCAGTCCTTCCATGAAAATTGTCTTCACGCAGAACTCTTTGAACAGTTTCAGGGTTACAGACCTTGCCTAAGTACTTTTCGACTTCGTTCGTTAATTTTGGAGCACTTAAATGGGGGTTTTCTTGAACTTTGCGAGCAATCCACCTCTTATCTGCATCATTAAATATTTTATTTGGCGCCGATCTGCCCTTATCTTCTATTCTATTTTCGTGGCGAAACCTTTCAATAATGTGCTGGACAGTTGACGCACTAACAGCAACAATTTAGGCAATGTTTCGCTGGCTTTTGCCCTCTTTATAATGACGAATAACGTCTTCCCTTTTTTCAAATGAAGTCCGTTTTCCCATTTCCAAAAAATGTTTATTTTTTCAACTTTTCTTTACAACAATTTGTTGAGAATGACTTAAGACGCTAGGCTAAACCGAAAAAAATGCATATATGCACATTGCACCGTTATTTCATTCTCAGAGAAAATATAAAATACACTGCATCATTTAAGCTGTGAGCATATTTTGATGAGAAAATTATTTATTTCTATATTTTTTCAGCAATTTTTGTTTTTTTTTATTGTTTTTTCTGCAGCGGTAAACAGTACATACACATCTCATTACAAGTCGTATAAATTTTTTTTTAAAAAATTTAATGAACATCGAGTCATTTACGTTTTTCTAAAAAAAGTATTACCTGCATCAAATAAGAGTGTAACTGTGAGTCGCTGTACATACATAGTCAGTCAATTAATTCTTTGCAAAATTAAAAACATCATGAAAATTCTCTTTTAGGTTTATTTTTAGTAACAGAAATAAGAGTTTTTTTAATATTATATATTTTATTTTAAGGTCAATGTGCAAACTGGAAAAAAAAACAGTTACAAATACACATTAACTCAAATCCGTCTATTAATTCTTTGCCAAATGGAAACATCTTTTTAAAATAAAGCTATAACTAAGTAGAAAATGTTAATTTTCACTTAATATTTAGTATATTTAACAGCCAGCTGTAGAGTTAAATCTATTCCATTATTCCTGGATAGCATTGATCGATTTTGTTTGTTAGCCACTCTCTCTTTCAAAAACGGCCAGAAATTGTCAAAGGGGTTTAAGTCCACTCTTTAGACAGGCGTGTCAATTAGTTTGTTGCAATTGTACAAGCACAGGTTTTGCAAACCAACGGCTTGTGTTTCTGGTCATTGTTCTGATATAGCTTGTATTTAAGTTTTCTTGAGTCATAAGAATCAACAAACCCAAACACGAACCACGCTTCTGGTCAACTAATTTTTAAAAATGTATATCTAATACTCCTTCATCATCAGATAATTGAAAAAACGAAGCTCACCAACATCTTTTAGAAGAGACACATCCCAGAAACTATAACACTTGACAACCTTTACTACTGGGTATAATATTCTTTTTTTGTAAAGCTTTGTTCGGTTTTCTCCAAACCTTGTTATTCCATAGTGGCAGTGCATCATAATTTTAGTCTCGCCACAAAATATAATATCGTTCCAATACTACTGGCTTGTTGATATGGGTAGACGAAAAGTTCATACGTCTTTCATTATTTAGTGTAGACAGCAAGTGTTTCTTTCTGGCTATTTTCGACGACTATTTACGTATTTTTAAAAGCTTTCTGAAGGTCTTGTGGAACACTGTCTCTCCACATTCGTATTTCGAGACAGATATCAACTGTCAAACTTGTTTTTAGGATTATTGTTAATCTTTTTAAGAACTTTTGATTCGTCGCATTTAATAAGCTTCGATGGTCTGCCTCCTAAGTGATTTTATTCTAAGCGATTTTATCTTTCAGGGTGGTTAATTATATTATAGTTGTTTATAGTTTATTATAGCTGTTTAATTAAGAATGTTTCAAAAATATGTATATGTATATATGTATATATTTTTTGATTTTCCAGTTTTTGCTTTAATTGGATTTAAGATATGTACATTCGCCTAAGGTTTAAAAAAAAAAAGCGGAAAAATATTTATTTCTGTTACTAAAAACTAAGCCAAAACTGAACTTTTATGTCCTTCTTTATTTTGCAAAGAATTGATTGACAAACTGTATATATATATATATATATAGTTGTATGTATAGTTGTATAGTTGTATTTGTATAGTGTATATGTACAGTTGTATTTTTATAGCGAAATGCATGCACGTTCTTAAGTAACGATGGTGTTTTAGATGTTACAATATGATTTTTTTCTTACTCCACAATATTTTATAAGATGCAATTATTATATATTTCGCAAGATGACTTATAATATCAAAAATATTAAAAACCTTTTTACACAATACATGTGTATATTTTTATGGACCTATTATCCTGCCTATTTCTCATATAACGAATACTTCAAGATAATGACTTCTGTAACCAATGACCTTTAGTTATTTTACAAAACAAATTGATGGTTCTTGGTGACTTTTGCCAGTCACGGAGAGACTAATATTAAATTTTTTTGTATTAATGAGAAAACCATGTGCGTATAAAGCAGTGGTCGGAATGAGGGGAACTGCGACTTTGTGAGTGAGCTCGAAAGAAAAGAGACACAGTGAGAACTAAGTAACCTTACATTTTAAGATTTTTTTTCATTCCCTCTTCTTATATATTTTACGATTACAAATAATATATTGGACTCTAAAAACCTTAACTTTATAACTATAATCATAAATAATTTCTCGCAGGGCACATATGCCTTAGCGGCACAGTCTATGCGACTTTGTTTCGTTGCTGCCTCGACAACGACTAAACGATAGAGCGTAAATGTACGTGTGATTTAAGCTAGCACAATTGTTCTATGAAATGCCGACCACTAGTATAAAGTATAAAATAGAAGTTATATAATTATTGCCAATTATATTGGCAATAAAATAGTGGAATGCTATTTTGCTACATTATGTTCATCTGCAAACTGGTAGCTCTATTTACTGAATACGATTACTGTAAGCAGAAAATATTATAATTTAATGGGTATATTTTTACGTATTTTTTACTTATATATATGGCATATCCTTGTAATATATATATCCATATATATATATGGCCGTTATCTTCCTTTGCTATTTGAAAATGCAGGATCCTAGAAAATTTTAACCACGCCACTTATAAACATCTAAACGAAAGCCTATTATTCTGAATTTTCAAAAGATGTGATGTATCATGTTAATAAAAATACCAAAAAACTACGAATGTTATATGTTTCTGCCACTCAATAATTGTGCTGTTGAATCAATAAATGAGCAATACTTAGATAAAATTTTTAATCCCGTGCGAAAAATAAATCAATCCGTTTGTTATATAGTACTTTGTTATATACTGCTTATTTCTTGTCATATAGGATTTTCATTTTTATAATATGTGTGCTTTTTATATATATATAATATAATCACTATTATCCAACTGTAGATTAGTGAAACCGACCAGGTTACCGTTTCTAAAGAAACTTGTGAGTTTTGTATTCAGTTGGTTTGCGTGAACATTGTTTATTTTTGTCATTCTTTTTCAAGGTTATCAATATTACATATTAGATTAATAGTTTTCCACGGTATGTTGAAGACACTTCGGGATGAAATATTCAATGAGAGCCCTAGTGCATACAAGCGACACGTTAGATATAAATAGGATGAGTATAAAAGTAATATTCACCAAGCAATTGAACTACTGAGGTTAATGGTAATTAAAATTCAATAAGGAAATATTATTATATATTATATTAGCATTAATATTTTCACATAATGTTTTTATTGCAGTTAAAAAGTAGAGGAAGTGTAAAAGTATTCCCGTAGCAAACGATTATTAGTAAAAGGATAATTGTATGTCACATAGTTATATACGTGTGTATTTTTGATGTTATTTTGCTACAAATGTTTAATGAATAACATAGCACATATATTAACGTTTCATATTTTTGTTGTAAAAATACTAATATGTCCATTTTTAACTTTCACGCAGTTGCAGACATAAAACAAAAATTAAAAAAAATAAATAAAAAATAAGGGATGTTTGTTATATAAGACAGGTATGTAATTTTGTTGGCATACTACAGTGAGCTAACAAATTTAATTGTGATATTTGATATGACATGCATTATGTGTGAGCAAATCGCTAAGAGGCTTTGCTTCTTCTAACCAATATCAGTTGACACTTCTAGAATCGTCTATTTTATGTATACATTTATATAATAAATTTAACACAAAAAACAATAAATGAGTTAAGACCAATATGAAACTATAAACACATATAACTCGATGAGATTTAACATACCATGTTGTTTCTTTTTGCAACATTTCAAAGATTTCAAATTATTCCTAATTAAATTAATTATTAAACGGGTAAGAGATCTTTAGAAGTTAACAACTTTACATTAGTTGTGATATTTATATTTAACGGGTGATTGCGTTTTTTTCATTCTCACAATTTGCTCCTCGGTCGGTTCCACTCACCTGCTTCGAATTGTAGTGATTCGTCATTTTCATCATTGTTGTATGCCGAGTGCAAAAGAGGTTCGTCGGAACTGTTAATTATATTACCTGTTGATGACGGCACATTTTTGCATCCGAACCACCAGTGGGCAGATGGTCGTGGGAATGGCGGGTTTGCTGCATCGACCTATTCATAAAGAGTAGAGAAAGTCATATGAATTAATTTACCTCATTTAATTTGTAATATGAATTTATTTAAATTTATGAAATACCAAAAAATTACCGAGAAAGTTCTGTCGTTGAATCTGTAATATTTATCACTCTTGAAAAAGTATGTATAGCCATTGGTGTACTGTAATGCAGCATCAATATTATTTGGCAGGCCTTCCCAATTTGAGATGGGTTTCGGATAACTTGATTTAACTGGCGGTCGCTTTAGTGGGTCGAAGCGCCAGAATTTACTGCCCTTGTAGAAGTAAATTTTGCCATTGCCTCCCCAAACCATAGCAGCATCCAAATGATCTGGTATCCCTGTAAATCCTTCACTAATTTCTTTTGGATAATCACCATCCATTTGACGTCCATTGTAACGCCAATATTTGGTACCCTTGAAAAAATATGTCTTGCCATTTTTGTATGTGAATGCTGCATCTATATCACCTATTTACAAAATCACAAATGTATTTGGAGATTACTTACTTTGTAACCTATTTTTCGTCTTACCCGGTAAACCCGCCCAGCCATCCGATATAAGTTTGGGATATCCGTCGGCAATAGAGTTTTCAGTGAGCCTGTAATATTTGTTCCCTTTGAAGGCGTATGTTTGTCCATCAGCCGAATTAAATAAGGTATCAACTTTTGGATCTTTGCAAATAAAATCGTCCAGTGGCACTTTTGGTGGTGAAAACAGTGGCCTTTGGGTAGTTCTTGGGAAACCGCCACGATCAGCTACTGCGACAGTTTTCTTACCATACAGAGCTTGAATAGCTAGAACGTCGTCGGAGTCAAGTTTAAATACGGGATCAAATCCACGATAAAAGGGTGCCATCAATGCAGAACGTACATCTGAGTGAGACAACCCTAATGAATGGCCAAATTCATGGGCTGCAACTTGGAAAAGGTTTGTTCCACGTGGTGATCCAATTGTCCATAATTCGGCGTCGTCAAAATGTGCATCACCACCAAAAACTGGAAAGAATGCGTGAGCTAAAGTACCACCAACGCCATCAAATGCATCACCATCCCCATGTTCACTTTCAACGAATCTATAAAAAAGGCAAGTAATATTAGTAAAAAATTTTTTAAGTCATTTGGTGACTGAGATGCACAAGCTCTTACAGGCTTTAAAAATCTTCATGTTGTTGGCTTGCTGTCTTGCAAGCTTCAATTATGTATGTATATATTCGAATATAAAAAAATGCTTACTTAATTTCTATATGAACTGGTCCAGAAGCCTTCGGAGTAAATGACAAATCTGTGAAATCGCTCCACACACTAAAAGCACGTGCTATTTCTGCGTCTACATCGATACGTTTGAGTCGTTTAGGATATTTAGAAATTTTATATGTCAAAGCCTTAACGCGCCACCTACTTCCCTGTAGAGCATATCGCTTAGAACGACTATCAGTGCCAAATCCCACCTTATCTCTAACACCACACCGTGGCAGTGACATTAGTCCCAAAGTTTCATCATCCAAGTCTCCGGTTACATTTAAGCCAGCAAAACTCTGGAAATCCTGCACGGCTTTAGTCCATGTGCTTGCATCAAGTAAACCGCCGTTAGCAGGATTACGGGCTGATGCAGGTAGATACCCGAATTGAGATAGATAAATCTAGAACGAACAAGGAATTTTTCAAATTTAAGATATTGGTATGTACCTAGGTACATGTGTACAGATATGTGTAATATACATATGAATATAATATTATATAATAATATCTTTTCACCTGAGTATTTGAATATTATTGCAAAGTTTTTTTTCATAATCTGGTATTCGAGTTCAGAGACATTTAATTTATCAATTATTCCTGGTTTTGTGTCAATTACACTATTAATATATTTTCCCATACCGAGAAAATATCAAGAAATGTTTATTAAATTAATGCAAACGATTGTATTTTCACAAAAAGATATATATATTCACCGCATTCGGTACCGAAAGTGTAAATAATACAAACTCTGTCAAAGTGTACAGGCATAAATGAATTGATTTCATTGGGAAACTCAAGACTTAATATAGCGATGTTCCGCAGAATATTCAGGGCGAAATATTTTTAGTACAGATTAACTGAGCTATTCTTATGAATAAACACTAGTTACCACTTTTACGATCACTAAAACTGTTACAGAAAATTTTCGGTTTAAAAATCAGAGCTATTCTAATTCATAAAATACCTTATAGCAGTTGCACAAAATGTTCCTAAGTTAATAATAGAACCGCACTTTTAGATGCGTAATGTTTTTTAATCGCTTCTCAAATTCTTGACAAATAGTTTCTTAAAGCTCACCAAAAAAAAAATATTTGAGGTCAAAAATTTTAAAAATATTCGTAAAGTGAGTTGCACTATATAAATAGTCATTATAATGTCATTTAAAACTATTTAATACGCCATATATTCTTACCAATTGAGATAATAACTAATACTTATTTTGAGTCAACTTTACTATCTCTTAATTATTTGCCTTCTATTATTACTTCTAGTCTGGATTAGAAAATATTTACATGAAAGTGGGACATTATTCCAACGGACAAGAAATAAGATAGATCTGAGAGAACAGAAAGCTGAGTTGTATATTACAAAATAAAAAAATAATAAATTTTAACCTTATTTTTTGGCTGGAGAAATACTTCTTAAATACTTTCGCTATAACTTAATTCGTTTGAAAAGTATACATTGAAGAAAAAACGGTGTCTCGTAAAATTTCAATATACTTTTGGTTTTTCAACACATTTACCTTGGGGAAAATTTTTGTCTTGATGGGAAAAACAAATGTTCGAGCACAATTATTGTTTATATACAATTGTAATATACTTACATGTATTAGTACATACTATATGCACATTTATTCTGCAGTATCGAACAAGTCAGGAAATGTACTAGTATGCAACTAGAAATTCGACAATAGTAAAATATTAGGCCTGAACAAATTAAAGACGCAGGTTCTAATGAGACGTTATATGTGACCCATGATTTTGCTTTGTAGAAATTTTTTTATTTATTTTTTAACTAATATGAGACTGCTCAAATTTCTGACCGAAATTGTCACCTTTTGGAACACCAACATAAAAATGTACCAGTTGCTTATATGAAGAACAGTCAGCTGACCAGAGGGGTTTGCGAGTCGTACCAGTTGTGCAGCAGTTTACAGTTATTTGACTTGACCGTAGGCTATGTATGAATATATGCACCTGTTTACTAATTTATATAAATATATATGGATGTACATATTTACAATGCGATGAAAGATATTAGTTGACTATATATTAGATATACGGCTAAAGCAGTTTCTAATAATTTGTAGTAAAATAAAAGTTTATCTATCTATACTTGCGCATTTGCATATAAGCACACTAGGCGGAAAAAGTCTGCGTACATGGTACTAACAAATATAACTCTTTGAAAAAAGGCTTCTATATATACTTTTCATAAAATGCAATTAATTTTATATTCATTAAAGGATATTATATTAGTAGTTTTATGAAAATAAAAGTGATTAATTATCTAACAATAATATATAAACAAAACAAAATATACAGACGACTAGAAAATCCATTAGAAAAAGTCTGCGTACAAGGTACTTAAGTCGAACAAAGATATTCTTCTTCCAATTCCGCTTAAAATTTAATAGGAAGTCGGATATCCCCTACGTTTTAAAACTTCCGGTAGACGATAGTGGTTAGCTTAATGGTTAAGCTTAGTGGTTTCTGTTGAAGGGATTTGAGCCCATTCCTACTGCAACACATCCTTGAGCATAGCCTTTGAGGTAATTGTGCGTTGGGGTATTTTTCTATGTCTGCTGTATGCTTCGCGTCGTTATCTTGTTGAAAATATTAGTCACTTCTTAGACTCAATTCTTCCGCGCTTTGCTTCAAATTTCTTTTCAAGATATTAAGGTATGCATATTTGTCCATGGTGGACTCTATAAGTTCCATTCGGCCCACACCATTAGTAGCTATGCACCCCCATATCATTGCTCCACCACCACCATGGTTCACAGTAGGCACCAAGTTCTCCTTATCGAGTGTTGTTCCTGTTTTTCGCCATACAATCGTACGCCCTTTAATTCCAAAGACGCAAAACTTGCTCTCATCGGAAAAAATAACATTCTTCCAAAAGCCTCGGTGCTTATTTAAGTGATCTTTCATGAAAGCAATACACTTTTGTCTATTGACTAGCGATATGAATGGCTTCTTGCGTGCGACATGACCATGAACCTCAGCTTTTTCGAAATTTTGCGGACGGTGTCAGTGCAGAGGGTCTTCTGAAAATTTTCCTTAACATTTTGTGCGATTTTGTTTGCAGTAGAGGCTTTTGCTTCAAACTTTGCGTTACGTTACGAGTTTCACGCCGTGTTAATATTTTTGGACGCCCTGGACGGGGCCGAGATACAAAAACGTCGGTATCTTTGTAATTAGTAATCACTCCTTGTATGGTAGAGTGTGTTTTTCGTCAATCCGACCGATTTCACGATAAATTTTTCCTTCTTCGAAGAGTTTAACTATAATTTTCCTTTCAGAAGGGCTTATTTTTTTGCTTTGACCGAAATTGCATATTATAATATTAATAACGAATTTAATAACACAAAAATTCCCGACACTTTTACAATTGGTTATTACACGGGGAATTTCCATTTTAGTACTTGTACGCAGACTTTTTCTGCGTTGCCAGATGAGTATTTTTTGTAAATTAATCTTTAAAACAATGTTGTCAGATTTTAACTGCTTTAAATGCTATCATATTATGCAAGAGACTTGCAATAAAGAACATAATGTGATTTTTCTCTGAAATTTCATATATAAAAGTTATTTTTTAACTAAAGAAAATAAGACATAAGCGTGTACGCAGACTTTTTCTGCTGAGTGTATGTATGTACACTACAAACCGTGGGCGAATTCAGAAAAGTCCAAATTGGCTTTTACCAACAATGGTTTATGTAATGTGAAGGGATAGAACTTAATTAAATATATAATGTTTCAAAAGTATAGGAATGAAATAGTTCAGATTACAACAATCTCATAATTTCGTCCTGCAAAGTACTAATTTCTAAAGCAAATTAATGAGAGTTAGCGATTGAAGATTGATTTATTTTAAAGTAATTCCTTAAAACTTTTATAGGGAGGAAGAATGCCTATTAGAATCATGTTGCTCACATACAAATGTATTATTAAGACAATAACTTTCGTAATACAATTTTAGAACGGTGGAAGTTTTTTCCTATGCCATAGGAACAAAAATTATGAAATTGAAATACGCGTGTTTAAGTTCATTTACCTGTTGACGTGCGTTTAATTAATACATATGTACATATATCAATTTCAAGCTGACACATGCGCGTACTTACACGAATGCATATGTACATATCTGCTCATGCGTGTGCCTATGGTACCCGTACATACTATATTTGTGAATATGTAAAATATATGCACGTCGTATGTACATATGTGTGTATATTTATTACGAAGCCAAGTCTCAACGCGCAATCGGTTTGTATCGCATATATTATTATTCTTGATGCGATAATTTTTTATTAACACTCCACAGCTAGACTTCCTACTGAACATTTCTTATGCATTTACTGAAACAAAACATTGCCATATAATTACTGCTTTATATGTTTACAGGCTACGTGAGTATTTTCGAAAATCGAACTAGTAATAGTCGTTCAACCGTCCGGTATCTAAAAAAAATATTTTTAGGATAGCGCTATAATTGCCAAGATATTCAAAATCAGCTGAGAAGGTGGTTAATTAAAATATTAAAACGCAATAAAAAGCATTAGTATGTAACATGTAAAACTTATTTAGATATAGTATTATATCTGTATATACAATATGTTAATATATATCTCTATACAAATGTCTTTTAAATATTTTGTAGAAATAACATAGCGATTTTTATAAGAGGGGTTCAATAAATAGGAATAGAGTATTCGAATATCATTCTAAATTTAAGACTATTTGAATCAAATATTTCCTCTTTCTCTTTCTCTGCGTAGATAATTACAAGGATCCGATATATGTGGCATTGTATTCATGAATAAAATTATATAAATATATAGATTTATTTACTTTCTCATAGTAAATGAAATATCTACTATTTTATTCTCTTTTGCAATTGAAGTAACTCAAACTAGCATATAAAATTGTATGAAAGTCTTAAAAGACAGAATAGCTAGAAAGAAATATATACATACATATGTGTAGTATATAGATATGTATATAAAGATAATAGATGAACCTTTACCTTTGACCCAATTGTATTGCTCGAATATGAAATATTTCAGCAAAAACAAGGGTGGTGTACATATACATACCACTATTATGTCCTTCAATTAATTTTTATAAGAACATTGCGTGTAGCACGCCAATATTTGTTCCCTCTCTTCTGTGTGTATATTTAAGTACATAAAAATTACATACATTTAGAATTACATATATGTGTGCACATTACGCAAACTACAAAAAGAAGGACCAGCTTTTGAAGTAGGGCAGATCCATGCTACATTGCAACCAACATTAGTGACCGAAGTGTTCCAAGAATATAAAAAAATATAGTTACATTAACATTCTGATGCCATTGGACCTGTCCACATCTGGTCCAATGCTACATAACATAGGATCACCCACCAAACTGCTCGTTTCGTTAAACATCTATTCTTCTTACGCTATCACCTATTATTGTGGCCTAAGTAAGCGACGTATTATAATAGCTAACTGACTACAGAGTTACCATCCTTGTATTTTTCCAATAAATCAATGGTTTTTTTGTCATTCTTTTTTTATTACAACATTTCAATACAAATTAATTCGTTTTAGCATATATTTGATTAAATTATTACTATCAGATTTATTATTATTATTCTTTTTACCTATGGCTAATTTAAATGTATTTTTTTTTCTATGGAAACCAGACGATATTGCCTTTTGTTTTTCAATTATCTTTGTAAAAATAAATTAATGTAGGCATGTTAAATGATATTTAATTAGATTAGATACATATATAGATACATCTACATATAGATACTTATAGATATATCTATAATATACCTGTCAGTTTCGAATTTTGTCTTAAAAATGTTGCAAAAGATTGTTGCATCCATTACAAAAACCATTAGCGTCGCTATATAAATAATAAAAAACGCTAAACTTTAAATTTTTTTACATTAAGGAACAAATGATATAATTTGTAAAGCCATTCACTTAATTACCAATAAACTACTGATAGATTCAGAGATTCATTTGTCGAAGTTTTCCAATTTTTAGCGCTCTTGACATCTTGATTATATTTCCAAATTTTAATACTACGTGAAAATATAATTACAATCATAACATTTAACAATTTATATCTTTCATTAGGGATTCTATTTTTAATTTGTCATGCTCTATTTCAAAAAATGTTCCGTAAAGGCAGTTTTTTCTAGTGGCATCATTACAATGAGAATAAGTAAGGAAGGGCTAAGTTTGGAAAAGGATCGCAATCATATTTGGCATTACTTTTACTTTATATATACTATAATACTTTATGTATACATAAAGTCAATAGACTAAGACAAATCATTTATATACATGATATTAGGATCAAGGATCAAGGTCTAGATCGACTTCATTAATATTCAGCGCTACACCATATTCTCGTTAAGAAAACACTTAATTTCTTTAAAATATCATACATATTGGCTTCCACAAACGGTTTAAGGTCAACTGGAAAGTCGGAAGTTACTCTATTGAGTATATTGAAGCTATGGGAAGCTCTGAGCAGATAAAGTTTACTTTTGGCATTAAACTAAACTGTATTCGAGAACATATTTACACAATGGGTGGTCTACTAGAATAACGATAATCATTATATGGAGTATAAGAGGGCTGGGGTAATACGCAGACCGATTTAACTAATTTTTCGCCACCAAACTATGGCATATTCAAGATTATAGGCTGAAATATCTTACATATTGATCGACATACATGGTATAAAAACAACCAACATTTTTAAAATTATCAAATTAGGTTATGCAGACTAGGGGGAGTATTGTCCCGATCTTATAAATTTTTGGCATCTGGACACATTATAACCAAGAAAACACGTTATCTTAATCTTCTTAAGATAGCTTTCAGATTGACTGATATATACGGTATGAAGTCAACGGAAATTTCGAAAATTTATATATTACGTGTATGGGAGTTAAGAGAGAAGTCCCAACTCGATTTTACCCATTTTTGACACAAGGGCACTTTGGTACCAGAGGGAGAGGCTCTGAATTTTATTAATATATCTTACAGATTGACCGATATTTTCGGCAAAAAGTCAGGCACTGAGGTCCACATATTTGGTATCAGGGGCTTGATAAGTCCTATTTCCAACGTTTTGGGTAGGAAGTGGCATAACTTGAGGGCACTATTTGAGCAAATTTTTATTACGCTATCTTAATTGGTGCTTGATTTATATGCTGTAAAATGAAACGATCAGATTGAATTTAAAGTCGTGCTTTATGAAAAGCAGGGCTGTTTATATTCATATTTTTTCACACAGGACTATAGGAATATCAAAATAATGCTATACGCGAAATTTTTTTTAAATTGGTTAAGTTGTGCCTGAGATTTTGGATTTCACCGAAAAGTGGGCGGTGTAACGGCCACTGTCAAATTTTTGCACGGATTCCTAATCATCCTTGTCGCACCATCTTTACTGTAAGATTTAATATTTCTGACCTGTTTCTTCAGCGAGTTAACGCGCTTTTCCTAGTTACACTCTCGCAACATGTTGCTGGAGAATATATGTCTGTAACACTTAGAACTAATCGAGTTAGATATAGACATATATATATATATATGAATGATCAGGATGAAAAGACGAGTTGAAATCCGAGTGACTGTCTGTCCGTCCGTCCGTGCAACCGAGAACTTGTGTAAAAATTAAGATATTTTGATGAAACGTGGTATACGTGTTCTTTGTGACCGAAAGAGGGTTGGTATTGCAGATGGGCGTAATTGGATATCTGCCACTTCCACAAAATGCCATTAATCGAAAACAGATAAAGTGCTATGACTAAGCAGCTAATTTGACTTTGAAATTTGAAAAGCTTTATACCATATATAACGGTCAACATATGAGTTATATCTTTGAAATTTAAAGAGCGTCTCTTTCTGATAATAGTGTGTCCATGTGCTTAAAATGGATAAAATCGGGTAAGCACTTCCGCTAGCCCCCATGTACTTAATATTAAGGATTTTCAACCTCCGTGTAGACTTTCTACCAAATATTTCGGTCAATATGTAAGATATCTTAGCAAAATTAAGCGAACATGTAATATTGGATATACCATAAACATAGTTTAATGCCGAAAATGTGTGAAATCGGTCTACGAATTATTCCTGGTCCCGTATACTACATATAATGATTTTCGTTATTCTAGCAGACTTTATTCCGAATATGTCGGTCACTGTGTGAGTTACATTCGCAAAATTGAGTGGAAACATGTTCGTTAATATACATGAATAATGAAAAAAGTTAATGTGATCAGTGCAGATCAGTGCTTCCTCTATCCCAAAAATGCCCGCTATAAGAATTCACGACTTTCCGTCTGACATTAAACCTTTTATATTGGTCAATGTGTATGATATTTTAATGAAATTAAGTGGATATGTTTTCTTAAACACAATGTAAATTGGCGCTAAATATGAAAGAAGTCGGTCTATATCATGGTCTAAGCTCCTTATTCCTAATGTAATGATTTCCGTTTCTCTGGTTGACTTTTCCCTCATGTATCTAATATATTCAATTAAGCCACTTTGGTTGAGTTTATATCGCATATATCAATTTTGAGTTATTTTGATAGATTTTAATATAAATATCTCTGACATGAAGCAAAATATAGCAATGAAAGTACGTGAGCCAAGGACCTGTAATATAGGTTAATAAGATACCAAATATAATTGCAATCCATTCACAATTTCGTCGAATAATGAATGTTGAATTCTTGCGCAACATTTTTAAATATAAAGTTATCCCGGCACCTGAAAGCACTTCCGCATCTCTGATCATTGCACCTCGCAATGTGCAATGTATATAAAATGTTCGGTTACACACGAACTTAGCCTTTCCTTACTTGTTTTCAATATAATCGAATATTTCGAATATTTCAATATAAACCCGACTTTACTCATTTTCCCAGTGTATAAAGAGGTTGTCGAAAGACTTGTTCTGTGCAAGTTTTGTCGATATAGCTTTAGTAGTATCTCACAAATGTATATTAAAACAATTAGGGGGCGGGGCCAAACTCACTTTTGAAAGAACGTTTTAAAGACGATGTCCCTGCCCACTGGGATTCTATGTACTAAGTTACAATTTGTGTCTTAATTTGTTGCTCAGGCTTTATAAGCTTCGATTGACAGTACTTTTCGGGAGTGATTGTGATCCGATTACGTCAATCTCCAATACAAACCTTCTTATGGTGCCAGGGAACACGTGTGCTATGTTTCACTAAGATATCTTAATTTTTACTGAAGTTATCGCATGCGAAGAGGGACGGACGGACAGCAAGTCGGCCGGAATTCAACTCGGCTCGTCATTCCGATAATTTATATAGACATATATAATTCTGTATATATCTCGATTAGTTTTAGGTGTTACAAACAACCGTTAGATGAACAAAACTATTATACTTTGTCGCAACATGATGCGAGATTGTAAAAATCATAATGCACAGCAGATGCTGTAGTGCCGTTGTTTCGACGAATTAATAATTATGCCTCATTTGTAAATGCCAGTTGCTTTATAAATAAGTATTGTTTTGCGTAAAAGAAGCGTTTCAAGTGGGTATTTTGAACAATACATTTTAAACAGTCAGTAGTCACTCAATAAATATTTTAATTCAATCAAATAGCCGAACAATCACGAAAAAGACGATGTTCAACTTTTGGTATGGTCCAATCCACCATAACATGTTGTTTATTTCAAAACATTGACTAATTAGGCTAACTGGCCCTGAAATTTTTGCAGAGGGCTTATAGACGTGCGTTCACACATACACTAATTTTTGTGTGTACAGAGGGTACACATAACGGTTTCAGCAAACCTATAACGTTTAGCTGGTTTATTGTTTTTTTTTTTGACTTTTTCTAAAAGCTATTGAAAATCATACAGTTTATTAATTAGTAAAGTCTTGCAATTATTATTCATTCACACGGTTCATATACGTGATATAGGTTATGGCCTTTTCACTCACACACGTTGAGATAACATATATACATACATATATAATAAAATAATGTTCTATTGTGTAATCGAGGCTTGCGTTTTGATGGCAGTTGTCGTAATTATCATTTTTGATCATTTAAATAAAAAATATACATAACATTTATTAGGATTAAAATTCATTACATGGACTAACTATTTACATCTTTTTCGTAATTTTGTGGTTATTATAACAACCGCTTTTTGAACTTTCAATAATAAATAAGGTGAAACTTTTAACTGTGCATTAAAAAGGTTGTTTTGTTTTTTTGTTTTTCAATGGGAAATTATTACCGCGAAGCTGCAAATCATAAAACATTTCTTCAAATACATTTAAATTTCGCATTTACTTTTATTTTTCGCTTTAAATGTTTATTTGTGATCTTGCACGGGGATTACAAATATCTCTGTTGAAATATTTTTTGGAAGGATTTCAATCTGATCGTTCCAGTCTTTCTAGTTGATAAATGTCAAGCCTCCCCGATCCAGTGAACTAAACATTTCTGCCGAAATAAAAATGTCCACCTTTTGAGTAGACTGCAACTAATCGGAATGAACTTGATACTAGGGTTCCACTCCGCATAAACATATGGGTCTCTAAAGCCCCTAAATTAACTTTTGAGGAAGATATGAACACCTTTAGCTTTTCAAACCGTGATAATAACCTGAGGTTTGAAATTAAATTTTTTGTGCACTTGTTGTGATGTGGGTGATTATTGTGTTTATTTCGTAATTTGAAAGATCGATGAAGAAAGTCGCACAGATCTCAATGAAAAACACATAATTTTACAAAGTTTATGGTTAAGACGAGTGAATATCCCATTTACAGTGATAAAATTTCCATTAAATAGATAAAACTTAGTTGCTTGGGTTTACTCCTAATTTAATCTTGGTTTATGATACGCTAAAAATTCCAATTTTAGTTTATTGAGGGATTTATTAAGACGAAGTTAAAATACCCCTAGGTATGTTAAGTTTACTTAAAAAATTAGGTTATAAAATGTACCAACTCTAACAAAATTCTACACAATTTTATACTCGTATTGGTATTCCTATATTTGGGTAAACATTAATTGCCTATAAAACAATAAGGCTTACGTGCATCAATGGATCATTGAACAAATTAATATGTACTACGAGTAATGTTCAGAAATTGAAAATAACATAATTGAAATTTGTACATACAGCATAAGCATTTGAAAAACCATGCAAAAATTCGTTGTGTTTTATCTTATGTTTTATTCGTGATTTAAGTTGAACATCTAGTATTTGTACAAATCAATTATCTCGAGTGTGTCCGAATCGTGTTGCACTCTCAGTTCGCACAATTAAACGTACTTGATTAACAAAACAGGTTAAATTTAAGAGTCCAGAATATGGAATTTCAGGTTTTTGTGCGAAAATTTTTATATATTTAAATGAATAGTACCGTTAATACTCTATAGCAGTGGTCGGCATTTCATAGCACAATTGTGGAAACTGACTTCACACGTACACTTACGCTCTATCGTTCAGTCGTTGTCGAGACCAAGGAAGATATGATGCGAGACTTTCTCATTTTACTCTCAAACGCGTTCCCTGATTAAATTGGTTGCGTTGGAGATCTGGGAGTTTTGAGCAGCTGATATCAAAAAGAGCGGGATGCCAAAAATAAACCCGCCAAAAGTAATTGACAAAATAAGTGTGAAAGTAAATTTCAAGGAGCGGCACAGATTATATAGAGTTTTGAGCAACTAAAGGTTTTTAGCTATTCTTTGCTATAAATGAGAAATACTTCTATCTAATACGTTTCTCGTAAAGTTTTATTGTGAATTGTTTCTATGTTATTTTGGTTTTTGATGTTTATATATGTTATTAAATGCCATTATATGAATTTTGAAACTTTTGAGTTATTTATCTACGTACTTATCTAGTACTTATTTATAATATGTATGTACGTATTTAAGGTTTGATATGCGTGATGTAGGCCCATTGGAGGACCGAAATATTGAAATTTAAAAATAGTATTTTCGGCAAATGGCATCATCTTACGAAACAAAGAGTTTCGGATCATGTCATCCTTGGTCGAAACAGCGACGAAATAACATCGTTTTATTTTTGGATGACATGTATTTATTTTTGTGTTTCAGGTCATTTAAGGGTCACCCAACATTTATTACGATTAAAAATTATTACCGTATTATTACCGTTTAAAATATAGAATAACTATTTAAATCTTTTTTATGATTTTATTTTATATTTTATAATATTAAAAAATTTTTTTTGTACGATTTCAATGTGGCCGTCCCAGCAAAACGTCAAACCTACTCTATCCAGTCAACTACGAGGTCTGAGCGGAGACTAAACTATGGTACCACGGGGAGGAGGAGCCCTTGAAGTTCCCTCCACGGGGAGTATCGTGGTGATTGTGGTTTAAACCCAAATGCGGGAAGCCAGTTGCCCAAATTGTGCCAGCCCAAGGTGGTCAAATGTTAGTCACTGTCGGGGCGTTGATCAACGCATTGTATTGATCCGTTGTGTTTTTGAACACCGTGGGGTTAGGCTGTAACAAACGCCAGGTATCAACGTAAAACACATCGTTCACTACCTTATCCAGTCAACTGTCAAAGTCGGATAGGTGATTTACATCAGTGATAAAGGCATGTTCAACTCTCTTGTCACTTAAAATCGAGAGAGTAAATCACATACCCGACTTTGACAGTTCACTGGATCGGGGAGGCTTGACATTTATCAACTAGAAAGACTGGAACGATCAGATTGAAATCCTTCCAAAAAATATTTCAACGGAGATATTTGTAATCCCCGTGCAAGATCACAAATAAACATTTAAAGCGAAAAAGAAAAGGAATGCGAAATTTAAATGTATTTGAAGAAATGTTTTATGATCTGCAGCTTCGGAGTATTAATGTACCATTGAAAATGATACGAACCGTGTATTAATTGGGACTAGACAAGTTTAGTTCACTTAATTTATTATTGAAAGCCTAAAGGCACGTTGTGTTAATATACCATGAAATCTCCAAAAATATATTTAAATATTTACTCTATACATTAAAAGGTCAATATATAACAATTTTTAATCGTAATAAATGTTGGGTGTTTTAATTTAAATGCCCAGAAATGAGTAGTTTGTATAGTTTGTATTTCTTTATCACTGATTTACACTCTCAATCTAAAGTGACATGAAAGCTGTACATCTTTTCATCTCTGGCTGTCTCGACAACGACTAAACGACAGAGCGTAAGTGTACCTGTGATGATTACTCGTGCGTGCACTCGCACAATTGTGCAATGAAATGGCGACCACTCTCTGGAGCTAAATTTTTTGTTTGCTACAACGTATTTGTCAAGGAAAATATTAGATCATAACAAAGAGTTCCTGTGACCGAAAATTAATTAGTTCGAAAAAATCAGTTTAAAAAACAATTTTTGAACTAGAAGTAACTTGATATTCTAAAATGTTGCGTAAAAGTCGAACATTCATTATTTGGTGAAACCGTTATTGGATTACAATCAGATTTTGCATTTTTTTTTAGCATATACTACAAATCATAGGCTTACGTATTTTCTTCACTATATTTTGCTTCCTCTCCGCTAATTCACAGACCGATTTTACAAACTTTTGGAATTAAACTATAGTATATCCAATATCATACGTTCACTTAGCTTTGCTAAGATATTATACATATTGATCGATAAATGCGTTATAAAGCCAACCGGAAGTTTAAAATTCTTATATTAAGTGTATGGGAGTTAAGGGAAGCATTGACCCGATTTTACTAATTTTTGACACAAGGGCACATTATTACCAGAAAAGGATTTAGTACAATAGTTCTTAAGATAGAGAATTTCACCTAAAGGTAGGCGGTGTCACGCCCTTTGCCCAATTTTTATATCGAATCTTTTAAGCTCTTAGGTGCCGTCTTTTTTACTGAATTTAGCACGTTTAGTGGTTTTCAATATAACCGCTATATGGGGAGTGGGTGTGGTTATTATCCGATTTCACCCATTTCCACACTATCTGAGGAGGTGCCAGAAGGATTTGTTCTTAGAAAGTTCGGTTGATATAGCTTTAGTGGTTTGTGAGTCATGTACATTAAATCTATTAGGGGCGGGGTCACGTCCACTTTTTACAAAAATTTGGAACCGCAGATTCCCCTCCCTACTGTAATTTTGTACTGTAATTTTGTGTACTAAAGTATAGTTCTGTATTTTAATTTAAATTAAACGGTCACCCATTAGGTGAACCAAACTATTATGCTTTGTTACAACATGCTGCGAGAGTATAAAAATAAGAAAAGTTGTTATTTCAAAGCATATATACGATGTAATTGAAAATGTAATCTGTAGGTTTTTTGTATCTTCATATTTTGAACTAGTAAGAAAATTAATATACGAAAGTAAATATACGAAGTAAATACGTCAGTTGTTTGACTCACAAGTGGGCTTGTGGCTCTTATTAGTTGTAAATTAGTTTATAACTAGTTGATTTCAGGTAGCAGTTTGCAGAGATACTTACGAGGAAAGGCTTGTTTAGAAATGAAAACATATGTATATACGTATTGTATATAATTTAATATCTATGTGATAATTATGTGCATTGTTTCAAATCTATATACATATATTCCTTTTTGCTTTTAGTTACTGAACTTGCTTACGAGCATGCATACATCCACGATCAGTTTAATGTAACAACTAAAAACGGGTATGAAAATAATAAGATGGAAGCCGTTGTAAATAACTACATACATATATGCATGTACATTTTCGTGCTTAACGGTTGTAAAATATAATCAATAAAGTTTAAAAAAAGATTTCCAAAGTTTTAAATAAGTATTGAATATTATTGTCGTACGAGAGAAATATATATATATAAATATATATTAATTAACATTTCATAAAAATTAATATGATTACTATCAAAACTTTCAGCGCAATTCCGCAAGGTTTACGGAATCTTTGCTGTCAATTTGTAATAATACTCGCAATCCTTGATAACAAAGTAATTTTTACGTATTTATTGCATATGTGTACGTTTATATATAGTAATCGGTAGTAATATATAGTAATTCGGAAGTGAATATTTCTTGATTATATTTATTATATACTATTTCATGCAGTTACACACTACCGTATGTATGCATGCATGTACCTCTCTGCCATGCAATTATTCAATCCGAAGCACCCTTGTTGTGTCATCTAATATTAAAGGTGATTTGTGATGAATTTCAATTAAAAGCAAACTAGTGGAAAGCATTTTCTGTTTATTAAATTCTGGAGTCACGAAATGAATGATAATTCCAAACGGTAATAATCGGTAATAATCATTTGTTTTTTGTTGGAATCATACACTATATACCCGTATTTGTGTAGTGCTTATTGCATATTTGATTCTTATACTAATTGTTGCAATACAATTCTTTCTCTAATGCACTAAAGCATTCAGACTGAGCATTTATACCCGGACAGAGCAAATTGCTCAAAATTGTTATAACTTCGTTTATTTTACTTATCTTATAAGAACATGAAAAAATAAAATAAATATTAAAATTTTAGTCTTCCGAAAATTAAATAAAGGACGAAGTTATTCCACACTTGTCTAACTCTCATAGAAGAATGTTTTAAAAGTGTAGACGTAGTTTAACATTGTGACATTTGTACCATTGTAAAATTTCTGATACTCGAACTAAATTTGCGCCTTTAATTTATACTATTCAGGGGAATTGTACCTATACATATTTATGAGAGCTGCGGAGATAACTATTTATGTATTCCTTAGTTTATTGTAAGAATTTAAAAATAAGATATTGGTTTTTCTTAATACCTTTTTAAATCATTTATATATAATAATTAAATCACATGGTTGATTAACTGTATGCACGTTCGCAAGTTTTTCTTTTTAATTAATGGAATTTTTTTCAAACAAATTATATTGGCTGGCAAAATATACATATGTATTTATCAAACGTTGTATGTATGAAAGAGCATTTCCGATAACTTTCCTACAGATGTCATGTTTCATGATTTGTTGGGGGGCCTTTAATTGCGAGCATGCACGAATATGCTCTCATGTTACATACATTCAAATTCAAAGTTAATTTATTTGAGATATAATACATTCTTCTGTTTTTAGAAAGATAGGTAGTCCGATTTGTTTAAAAATTACGTATTAGGTAATTTACCTAGTTTAAAATATTTTTACATAAAAGTTTACTTTAGATATTTAGCTGGATTTGGTACAGATAATTCACAAAAACTCTTAGAAGATAATATATATCCCTTTATTATATCAGATATTACTTTTGCTCATACATATATACTTGTACAATCCCTAATTCGCAACATTAGAAAATAATAGGTATTAGAACTTTTTACCTTTTTGTGATAAAAATTCCGGCCTTGGAAATGTTAATGTAATGCTACTATATGTGTACAAAAGCGCACAAGTAAATTTAGTATTTATTAAATGATATACATAAATTTAAAAAATACATACCTCAGCTTGAGTGGTCGTCTGTACCGGGTTGGGAGAAACAGTACCGATTACGGCTAGTAACGTGACTAAAACTATGAATACTGAAAATTGTTGGCAGGATTGCATTTTATAGGCAAATCCTTTGATTAATGGTGATCTAACGCTATTTGCGGTCGTTCGACTTCGTCTTGCCATCGGAAACTTGGTTGTACTTCCTCTCCTTGGGTTACAATACAACATCATGCAAGTTATATACGCTTTTTATAGTCCTGCAACCGAGTATTTAAGACTGCAATACCTGCAGCAATAGCTCTTCGTTGAGTTGCTACGTTTTCGGTTAAACAATTCGATGAATCTAAAAAAAAATATGAATACAGTGAGAATATATATATATAGGTGTGTCAGGATATCTTTTTAATTGATATAATGAGAAATATAGTATATATCTATTTACTTTGTTTTTTAAATTTTGAATATAAGTTTAAGCCTGTAAATAAAATGCAAATAATTGTCAACATGTCACTCAGAGAAAGCAAATTGTATCTAGCAAAGGATGTAGTCGGCTTCATTTGGTCTATGTTTAAATTGTTTACTTATATAGTGAATAAATGCATCTTCATAAATATAACCTGTGGTTGGAATAGGCTAAAGTTTTTTTTAATAACAACTGGTTCGAAAAAATATCATCACTGACACAGTGCTTTTCTTATTCAGTAATTGGTATTATTATAGTATTGGTGTTGTATTGTTGTATTGTTTCTATAAATCGTGCAACAAACAAAATCACTTTCACTCATATATAAAAGCAAGCGCGTTAGGCTTACTTTAGCAAGAGAAGTGTATGCTAGTCACTTATAAGCATCCGAGTATGTGTCAGTTATTGCAAAAAGAGTTGCCCTTCGAATGGCGTAATTTAGAAAATTTATTATATTAATCAAACACAGTCTTAAGTAGTCACAGTCATCGTTTGACATCACATTGAAAAAAAAAAAAAACTTTCAAACTAGCAAACTGCAAGTATTTAAGTTTGAAAAGGGATTTGCATTTCGAAACTTTCGATCATATGATGCAGAATCAGAATGTAGTTTAAAATTTCATGGTTGCTTTTAATGGAAACTGGCATTTAGATTATTGTTTCCTCTTTCTGGAGGAGAACAGCACTTATGTTAATGATGTTACAATAACAATAATAAAAATATTTTAATATTATTGAAATTATTGAAATTATTATTATATTTAAATTAAAAATAAGATGCGTGTCGTATTAATGCGTTTAAACTAAAAACTTGTTATTAATTACAAGCACATTGCAACTTTAATTTATATTAAAATGTGTCACACACTTTTTTTTGTTCTAGTAAATACGTAAACCAATATATGTACATATTTTCATAAATATGCCAATAAACAAATTTGTTTGAATCACTTTAGAACTCAAACTGAAAACTGAGGAACTTTTCAAATCTTTAATGCTTATTATGTAATTTGAGAAAATTATTACATAATTCCGACTTGAATTGAAATGTTATTCTTTAATGGATTTATTATATATTTGATTTTCAATAAAAAAAATTATTATTCCTTTAAATTTGTGTTGCAGTTAGTATTGATAATGCCATCTTGGATAATTGCGTAGTTCCAAACTTTATTTCAACTTGCTATCTAATGTTGCATATAAACTCGAGAAAATGTTGGATATTAGTTTAAAAATTATCATTATATTATCCATATATGGTACACTGAGACAATTGGCAAAATCCGATGATAACAACAAAGGATTACTATATACAGTTATCTTCCAAAACTTCTAAAATTGTGCTGCCACTACAAAGAATACTCCTTGAAATGAGAAATTCATTGGCAAATATTATTTGGTGGAAAATTCGTATCCAAACTACAAATCTACATATTTATTATTATATACATATACTCATAAAGAAACCAAACCACAAAATAATATTACGCTCGATATCTTTGGCGATATATAAATTTATATATAGAATAAATAAACATGAGATCTTTACATATTTTAGAAAAACCAAGGTGGATCTCGTTCATTTTAAAATAGCAACGTTCATAATTATACCTTACAATAAAATTTTCCACACCCGTCTCGTCTGCATTTTGTGATACTTTCATGCTATCAGTACAATCAAATCTAACAATGATAAATATTCAACCTTTATGGTGCACTAAAATGTCATGTCGGCATTCTGATTCATACACAAAAATATCTGTATGTTTTTTATGAACCGTTTTTACAGGTATAATAAATATTCATGTTTGTGCGTGTGGCCCAAAACAAAGGTATACAAATATCATTGTTGAATGCCTCACTGTCAATTCTTTGTTTTGTTTGGTGTGCCGCAGTCATAAGAAGGTGTAGTTATTTTGGGGTCATTTGCGCTTACACGAATCAGGTATATCAAATATTTACATATAGGATTCATTTTTGGTATAGAATTTCCTATTGGGATAGCTGACAAGGTGAATACTTGTATCCAGAAAAACTTACAATATTTACTTACTGAAAATTGAAGATAAAGCTAAGCTTACGATCATATGGGCTACAGAGAAGTGGTTCGCAACATTTTATCCCATGTTAATTTACATGTCCAAAGCGCTGAGTTTTCGCTGCGACAAGCCATACTGCGCGTGAAACTGTTACTTTGTTGATATGAACTTTTGGCAAACAAATCATATCCGCTACGATCGACCAGACCGACCAATAAGTGGTATAATTTCATATGTATCGGATATATATGTATGTATAAGGACATGTATTTCAATTAGGAATATTATTTATATTTTTTCTGATATACATATGTGTATCAATCGTGCCTTACTAGGCACATTCTTAACATTAAACTTCTCGTCAAAATACATATGCATTTACCTGTACACATCATATATTAGGTCTAAATTGGACAGGGTATTCCCAAAAAAATTGTACATACACATCCAACTATTTTAATTTTACGGGGGAAATTGGTGCCGGCAGTTCATTGTTAGTCGAATAATAAAGGAAGTTATCGAAGCATGAAAATCACAAACAGTTTTATGCTGTAAAACTCTACATACATATTTATACTTAACATTTGCTAATCATAATTTATATTTAATATATATTTTATACTGGGTTAAAATTATTACTCGAGTAGTTCTCTTAGCACAAAAAGTTATATTCGCCAATGATTTTTCACGACCTTTCAATATTGTCAAACTCTATACAAGTGGATGAGACATGACATCAGACAATGACATTAGACCAATCCTCAGTTTAATCTTTTAAGATTGCTGATCGAATAAAAATTATACGAAATAAATTTATTTATTTTTTAATGTTGGTGCTTTTTTAACACCCCACTTTTATATATGTATGCATGTAGGTGAAATTCCATGCCACACCTCGAAGAAGTTTCGATAAAATACGCGGACCAAATATCTGCATATTAAATTTGTTAACAACTTTTTTAGTCGCCCCTTCAATCGCGGCTTCACATATAGAGGCAACTTTCACACCAGGGTAAACGAATACATTTGTTACATTATTTAGAAACAATTACTATCTTAATAGTTGAGTTAAGTTGGAGGTCAACTATGAAGTTTAAGGCCAAACATGGCCAGCTGGATGAGTCTGTTGCTATGAATAAACAAGTACTATATATATATCTATATATAATCGCACATGAAAATTTTTTTTTTTTATACAATAGCGTGTATTCAGTTGCATATCAATTATACAATATATAATAATGTACATACATCGCATAATATATCCCATTTAATTCGGTCGTGAAGTTATTTTTATGCACAGACTTATACATGTGTCTATAAGCAAATATGATCTAAGCGAAACAGTTGAAATATATTTCTAATTCTAGTTTTATGAGCTTCCTAGCTAGGATAAGTAGGTCTACTAACGTAAGAATATGCAAGCTTGTGCAGTACAATTTCCGATGAGGGTTTGGAAATGTATTTAATTTTTTTATATTTACACTTAACATTTTTTATATTTATATATAATATTTATATTTAAGCGTCATCATCATACTTCTACTCGGGATTCAATCCAATCGGACTCAAATTATTTATTTTTACTACAATAAACAGTAAAAATATGCTCATGATACGTTTTTTGAATTAATAAAATAAAAACAAACAAAATGTGTAGACCAGAAAAACGAGTAAAACGGATTTTGTTTCCATTAGATATTTGCTAGTTTCTCCTATTTGTGATGGACATCACCGTGTTTCTTAGGAATGAGAGATTTTTAAAATAGTTATAAATAAATAGTAGTAAAAATAGTTAGTTAGGAATATTTTAGATTTATTACGACCGGAATTTGATCCACCAAGTCTTAGTCACGCACTGAATGTGCTCTACTATTGTCACCTTTTCCAAATCTATCAATTCCAAATCAAATCTATAATTTAGCTATATTATTTGTGTGTAATTTTCTAATATTAGCGTATCCAAATCATGTGTCACAGCAAAACTCAATATCATACAAATGTAATATCTTTTATAAGAACTCTTGAAATTAATAATGAATGATATGATACCACCAAATAATGATATCATATATGTAGGCAATTTTTTAAAATAAACTTTTGGTTTTAACTACTGTTATTCGTCGTATATAACAATGTGCTAACATACTTATGTACAAATACACGTATGTTACTATATGACTCATTAGGATTCAAGTTAAGTATACTTAACTTAGTAAAGTCCCAAGAATTTGCGAAGAAGTGAAATAATTATGCATGTCTATACATCCATTTACATATTATATATACAAGAGCTGTTTTTTTCTGTGTACATATACTTACATACTTAAGTAGACGTATATATTAATTAATTTGAGAACTAGCGCATAATTAATACTAACAGCAATATTATTGCATTTATAAATGCTTTCGTGAATCCTTTGCTAAGAAATAATTTTAATCGATTTTCAAAGAAATACTAGTCTGTGTATACGTACGGGGCATAAGCACATTCTTTCACGATCTTTGTTATCGATTAAGGTTATTTGACTGTTGTCCTTTTACATGTATGTAATATGTTTAATATAATATAAAGAAAAATCGTAAAAATTCACAGATTAAAATAAAATAAATTTTAATTGTTCAAAATTAAAAGAGGATTTCATTATGCTATATCTATCCGTAACTCCTTCTGTTGGGGACTCGATATATATGTAGGTGTTTGCTGAACTAGGTAAGTTAGCATTGTAATTAATCGGAATCAAATTATTTACAGCTTCAAAACATATTAAATTTTTAATTTTTTAAATGAATTTCATTTTGTAATGTCTCCTATTAACATGGATGTCGTGACAAAGTTTAAGACGAAGTAAATTTCTGTCAACAATGGACGATTTTACCCTACAATTTGTAACTGGTTAGCATAAAGGCATAAAGTTGTCAACTTAAACTCGGATTATCTAATGAAGCCAAGTGAACATGTCGTACATGCTAATAATAAATATGTATAAGTTAATTCTCATAAATTATGGGGACATACTGAAATTATTAATTAACTTTTTGTGCCCGCATTGTTAGAGAATGTTTAAAGTTCAGTTTCGTTCACTTTTTATTTATTATTTTTTCTACATATTTATACATAAGTATATGTTTAGGTAAATACATTTTTATTGAACATTTCATGAAAACATTACGACACTACAGTTTCTATTTAAAACCTATTTGATATATTTGGTGCAAACACACACTTTGTTGGACAATTTTGAGATAAGATTATTAATACAGGGCCAGGGAGTTTATTATCAATGGTGTTTCTGTTACAGCTACTTACACAGCTTAGATACAACACTTGTGAATGAATCTGCGAAATGTGGACGCATTTCAAAATATTAGTACGTCTACCCAGATACCTGTCTAACCAACAATCTTTGGATCCTGTAGTTTTACACCTAAATTTGTTTAACTTACGTTTATAACGAGATACATTATATTGTTGAAAAATGTCACTTGCTTCATTATCTGTGAACTATTTTAAAAATTACATATAATAAATTTTATGGAAAAATATGTAGACATATTGTATTTCAAGGAAATATTATTAAAAGAATGCATAGTACGTTCACACGTTTGTAGATATGTAGATATTTGTAGGTTATGATATAAGAGGCCGAGCAAAAGCCGTACATATTATTGCATATGTATATACGTATATATTTGTTCATGTTGACTGTATGAGTTACATGTAGATAAAGATAAGTACGATAATATTCCTTACACAATGGCAATTGCTGGTAACTGGATTTGAAGCAGCAACTTTTTCTTCCATGCAACTGAATTTAATGGGATATCTAGATTGAATTCACTTTGCACATAAATAGAAGCGTTTCGATAAATATTTGTGTCTACTGCACTGGTTTAAACTGATTGATCGAAATGTCGTATGTAATGAAGCTGCACAATCTTTAAGTTCAATTAAAACAATTTTACAGTGGTGTATGATCGCGTAAGTATAACATTTAGAGACACAACTTTATCGTTTAAGTTATGAAAACGATTGAAAAATATCCGAGCCTTAAAACGCAACCGCCCAACGATGCGAGCAAAATTGAACTGACAATATGACGTACGCTACGCGGCAGCACAAGTCATCCACTGATCGCTAGACAGCTGCTGAAAAGCTACTTCGTATTCGATATTACTGGAGAATGCGACGGTGGAGCTTTGAGTTGCTGCTTCGTTGATGGCTTTGTGTCGTCAATGATGGTGTCGATATTTGCGCCAGCTGTTTGAGCTCTATTCTCCGGCTTTTATTGTTTTTGATAAATTTTACTCCCTCGACTCAGAGTGAAATGTATCGTATAAAACTGAAATTGTATTGTGGCGTTGCGTTAATACGTATACTTTATTATGATTATTGTCTGCTCTCCGGTGTTTTGTCGTCCTATTCATTAGATATTGTTGTGTAGTGGCTGAAATCGTCGGTTAAGTTTGCAAAATCAAGTGTTGTTTAACTCGTTCTGCAGACACTACGTTTATATGAAAAAATGAGTCGCTTTGTTTTTGGGGGGACTCACCCCCCACTCATAGTTTGCTGATGATTAATATTTGACTTCTTGGAATCAATTGAGTTCGTCATATTCGCCAGACTCATTTGCTGTGGGTAAAGCCAGTACGCCCCGTTGCGCGTTATACTACGCACACCCTCTTAAATGGATGAATAGGAGTGTATTTCAATATATTTGGGTACGTACAAACAAATGTTTGAAATATGTTTACGTTGATTTACCGGAATAAAAACGTCGTTAGGCAAATAAATTGTTGTTATATGATTGTGTTGTATTAAGGAATTTTGTGAAAGAGTGTGTTTTTAAACTTACTAAAAAGTTTTATAAAAAATAAAGTACTTAAAATTGATGTTTTTAATAGATAAGTATTCGTTCGTGATCACTTCACGGCAGGTCAAACATTAGTTTTTCCAAAATGTATAACAAGTAAGGAAGCACTATGTTCGGACGCAACCGAAGGATTAAGACGCCCCCAGAACCTTAGAAAATCGTCTTTATAAAAACGTTGTAAATGAATTCAAAATTCGGCTCGGCTTCGGCTAAAAATCATTACATTACATCATTGGGTGAAGTTGTGGGCCGATTTAATACATTTTAAGTATAAATTCTTATTGTACCACAAAATAAGTGCCCACATAATTGTATTAAAATACCATATATATAGACCGATTTATATAATGTAAAGTCACCTCGAGCTTCGGAAATATATATGCATGTTCGATTTTGGATTAGGGGAATGTAGGGCATGTAGGGATCTATACCGATTCGATTGCTTTTATTATTGTCATTCCATTATTGTAATATAATTTTATAATGTATATATATAATGCAATGTAACAATATAACGTAAATTGGTTTTCCCACGTAATTGTATGGAGATATCTCCCTCACCAATGTATGGGGCAGAAAGTCGATCGAAACTACTATTAGGACAATTGGGGTTAAGGGACGTGGTAAATATTTTTCAGATATATGTGGCACCAAATCATGTTTACCTCAGAAACATATGTTCATTTAAATTCCTTCCACATATTTCGTGTGAGGAGCACAAGTTGTGCTAAATTTGAAAACTAAATTTATGTTTTATTCCTTCCGTTACAAAGTAAATAAGGAAGGAACTGCTAAGTTTGGATTACAATCATGTTTGACACTTTTATTTATGTTTGAGATATTTTATTAAAATCAATCCTTTATCATCATATTAGTGCTGTGGGAACGTAAAATAGGCATGCTTTTTACTACCGAATGATATAATATTAACCGAAATATTCTGGTTTAATTTTGTTGAGACATCTGTTAGCGATAACAGATACTCGTATGTTTGCGAGCTTTTCTTGTGTTTGGCAACAATCTTCTTCGAGTAATGCTTCGTCATCTTCAAACTCTTTTGGTTGCTCTGGACGTTCTTCGTCTTTCACGCCAAATTACCACTTTTAAATCGTACAAACCACTTTTGGCACGTTCGCTTTGCTAGAGCCTGTTCACCGATACGATGTTTTTCGGCTGAGGTTTCCTTCCTATTGAATTAATGAAGAAGAACTCCCCACAAAAACACTTTTCCAGGCACAAAGTTCGACATATTTGACGCTTGAGTAGAATGACGATGAAAAAGGCGTACAAGGACAGTAGCTTTCCAACGCATGTTCGGAATATTGGACCAATGGAATAATAATCAAGTTACGCTCTTGGCAAACCTCGCGCTATAATATATATATAAAAAGGTCTGAGCAGATTGCATTTATTGTACCAATGTATATATTCGGCAAAGTATCTACTAGAATACATATAATCATTATATATAGTATATGGGGGCTGAGGTAATTCATAGAACGATTTCGTCCATTTCCTGTGCGAAACTAATGTATTTTCAGTAATATACGTCAATTTATTTTTGATAAGATATCACACATATTGGTCGATATATACGATATAAAGCAAACCGTAAGTGTGAAATTATTATATAAGGTAAATGGGGCTAGAGGAAGTTTTTACCCGATTTTGTTCAACTTCGGCACAAGGATACACTATCATCAGGATAAGATACCCTGCGAATTTTATTAAGATATTTTTATATGTTATTTTTTTGGGGTAAAAAGTCAATTATAGGCATTGAGATCCACATATATTCGATTGTGATAATTTTTAGCAGGAGGTGCCACACCTTCAAGGCACTATTTGTTTTAAGTTTTATTCCGATATCTTAACTAGTGCTTCATTTACGTATTGTCAGTAATAGAATCTTATATAATTTGATTATAAATATTATCAAATTATACAAATTATAATTGTCTTACATGAGAAATAGTCGTAGTTGCAGTCCAATTTTGCCCATTTTCAAACTGTAATAATGTCATGGACCAACTTTAACTGAAATTAGTTGAGTACTTTATGAGGCATGGAATTTTTTCTAAAATGTACCATTTTAAGTGTAAAATCTAATGATATTCGTGTTTTTTTTAGCGAGTTATCGCTCTTTAACTAATTTTGAACATCACAAACTTTCACTGATTACGATTAAGTATTAGAGGGAAAGAGGGCAAGTCTAATTGATATAGCTTTAGCAGTTTATGATATATGTACATAAAACCTGTATGGGTGGACCACGTATACTTTCCAAAATTGTGATCCTTATAGATTCATTTGGCTTATGTAGCCTAATTTGTGGCTTAGTTATAACGCTTTATCATTTTTCTCCTAAAGATACTTTCTGGGCGTGACAATTTTCTGATTTCCCCCATCTGCAATACCAGCTTCCTTTGGGTGCCAAGGAACTCCTGACGTATATCTAGCTTCCTCAAGATATCTCAACTTTTATTTAAGTAATCGCAAGTACGGACTGAGGGACAGACAGACATCTGTGATTCAACTCGTCTCGTCATCCGGATCATTTTGATGTACATATATAATTGTATATCTATCTCGATTAGATTTAGGTGTTACAAGCAACCGTTAGGTGAACAAAACTATAAATATACAGTATACTTACTCTGTTGCAACATATTGCGAGAGTATGAAATTTCTGACTGTATTCAAAATGGAGTTCTTTAAGTAGAGTCTGTGTAAATTTCGAGTTACATAGCTTAATTATGACTGAGTTATAGCACATTCTATTTTTTGGAATAATGCCGTGGTAATAATGCCGTGCTAAATTCGAGTCGTCATCGTGAGTATTATATTGACATACATATAAAGTCCTATTCTTCCTTGATTAACATAATATATTGAAGGACTCTCTTTTTTGTAGATGTGCATACTTTATTTAATTCATAAACAAAACATAGTTCCCATGTTTTAGAACAAATACCATAAGTCTTCATATTGAGCTAAATGTTAACAATCAAATTTGCAAATTATGGGCCTGGGACCCGCGCACTTTACCCAGGTGCCAAAAATTCACGAGAATTTCATCTGAACAGCATAATTGGCACACATACAATACAAATATTGAAAGATACATAAACTTGAAAGATAAGCAGACGATGCAAATATTTATTATCTTGAATTGCGAACGTGCTTTGCACGATAAATAACAGCCGTATTATTGTATTTTCAATTTTCCTAAGGCTTATTATATTATAATTTTGTGTTGATTTTCCATAGCTTATCTCTGTAATTAGTAAGTAATTAGTATACACAATATATATAGCGACATATATGCCAGTACCGTATTGCCAGGAGTAAAAACAATACAATCGAACTTTTTATAAAGAGCCTCCATATAATCAAGATGTTGAGTAACGAAGTTCGCTTTTAAACACTGGAAGTTCTTAGGTTTTATTTAACATTTTTATAAGTAACTCCCCTATTTCGAATTCTTTTTGCAGCGAATTTTTTCAACCCGCAAAAGTATTGTTTTTGTCGAATATCTTCTTTATAAAGAAATTAATCCAGACAAGGCATAAATATGCACAGAGGACGTCAACCAATGTAACACTAAAGGCTATACATATATGTATTTACATTATTGAATATTATTGAATACATACATATAAATATGAATATATATAATGCTAATGCTTGGCTGATATTCTACTCCCATTTGTGGAATGCGCCTTCATGTAATCCGACAAAAAATATACAAATTTCAAGCTGACACCGAAGTAATCAGAAGTGTCAGAAATTTGTTCGGAGGTTTGCCATTGCTATTAGAATGTATGTGTTTTTGTAACTAACTAATTCCTACATGTGCAAAGCAATTATTTGAATTTAATATTTATTTGTAATATGTTAAAATAATAATTTCATTAGCAATATAGCTCCGAACATCAAATAATAAATTGAAAAAATTAGAATTAAAACATACTAATAATTTTGTATCTAGCTTTTATCACTTGAGGAATAAATTTGGTAAAAAGTATGATGTCTTTTTAATATAATAATATTGTTTTTATTTTATACCAATTTTAATATTATTTTCTTTAGGGCGTTCAGATACGCTGATTAAATTGATACATGTGGTGATTTTTGATGTTTTAGAGAGCCTAACATGTACACAAAATGTGATGAGTTTTACTCTATTGATTATTGAGATATGTTCTTTAAATTTATTTCAGACAAGAAAACTTGTAAGGAAGGGCTAATTTGGGATGCAATCGGAATTTTTATACTCTAGCAATTTGCAAGGCTCATAAGCAGGGAAATATTTCCAAGTGTTGGCAAAACTTCATATTAAAAAATTTTGCAAATTTATTCCATATTTGTTCTTCGACGAAACCGTGGATGGAATACAATTATATTTGGTATCATATACCGAATAACATAATGCTAATAAAAATATTCTCGCTTAGTTTTGTTGAGATATCATCCGTTAATACCGACATGTGCGATAATAAACTCAACCAAAAGGTCGAAATTTATTATATTATGTATATGAGGGAAAAGTCAAAGTCAAGTCAAGAGGTCGTTACATCAAAAGTTTAAACGGATTTAATTTATATTCAGTGCTAATTATATTATGCATTTTAGTTCGTGGTTTAGTTACAGCTCTTTTTAGTTTTTCACTTAACGGCAATTTGTGGGCTGGTCATTTGCAAAGCCTTCCTCCTCAGAGTGCCAAGGAACACGTGTACCAAGCTTCATCAAGATCAAATTTTTACTCAAGTTAGGACTTGTTTTCGGACGGACAAGCAGACATCCAGAGTTCAACCCGTCTTGTCGTCCTGTAGATTTTGACGTACCTAACTCTACGTCTATCTTCTTTAGTTTTAGGTGTTACAAATAACCGTTAGGTGAACAAAGCTATTATACTCCGCCCAATATGTTACAAGAGCATAATTAGTTAGTTAAATAGAAAATAACGAAATTTTTCAATGGTGGCTTATTTCAAGTTTAGGAAGTATTTAAACTTTTATTTTCTTCCTCATTTTATAAATTTAACTTTTAAAGAAAAACATAAAAATATTCAAACTATTTTAGAGTATAGTTCGTTATCTACTTGTATATATATACATATACTTAGATATCTACTTATATGTGAATATGCCTGCTCAATTATGCATAGCACAATGAAATTTCAGTTCTCAAGGTATATTTTGAATTTTTCAAATAAAAACAAACTCTATGAATAAAAATATATTTATCTACACATTTCGCATTCGCAGAGGACAACTCGGTACTCCTGCCCCGCTTGTACTCATATCCGAGGCGAAACAACATATACTAGAAATATTAATACTTATAAATCTGTCACGTCGTAGACATTGTTGTCAATCCAACAATTCGACAAAACTATACTTACGAATCGAAATTATATTTTTATGTAGATATATATATATATATATATGCACACGTAAGTATACATGTTCAGACTAAAGTTTGTTATTATGTGTGTACCCTAACATGAAACTACCCTGTAGTCGAATCAACTAGATGTAAACTATTTTACAACTTCAATTTTTTCGAAATAGGCAAGTGGTATTTTTGCAACATGGTGCAACAGAGTATTTTAGCTTTGTTCACCTAACGGTTGTTTGTAACACCTAAATCTAATCGAGATAGATATAGATATAGATTAATATACATATAAATGATCAGGATGACGAGACAAGTTGAATTATGGTTGACTGTTTGTCGGTTAAAACATGTTTTTGAAATTTGGCACTCATGTTCTGTCACCATAAGAAGGGTGATACTGCAGATGGGCGTAAGTGGATATCTGCCACGCCCCCCCCCCATTAATTGAAAACAGATAAAGTGCTATAACTAAGCAGTTAATTAAGATATAAACGTGTTATTTGGTATAGAGGATCCTAGTAGGGCGGGGCATTTTTGGGCAAAAAATTTCTAAAATTGGGTATTGCCCCGCCTCCAATAGGTTTAAGATATATATCTAGGAAACCGTTAAAGCTATATCAATCTGACTTGCTCAGAGTAAGTTCTTCGAGCATCTCCTCATATACTAAGAAAATGAGTGAAATCGGGTAACAACCACGCCCATCTCCCATAAAAATGTTGTGTTGAAAATTATTAAAAGTGCGTTAACTCGCTGAAGAAACAAGTCAAAAATATTTTATTTCACAGTAAAGATTGTTCAGAACGGATGAAAAAGGATCCTTCTAAAATTTTTTCAACGGGAGTAGCACTGCCTACTTTTAGGGGAATTTCCATATATTAGGAACTGCTATACCAATTCCAACCAAATCTGGAACATAACATTGTATGTGCATCTTTATGTTAGATTGTGAAAATTGGTGAAATCGGATAACAAACACACCTACTTCTCATATAACACAATTTTAAATTTCATCTGGAGTATTTAAACAATTAACAATTAAGCTATTGAAATAAAACTTTTTACAAATAATGTCTTCAGAATATGCTCTCCCTTGCGTAAAAACAGTGGAGATCGACAAATAACTTCTCAAGCCCTATATACCCAATATGTAGACCTTAGAGCCCATGGCTTACTTTATACTGAAAATATCACGAAATCTGTAAGATATCGTAATGATTTTCTAGGAATACATGTTCATGGCAATAATATTGTCTTATGTCAAAATTAGTACAATCGGGTAAATACTTTCCCTTGCATCCATATACCTAATATAAGAATTTCGAACATTAGGTTGGCTTTATACGGTACATATCGGTCAATATGTAAGATATCTTAGCAAAATTAAGTGAACGTGTTATATTTGATATACCATATTTTAAGCCGAAAATGGGTGAAATCGGTCAACGAATTACCCTAGCTCCTGTATAGTACAAATAATGATTTTCGTTATTCTAGCAGACTCTATGCCGAATATGTAGGACAGTGTGTGAGTTATCTTCATAAAATTACGTGGAAGCATGTTCTCTAGTGTTACTGAGTTATGCCAAAAGTTAATGCAATCAAGTAGGTCGGTATGTGTGATATTTTAATTAAATTAAGTGGATATGTTTTCTTCAACATAACGTGATTTCGCGCTAAATATGAATAAAACCGGTCCAGATCCTTATTCCTAATATAGTAGTTTACGTTTCTTTGGTTGAATTTTTCCATATATACCCACTATATTTAATTAAGCTACTTTGTTTGAGTTTATATTGCATATATCTCATTTGAGTTAATTTGGTGGACTTTTAATATAAATATCTCGGATACGAAGTAAAATATTGTAATGAAAGTATGTGAGTCTATGACCTGTAATATGAGTTAATAAGATACCATTTGTGATTGCAATCCATTTACGATTTCGTCGAATAATGAATTCTTCAATTCTTACGCAATATTTTTCAATATGAAGTTTTGCCAGTTCAATGTTCGGTTACACTCGAACTTAACCCTTCCTTACTTGTTTACATTGATGTCCTACTAGATGTTCTATTAGATAATTGTTCTCTGATTGGCATAAGTCTCATGTTGTACCAACCTGGTTGGATTTCCAACGGGGATTTGGTACTATAATAAATTCCAGCCAGGGTATGTACATACGCAGATATTTATGTACGGATATTTCGTTCATACATACATACTCATTTATATTTATATACTCCCCTCCAAAAAATATTGGACCCTGTAGTCCATTTCAGGGATATTGGAGTGCTCCTCAAAACCCTCCTCTGTGAAGCAGCAATGTACCTTCTTGGTACACAATCTTTGCGTGCTTTAACGATTGTAACCACTGCACAATTTGTAATTGACACGCGTACATGGAAAGTGGATCTATCTGATTTTCGGATTGAATATCATTGTGAATATGAAAACACACATTTACATTTTAAGTATTAGATCGATTTAATAAGTGATCACATAAGTTTATAAAAATAAGTGCTGGTAAAAATTAGTATAAAATTCACATTTTATTGTTTCATTATGCTAAAGAACAAAATATAGTTTCCAAAGTAATCCTCCACAAATACCCTATTAGGTATTAATTTTAGAGTAGTTACAAAAGTATTTCCTCATAAGAATTGGTTCAGAATATATCTAAATTTATATCTATACGTGAAAACACTCAAAAGTTTTCCAAGAATAATGTGAAACTTCCACAAAAGGTTTTTGACATGCTCCTCATTGACTTCGGTATACAATATAAAATTAAAATTGTTTCCTAGGAGTAGATTTCTAGGGATTTAAAAATCCTGCATTGAAATATATAAATTCCATTTCATTGTTCATCTTATGAAACTTCGTTTCGTTCCAAAATCCACAGTTCTCTGATATTAACCATTTTAGTAAGTGCGGAATGAATTAGATCTTCTTATAAGCAAAAATACCATTTCATCTTTTTCTCAGCTAAAAACTAGGATTTAGCACGAATGGGAAATATTCCAACCACACATATAGAACATATTGAGCAAAATGTGCCACAACATGTAAAAGAGGTCAAAGAAACAACATGAATTTTGTTACCAGTACTTGAAATAATTTTTCTCCGGTTTAGTTCTAAGTAAAAATACTAGAACATCGATATGACGTATATACATATGCACATAGTAGGTACATTATAGAGTGTATTGTAAAAATTCCGGATTTCATTAACCAAGAACGTCTCAACTTTTGTGTTCGTTTATCCTTTATGTATGCGATTTGGCTGTTAAAAATTTATTTTTAAGGTGTTAAATTTCAAAAGCTTTACATGGGTATATACAAGGGTTTAAAAATTGTGTTACACTATTTAATGTACTGAATTATATTCCTGCCCCATCTATATTAATTATTTACATTGATTACGTCGTTTAAATTTACGATTTATAAGAATATCGTTTTATTTATATACATATTTTGCATTTATTTTGGGATCCCTATTTCTTATTTCCTCTGGACAAGCTTGCATGTATGCAGTTATTCAACATGCTCCAAATTTGTAGTATTTGTGGCTACTTTCGGTATATTTCACTATCGACCGTCACGCATTCCGAACGGTTTTCGGAAAATTAGCCGCATTCGCGTCACTGCCCTGACGAGTTCTCTAGCACGACCGTTTTAGTGAACGTTTAGTTTTCGACTCAATGCCTTTACTAGAATGTCTAGCTCCACTCTACTAACTTCTGTTGGTTCATTCTTTACTTATTCAACTTTCCCTTAAATTATTATACGTGCACCATGCTCCGAAATAAATAGTAAGTGTACATACATATGTATGAACATTCACAAGACTGTATGGTATGGGTTCATGTGCACTCAAGGAAAACATACTTGTATATTTGTATATTTGTAATGTATATAATACAAATATATACTTATATATAAATATGTACATGCGTTCTGCAATCAAGTGAGTCACGCGAGTGTATGGTAAAAGTTCGACTGAGCTTTCCCGAATCACTTGCGCTGTGACAAAATTTCTTTTTTAAAGAGGCGTAAATATTGCTCTTCCTAGAAGTAAAAATAATTATTTGACAAACATTTAGTCGATATCCGCAGCATATAAGGAACGAACAAACAAAATTTAATTTGTATATATTTAGTGTAGATTAGATCTGAAGAGAAATTTGTATTAACTTTCCATCTAAATGTTTCTATTCTGTGGCAATCTTAATTTTTTTAAATTGAGTGTGCCACTAATTTTTACGTGGTGATGTTTTAGTAATCTCATACAAGTTCAGTATACAATATGTAAACGAAAAATATTGTATTAAGTTAAATTTTATTAGTGACCCAAACAAAATTCCACAAAACAAGTAAGGAAGTGCTAAGTTCACGTTTAACCGAAATTCATACTCCCATAATCATAATTTTCAAAGATAAAAGCCGGGCTCATATTTTCAGGTGTTGATAAAACTTCATATTAAAAAATGTTGCGCAAGAATTCAACATTCATTATTCGACGAAATTGTGATTGACTTCATTCATATTTAGCGCTAACCCACACTATGTTTAGGAAAGCATGCCATACATATATGTGAGATTGTCCAACATATACGGTTTAAAGTCAGTTTTAAGTCGGAAATCCCCAAATCGCGTATATTGGGTCTAGGGGATGGTTTGATCTGATTGCAAGTACACTAGATTACATATTTCTACGCAATTTTGCGAAGATAACTTACATAATTACCGACCCATTCGGCATAAAGTCTGCTTTGATAACGAAAATCATTATATGTAGTATATAGCTGGTGTAATTCGTAGAACAATTTTACACTTTTTCAGAATTAAACTATTGTATATCCAATATTACGTTCACTTAATTTTTACTTTTCACTTAAGTTAGATATCACACATTTATATTGACCGCTATACGCGGTATAAAACTAACCGAAAGTTGGAAATTCTTATATTAGGTATATACTACACGTATTTATCTGATTTTATTAATTTTTGGCATCAGGACACATTATTACCAGAAAAAGATACTGTGTGCTTTTCATTAAGATACCTCACATATTAACCGATATATATGGCATAAAGTCAACTGGAAGCTCGAAAATCTGTATATGACGTATATGGGCGCCCTTTTTTTTAACACAAGGGTACAACAGTGTCAGAAAAAGAGTTGTTCTGATTTTTAATAATATATCTCACAAATTGACTAATATTTTCGGTAAAAAGTCAGCCATAGGCACTGGGTATACATATCCGGTATATGGGGGCTTGAAAACTTATATTCCGATTTCCACAATTTTTGGACGTGAGATGTATACCCTGAAGGCACTTCTTATGCAAAGCTTTGCTACTATATTTATATTGGCAATTGATTTATGTCCTGTAAAGTGAATGTAATGTGTAGAGTAATCTACAGTGAAAATATAAAATTGTAATTTATGGGAAGCAGGTGTGGTTGAATTCTAGTTTAGCCTATTTTCACAACGTAACATAAGGATTCAAATATAAGATCACGCAGCCAATTGGGTTGCAACCCTGAGTAGTTCCTGAGATATAGCATTTCACCGAAAAGTGGGCGGTGCCATACCCTTGCCAATTTTTACATGCGTTCCTGGCAGTCCTTAAGTGCCCTCTTGACTGTAATTTAATGCTTCTGACGTGTTTCTTCGGCGAGTTTATTAGTTTTCAACATGACCTTTGTATGGGAGGTTAGCGTGGTTATTATCCTATTACAGTTATTTTCCCAGTTGTGAGGAGGTGTTGGAAAGACTTGCTTCGAGCAAATATGGTTGATGTAGTTTTAGCAGGTTGGGAGATATGTACATCAAAATTTTTAAGGGACGGGGCCGCAATCCAGATTAAAAAAATTTTCAACCCACGATACCCTCTCTACTGCGATTTCCTAATTAAAATTGTGATTAGAGCTTAGTTATAGTTTTTTAAAGGATTTCGTTTAATGGCATTTTTTCGGCGTGTAAGTTTTCCGATTACGCCCATCTCATTGGGCCAAGGAACATGTGTACCAAATTTTATCAAGATATCTAAATTTTAAGTCAAGTATTGGTCCAGTATCAAGTAATGGCTGTTGCTCCGAGCAAAATGTATATCTTTAATTTCTATAAAATAAACGAGATAAGTACATATTGCGAAAGTAGCACGCATTCCTACTATAACCAGTCCCAGCTTTCATAAGCTACTATTCTTCTATCAAAATTATTTAAAAAAATTCATTCTCTAATTAGCAATTCTAGTTTAAGGGCGGGGATAATAATTACGGTACGACGGTTCATTTAAAAGATTGATCTAAAGGTGTGAAACGACCAAGGTAGATGAGAATGTACAAAAGAAATAAATCGGTCACAGTTATGCTTACTTCTTATGTAACTCTATTTTGAATTTCATCAGCTTGTTTGACTTGCTTCCTACAAATTGTTCTCTTAATATAAGGTAAATATCTTTAAACAATTAAAAAATTGTTCATAACTATTACTTTTACATGACAAAATAAGAATTAATACCAAAAATTAATGATAACTATGAGTGTGTTGTATATTTCAACGATTATCAAATAATTGAAATAAAATAATTAAGTTCCTATCTTAGAAGCTTACTTATGCACTGAAGAAATGTGAAAAGAACGAAACGAAAGAGTGATTATTGTTCAAACGATGGTTCATCAGTACTTAACTACAATTAATGATTGAATGTGTTGTACTGTATTGTGTAATATGAATGTTAGTCTCCACCGCTTTCTCATCTTTAAGTATTACGTTGGAACCAGCACAACTCAGAAGATCGGAGCTGTCATTTAACTTCGTTTTTTATACCTCAGCTAATGATATAGCTTCCTGGTTCTTTATTGTAATTAACTGTTCAAATATGCTCTGAAATCGGTTGCAGTTAAATTGAAAGAGTTTAGTCTATCTCTGCGAAATTGTTATAACCCTGGGAGTAAGGGAGTTTCGGATGTGGCTTTTGCAGCAACCTAGATAATCGCTCTCTGGCGGTGTTTAGCGACAGTCGGAGCAGGTATTGCACCTTACTGATATCGTGTTCTGACGTATGTTAGAGTTTTGTTTATTGCTGTAGAGGCTTAAAGTGGATACGCAGCAGAAATCATCAGGGATGGGGTTAGACTCAAATCCGCCACGGATCAGGACAATATAGAGCAACGTTGCTACGAAGTGTTGCTCCAGTATAACCAAGGTTAACTTATAACTTCTCTATCAAAACTTTAGATCCAGGCTTAGCGCCGAAATAAGAACCGTAAAATTATATTAACGTTTAATTATGAGTGGTCAGTTGAGGTCTTTCCAAAATTAAATAATTTTGCACTTTCATATGCAATATATGACAATATGACTCAATTCGGGATTACAATTGTACACTAAAATTTGAATTATTTAGAATATTTACATAGTAACAATATTAATAATAAAAGTTTGTAACGGTTATTATCCCACAATCTTGAGTAAAGTATTTTTTATTGGATTCATATATAAATACTTCTAATTTAGTTCTCATTAACAACATTGTAATAAAGATCAAAGAAAGTAAAATTTAAATCACTCTCTAACTGCAGTCATATACATATATATTATATTTTTGGTAGTCATATTTCTTATTTGCAAAAATAATATCAGAAATTTTCTACTGACAGATTCTTATACTCTCGAAACATGTTGCAACAGAGTATATTAGTTTTGTTCACCTAATGGTTGTTTGTAACATATAAAGCTAATCGAGATAGAAATGGAGTTATGTATATATAAATAAGCAGGATGGCGATACAAATTGAATGCCGAGTGACCGTCTGTGCGTCCGTTCATGCGTGCAAGCGATAATTTAAGTAAATTTTAAGATATCTGCATGAAACCTGATACACGTGTTCCTTGGCACCATAAGAAAAGGACAAGATGTCGTTAATTGAAAACATATAAGATGCTATAACTAAGCTCCAAATTAAGATTTAGAACTAAAATTTGATACATGTAAATCGAAAACTGTTGTGTGTGAAAAAGTGAGAAAGACCCCGCCCCGGTATGAACCAAACTTCCTCAGGACAAAACTTTCCAAAACCTCCACAAACAGTGTCAATATCAGTGAAATTGGATGAAAACCACGGCCACTCCCCAAATAACGGTTTTGTTGAAAACTGTCAAAATAACTCACTAACTAAACACGTCAGAAGCACTAAATTTCACAGCCGACATGGTACTCTAAGGCTTCAAAGGAATCGGTGCAAAAATTGTACAATGGCTGTGGCGTTACCCACATTTAGGTGAAATCTTATATCTCAGGAATTACTATACCAATTGCAAAAAAAATTTGGTGCGAGATATTACTTTAGTACGCCTACTTCCCATATATCACATTTTTAAATTAAATATGATTATTTCACTTTACAGCATATAAATCAATTACCAATAAAGAGATCGGAGCAAAACTTTCAACAAAAAGTACTAACAGGTTATGCCACCTCACGTCAAAGTATTGTCGAAATCGGAATATAAGTTTTCAAGCCGCCAGATACCGAATATGTAGACCCAATGTGAATAGAATTTTTACCGAAAGTATCGTTCAATATGTGAGCTATATCGTTGACATTCAGAGAGAATCTTTTCCTGACAAGAGTGTGTCCTAGTGTCAAAAATAGGTAAAATCGGGTTAATTCTTCCCCTATCTCCAATATACCTCATATAAGGATTTTCAAACTTCCGGTTGACTTTATACTATAAATATGGGTCAATCTGTGTACTATCTTAATGGAAGTCGCACAACATCTTATTCTGTTAATAACATGTCGTTATGGGAACAATGAATAAAATCGTATCAATTCTACCTCTAGCCGCCATATACATAATATAAGAATTTCAAACTTGTGTGAAAATTTTCATAAAATTGCGTGGAAACATATTCTCGAGTATCAGTCCAATCAGTCCAGACTTTCCACTAACCCCAATATATGCGATGTAGTGATTTCGAACTTTCTACTTGACTTTAAACCCGAGCTGTTGGTTGAGTTTATATCACATATATCATTTGAGTTATGCTGGACACGAGGCCAAATCTAGTAATAAAATTAAGTGAGTCTATGACCTATAATATAAGTTAATGAGATGTCAATTATGATTATGATCCAATCACAATTTCTTGGGGTAATGAATCGTGAATTCTTAGTAACACTTTTTAATATAAAGTGTTGCCAACATCTGAAAATATGCCCGCCGCTTTGATGTTTGAAAATTGCGAAACCATAAAATGTTCGGTTACACCCGAACTTAGCCCTTCCTTACTTGTTTATTATTATTATTATAGGTTCTAATAATTCAAAGCACAAAACAGATAAATTGGGTTTAATTATCAAGTATACGCTATTATTTAACGTAAATTCGTTTGAGAGATACTACAATGCTATTATTTTCAATCCGAAATCTAATTCGTGTAATAAAATGCAGCAACCCAACTATTTACAATTAAATACATTTAAACCATCAGTTTCATTTAACTAAAAATTTGTGTGTAGTAGCATTAGTTTTAGGAAAATGTTCGAAAATCTGTCGCCAAGATGTCATACATATGTATATATTTATGAATTTTCGAATAAATTTGGCCGACCCGAGTTGCCGTTGTCCAGAAGATTCAATATAATTTAATAATAAATTACAATGAATTTATTATTTACGCTGGCACAAAAAAGAATGTTTTAAAACTAAAACTTTTTAAATATTTTAAACAAAGTTTTTTCTTATATATTTTTAGCACAGATTTATAGTATGTAGATAAATAACTTATGTACTCTTTAATTTGATGATTTTTATATGAATCTGTAGTTTTGTATTTCATTAGCGGGTGACTCACTTTGCAGCGTTACAACGGAACACTGACTAATGATAACATTGACACGAAGAGAACCGCGAAACTTTGACTTTCGTGTTGTCGGAAATAACTTTGGTAAGACAAAGCGTTTTTAAAATGCTTGATTTCGCGGAAACGCTGCGTTTACGGAACACTTGTAAATCTTAAACACTTCGCTACTTATGTGTAACTTCGGTCGTGAAATTCGGAAATCTCAAACAGAACAACAACAGTGAATCTAGATGTAAATTAATATCACGTTTCCGTTCTGATCGTTGCTCTGTTGCAATGTTTTCGCGATCGCATCTAGACTAAATTTGAAAACTCGTTATTTAAATACTTTTATACCTGACAGGGTGGAAAGTGATGCAGGCGACAAAAGACAAATGATAGCCGAATAGTAGGCAACTGACATAAAAAATCAAGGTATGCAACAACATATGCGAGCACCAATCAACTAATCGAAGCTGAGTATGGTAGTTTGAGAAGAGCGGATAGTCAGCTTAGCTAAAGTCTAGGGAAGAAATTACTTATTGAAATGAATTCTTATATCGAGGATATCTATACTCTAATCCTTTATTTTCATATACATCGAGAGTATAAAACTATTAATAGTTGGATATGAAGGATTCCCAAAGAGCACCCCAGAGCTAGTACAGAACGAAATAACTTTAAATTGATTAAGTACAGTCGAACAATTTTTTATTAGGCAAAATTCTTTCGAAGTTAAATTCGGCAAAACTGAGTATCTGAGATATCTATCTTCTGAACCCCTCACGGCGCAATGTGCGAGCCTTACGCTAACTAAATAACACGTCCAATTTTTTGTTCTCGCTAATTCTCATTGCCGTTTGATCGTCAATCGTCGTTCATAAAAAACGTGTCGTTCAGAGTGAATCAACAAACTCTAAAACTGATTTTGCGCGCGCACCTTCCTCATTTCCAACCAAACAAAAGTTATTGAAATTATTTTTATTACACATTCGGTTATTGGGAAATTAATTCCATTAAATAAATTCTTATATTTTAAGCAAAATTTAATTAATAATTTTTTGTATATTTGAAATAAAAGACTTCATTAAGAGAAGTAAAGTAAAAAAGCCAAATAATTGCTGATGAATATTTTAAAAACTATTTGAGATTTAACAGCTTTAACGTTTTCTTTACTGAGTTATTTCTGAGTACTAAAAATGTTAAATACAAATATGCGCTTTAAGTGCGTACAAAACTGAAAGTTCTCAGACGATTATTGCATATAAAGAAGTTTAATAAACGTGCATATATACCTACATACATCGATGAGTAAGTAAGTATTTGATAAAAAAAATAGCTGATTACTGAAATGTCGAAATGAATTCAAATACTTAACAATATCTGACTTCTTATCAAATAACGTCTAAAAGTCAAATGTTGCTTTTGCCATGTCCACAAAAGTCTGAATAATATCTGAATTCAGGAAGCAGTCTTTAAATACTCTTTGAGCCTTTTTATACTTTCGCAACAAGATGGACAGATAATAAGAGTTTTTTTATATAAAGATTTACCTCAACCCCGTTGGATGTGAGGTACCTTACGTGTTGGATCGTTTTAGTGGATCTGTTTTCTAATAGTCCGCAATGAATCTGCAAATATATATACATATTTGTAAAAATGGTGTTGATAGTTCATCAGTTGAGAACGGTTGGGTTAAATTTTTTTTAATTGTTCGTAATTGCCAGAAGAAAGATTTTAGGAAAAAAACTTTTGAGAAACCCACCGAAAAATCGGGAAATTGGGCAAATTTCGCTTTTAGAGTTTTTTTTAGGAAGTATGCCTTTCTTAATTAAACTTATACTAACTAAACAAATAAATAAAATAGTTGAATTTCAGCTACCGTACGTATCGCATGGGAATTCTTGTTTCATTGCGATCTGAATTTTTTAGAAAATAAAAATTTTTGATTGCGGGCATTCTTTGAGAAACATCGCTAATTTTTTTTTTCTTTTTTGAGGAGATTTTGCTTTTGAATATATTAAGTCATTAACGAATTTATTGTTTTTAGGGAGAGTTTTTTGCTTAACGAACTGCACCTATCAGATGATTAAGAGGGATGTGCAGAATAACGTAAAAGGAAAAGTATCCATATTGTACAGTTCGCGCTGCTTGAAGAAAACAAGGTTAAATGTGTACTAAAATTGCGCTAGTTTCGATTGCGAATCGCACACAAAGCTATTTGCTGTATTGTTATCGGTTCATTGTCTGTCGTATGCCAGCATTGCAATGCATTGAAGTTTCAATTGGAAACGCACGCCTAATGCTGCCCTCCAGGCAAGGTGAAATTGCCCCTTTCGACTCATCTGCCCGATCCATCGTTTTCGATTCTCTTTGAAAATACAATACAATCAAAACATTTAATGGCGAATATTCAAACACATAACGAGGTTGATCAGCCAGGCTACAGTTCGAGTTATAAGATAATGGTGTCTCCTTATTATCAAAATAACCAACTATTCTTCTTTTTTTTTAAATTGCTTCCAAATATTCAGATGCACAGCGAATTTACCGTCGGGCAGGAACTTTGTTATCACCACCAATAAATAAATAATTTTGTTCAGATCTATTTCGCTGGTGATTCGTGAAATGATCGAATACTTGCCATCCATTAAATCATTATCAAAGTAGACAAACGAGCTGCTGGGGCACATGCAAGATAATATAATGTTCCCATTATCAATGAAGTCGCAGTGGTGATTGTTGGCGAGAATGTTGGAATCAGGTGATATTATTCTCAAGCGCCGGGATGATGGACAATTGCAGCACATGTACGAGACTAATCGGTCATATGATACATTTGGCGAGGATAAGCAGCATATAAATACGATTAACCTAACGACAGGTTTGAATATAAGTAATTTATTCTTTTTCATTCTACAACTAACTACGAATTCATATTTCCGGACGAGAAACGTATAAGAATGTAAGCTCAATGGTTTTCTATGCGTATCGATTGATGATTCATCAACATGCTGACAATCATTTGTTGAGATATCGTTGGTTATTTAACAGAACTGCGTCGACATTTGATGTACATCGAAACGGAAAGTCAATTTCATTTCAAGGGCATCATAACTGGTCAGGTTCAAATAGCAAGTGGTACTAAAATTTTAGCTGATATTCGTTTATATCGTTTCAAACAGATCCAGAGAGACATCTCACAAATGCTGCCAAGAAAATTGACTATCGACTTAACTCTACTGGAGTATTGATAGAACAAACATTTTGAGTTTTAAAGCAAAAGTTCAAAATACTAAATCATATTAATGTATATGTGTATAAGAAGTGGTGTTGAGTTGTGCTATACTCCATAATTTTATAATTAATGGTGGTGAAGATGTAAACAATTACGAAGGAATTAAAGTGATATCGAATACGAGAATAATCACGAGGAAGACATTATAAATAATATAAACGACATTCAAGAGGGAATTGTTAGTAGAAGTGAGTTGAAAATGTTATTTAATTTATAATTATGTCACTTATTTACATTTTTATACTTTCGGAGCATGTTACAAGAGTATATTAGTTCTGTTCACCTAACGGTTGTTTGTAACACCTGAAACTAATCGAGATAGAAATGTGGTTGTATACATGTGAATGATCAGGATGACGAGACGACTTGAATTCCGGCTGACTGTCCGTCCATCCGTGCAAGCGATAACTTCAGTAAAAATTAAGATATATTGATGAAACTTTGTATACGTATTCTTTAGCACCATAAAAAGGTTACTATTGCAGATGGACGGAATCGGACCAGGCCAATACAATGCCGTTAATCGAAAACTCATAAAGTGCTATAACTTAGCTCCACATTAAGATATAAAACTGGAATTTGGTACAGGGCATCAAAGTAAGGAGGGGTATCTGTGGAGTGAAAATTTTTAAAAAGTAGGTATGGCCCCGCTCCCTAATAGTTTTAAGGTACATATCTAGCAAACCACTAGAGCTATATCCACCAAACTTCCTGAGGACAAATCCTTTCAGCATGTCCATATACTGTGTGAAAATAACCGAAATCGGATGATAACCACGCCCATTCCAATTATAACGCTTACGAAGAAAACTACTAAAAGTGCGATAACTCATTAAATAAATACGTCTGAAACATTAAATTTCACACCCAAGGGCTTAAGTGTTTCAAAGGAATCGGTGTAAAAATTGGACAACGGGTGTGGTACCGCCCACCTTTAGGACCTGTATCTAAGGAACTGCAACACCAATTTCAACCAAATTTGGCATGTAATATAAAAAATTTTTAATTCTTTCTGATCCTTTCATTTTACAATATATAACTCAAGCACCAATGAAGAGAAGGGAATAAAACTGAACACAAATAGTGACCTCAAGACATGCCATTTGGCGTCCAAAATGATAGACATTTTAGTACACAATATATTTAATACAGAATATGTGGATATCGGTGCCTATATCTGAGCTTTTACCGAAAATATAGGCCAATCTGTGAAATGTATTATTGACATTCAGAGAGTGCCTTTCTCTGGTAATAATATGCTTTGTGTGAAAAACGGATAAAATTAGTTAAATACTTTCCTCATACACCTAATATAAGGATTTTTAAAGTTCCGGTAGACTTTATATATAGGTCAATCTGCGAGGTTTATTAATGAAACTCGGACAGCATCTTTTTGAGGCAACTATATGTCGTGATCCTAGATATTGATAGAATCCGATCAATATTATCCCTAGCTCCAATCCATTTAATATAAGAATTTCAAACTTCCGGCTGGATTTATACCGTACAATAGCCCAATCTGTAAGATATTTTAGTAAAATTAATCGAAAGTATAATACTGGATATACTATAGTTTAATGCCGAAAATGTGTGAAATCAGTCTATGAATTACCCCAGCTCCCATATACTCACTGTAATGATTTTTGTTATTATGGCAGACGGTCAATGTGTGAGTTATTCTCGAGTATACTTCTGTAAAGCAAAAATTTAGTATAATCAGTCCACTCCTTCCCCTGGCCCCAATATACCCGCTATAGTGCTTTGTGACTTTAAAGCTGACTTTAAACCCGATGCAGGGATTTCCGACTTTCCACTTGATTTGAAGTCGATTGTGTTGGATAATATGTGTGATATCTTAATAAATTTAAGTTGAAACTAAAAAATAATTCCCCGCATTTGATCCTTGCAAATTGTGAGAGTATAAAATGTTCTGTTTGCACTCAAACTTAGCTAACTTTTTTAGTTCCACGTTCATAAAATAAAACAAGCAAGGAAAAGCTAAGTTCGGCTATAACCGAACATTTTATACTCTGGCAATGTGCAAAGGTCGAAGGCGCGTAAATGCTTTCCGGTGTTGTCAAAACCTTTTATAATATTAACAAATTTTGAGAAATAATTGAACTTTGTTATTAGACGAAATTTTGAAATGGATTGCAATCATATTTGGTACCGTATTAACTTTTGTCTTAGGACATAGACTCATAAAGTCAATCTGATTAAGAGAAATAATCTATGTTCTTGATATTAGTCCTGTGGGAAAGGCCACATTTGTGGCCACATGTGGCCATAATATTCATTACCGAATGACATAATACTAATCGAAATATTCTAATTTAGTTTGGTTGACACATCTTCTACTGAGATATATGCATTTTTAACTTATGCTTGAGTTTAATATTTTGTATATATGAAGAAAAAGTCGCCCAGAGGGACATCAATCATTATATTGAACAATGCATGTGGCACCGCCCACTTTTAGGTGAAATCATATATCTCAGGAACTGCTAATCAATCTCAACCAAATTTGGTGTGTGACATAGTATTTGAAATTTTATATTACAGTGTGAATGGGCGAAATTGGAATCCAAGCACGCCTACTTGCATAACACAACTTTAAATTCCATATGACTTTCACAGTACAGTGCAGTTTACAGTATAAAAATCAAGTACCATTGAAGATATCGGAGAAAACCTTTGAACAAAGAGTGCATTTGGGATATGACATCTCACGTCTAGAAATGGTCGTAATCGGAATATATCTTTCAGGTCCCCAGATACCGAATTCGTCGTTCCAGTGCCTATGGCAGGCTTTTTACCAAAAATATCAGCCAATCTGTGAAATATATTATTGAAAATCAGAATAAAGCCTTTGTCGAAAAAACTGTGCCTTGGTGTCAAAATTGGGTAAACCTTTCCTCTAGCGCCCATATACCTCATATAAAAATATTCAAACTTTAGTTTAACCTAACCCGTATATATCGGGCGATATGTTATAATGATATGAATATAAGGACTTTTAAACTTCCAGTTGCCTTTATAACATAAATATCAGTCAATCTGCAAGGTATCTTAACGAAAAGCCATAATGAAGCCATATACTACATGTACACTACATACTACATGCATAATACCGAAATATTGACCGACATATATAGCATAAAGTCTAACGGAACGTTGAAAATCCTTATATTAGGCATATGTGGACTACGGGAAGTATTTACCCGATTTTCAGCGGTTTTGATGCAAGGTCATACTATTATCATGGAAATATACTCCTCGAGTTTTAATACTATATCTCGCGGATTTGCCGACAGTTTCAGTGTAAAGTCAGACAAAGGCACTGTACATATATTGGGTATCTGAGGGCTTGAAAAGTTATATGCCGATTTCCACTACTTTTGCGCGTGAGAAGGCATATCTTGAAGGTTCTATTTCCAATATCTTTAGTGGTGCTTGATTTATACACTTTAAGGCGAAGTAATCAGATTAAATTTAAATTTGTGTTGAATTTGTGTATGAATAGGCGTGGTTGTTATGCGATTTTGCACGTTTTCACAACGTGACATAAGGACGTAAATGCAATGTTAGGTACCAAAGTTGGTTGAAATTGGGTAGCGGTTCGTGAGATACTTCACCGAAAAGTTCGCGGTGCCATACCCATTGTAAAATTTTTACACAAATTCCTATACATCCTTTCCGTTCCACCTTTACTGTAAGATTTAATGTTTCTGACGTGCTTGTTCAGCTAGTTAAAGCAATTTTAGTAGTTTTCAACATAACCTTTCCATGAGACGAGGGCGTGGTTATTATCCGATTTCACTGCTTTTCCCATTGTATGAGGAGGATGCAGAAAGGCGTGTTATGAAAAAGTTTTGTTGATATAACTTTAACGGTTTGTGAGATATGTACATTGAACATATTTTTAACCAGAGATGTCCCTGTCCATTACCCTTCTCTGTTCTGAATAACATGTTTTTATCTTAATTTTTTGCCTAGTTGTAGCACTTTATAGGTTTTTAATTAACGGCATTTTGCTGGCGTGGCAGTACTCCGAAGGCGCCCATCTGCAATTACAACCTTCTTGTGGTGACACAGAAGGCAGAATTTTCATCAAGATATTCTAATTTTTACTCAAGTTATCACTTGCGTAGGCGGACGGACAGACAGTCACTCGGAATTTAGCTCGTCTCGTCATCCTGATCATTTATATATATATATAACTCCATACCTCTATGGATTAGTTTTAGGAGTTACAAGCAATCGTTAGGTGAACAAAACTAATATACTCTATTGCAACATGTTGCCAGAGTATAAAAACGGTTATATATAGCTATTGTAAACTAAAACTAATCATATCACCTTTAATTTTTTGAAATAAATTAACATTGAATTATTGAAAACACAGAAAAGACAGACCACTTGTTCACAAATTTTTGTAGAGCTTCCCTTTGCTCTAATATTCGCTTAATGTTTTTTTCCATTTGTAACTTTTATTTTTCCATCGCCATCACTTCATTGTGCCTCACTTTTCCTACAATCTCTTCTTCTTTAAAAAATTGTAGTAAGTAAGTTGTTGTTCGTTGTTCGCCGATATTTGTGAATTTTATTAGGAACATGATTGTTTCTTTCATTATATCTAGAAATGCTTTTATCATCGGATATTAGCAATTTTCACAAGACATTCTGAAGACTTGGGCTGTTTGGAATGCTTAGTGCACTTTGAAGGTTTTAAGATGGCGGAAAGAGGGAATTTCTACTACCATAAATCTCATCAAATTTATTTGAATATTCCCATGTAGTTGCATTCATTCCAATAGAATTATACCTTTTTTTATCCTTTATAGTTTGCGACCATGTTTAAAACTTTTTTTGCAATTAATCTATTGTAAGGCTGATATCTGGAGCATAAGTTTATATTTTCTCCACCTCTTTGGATCAAAGAACATATTTTTTTTCTCCCGCAAGTAAACTTATATTCCGGGCCCAATCGACACTTGACCGTTAATGTGGTTTCAGTTAAGCTCAACTTTAAACTAAAATAAGATATTACACAATTTTATGAAACAAAATAACATATATTTGAATATTTACTTACTTTTAGTAATCCATTGCAATAGCGCAAAGAAAATGTATATATTGTGTTTGATTTGCTAGCAGCAGATTGTCAACATTTTATTGATCGGATGTTTGATGTTGCCACTGTTGCCGAAATTTTACCGAAGAACTGCTATAATAATTAAAGCCCGAGCACCTTCATACTCACATTCTATTTTGGATGTTCGACAAGATCTGACCAGATTATCTTGGTTTTGTAATTTTTGCGGAATACCAGAGCCGGAAACTGATCCGGGCTACATTTCTTTTGCAAAAAACTTCTTTTGTCAAAAACTTTTGCAAATATGTAAACAAAGCGACATGGCGGTGTTGGTATTTTTGATTCGAATACGGACGATGAGGAAACAAAATTTCAACTAACACGTTATGTGAGCTGTAATGAGGCAATTTGGCAGTTGTTTTCTTTCCCGAGTCATGAATTCCAACCGATAAACATATCATACATTGGCAGTTCACTTGGAAACAGCCAAAGTGGCTACTTTGCAGAAGTAAATGCAACGGAATGATCAGAACGATCACCAGCGATAACATTGACAAATTCCTTTTCGACATGCGAAAGTGATCCCTTTGCAAGGCCACGCTATTATGCATGGAACGCATTCTAATCGAAGACATGTGCGTGCTCATTTGTAGCAGTCTGCTGACGACATTGAGAATGCTAACTTCAAATCGTTCAATGGGAGCAAGACTATGATCGAGATGAATGCAGAAGAATGTGAACGATTCGTTGATGAATGTTCTTGACGATGGAATGAGAGGCGTTTACCTCCAGATGCTCCCGGTTGGACAGACAAGATATTTGTCATTTCTTTGATTCTGGCAATAATTTGCTCAAGATATTAAATTATATTATCAAGAATTCGGGGACAACGAAATTGATGCTAGAATACAAAGTCCTCATTTGGGATGAATACACGACCGCGTATAAACGAGCTTTGGCGACAGTTGACCGAACAATGAAAGATTTACGAAGTGATTCCGGATTCAATTGACAATGAATATAAGGTTCGCATTGCCGAATGCCTCATCGGTTGCTCAATTTGTGAGAAAACTGCTGACGCATAGCAATGGTCAAATTCCAGTTGATGTTTCGACAGGATCGCTAGATGTTCCAAGCAAATTTTTGGGAGTTCTCATCGTCGAAAGAGAAACTCATCACCCAAGTGTTCCCCGGCGTTGCATAAAATTATAAAAATCTTGACTGGGTTAATGAACGGACAATCCGGACGAACCATCAAGGAATAAGGGCGCCGATAGCTTAAATTTCATTATTGAAATTTTGTGATTATGCAACTATACGCGCTTATCCGTCAAGAAACTGATGAGCAATGTACAACAATTCAAACGACGCCTTTCAAGGGAAAATTAAAAGCAGAGGAAGTCCTTATCTCATGAATTCCGTTTATTTCAACTGATCTTACATTACAATTCAAGCGTATTCAGTCTCCCGTTCGATTGGGTTTGGCGATTACAATCAATTGTGGTAAAAATATGTAGTCTTGTATTCTAAGATATTTATATTCTAGATTCTTAAAAAGTATGCATTATCCGTCTTCGGTACAATTGGCATAAATTACTAAGTATGATATTGTAAAATTTCAAGTATAAATTCCTTGATAAGAGAGCAGAGGTCAAACATAGGGAACAGAGAAGTCTTTAATCGAAGAAAGTTATTATTAAATCAACATAACGTAATAAAATGTTTATTATTGTAGGTGTCCAATCTTTCGTTAGGCCTAGTTGTTTAAGCGCACCCATCACTTTTAAGAAATATGACATAGGTAGTGTATCAATTAGTGCCCAATATAATTCGGCTTCCAATAGAATTTTTTAAGTATCGAACGGGTCCTCGATTTAATCGGTATTTGGATAAATGGTAAATATTTCTCGCAAACGAAAATTGACAGAAAGACAGCCTCACTAAATCGACCCTTATGTTGTTGACTTACTTTGAATGTATGCCTAAGGATAATTCAACAATTTGTTTTCTGAAATAATAATCGGTAAATGTTTTACTAGTGCCATCCCGTATGCCATTGTAAATGAATTCAAGCTATGCTTTGAATAATGCAGACTATCTAGATGTAGTATTTACTTTGGCGTCACCTAGTTGGAGAATTTAGGAAGCGTAGTTAGCTTCCTTTGTCAATATATGTATAAATCGAATAGAATCCGAATTGAACTAGAAATACGAGTGATAATCATTTGATCATAATTAGCAATCATTACTTCGATAGGAGTTATTATTTTCAAAAGTATGTAGTCGTCTGAAATAATTATTTCTTGTAGCATGAAATATTGCTTTTTTATTATAGAAAGAAATTTCTTTATGAGAGTCTTTTTAAACTCTCCCAACATGTTGCTACAAAGTATATTAGTTTTGTTCACCTAACGATTGTTTGTAGCATCTAAAACTAATTGAGTTGGATATAGACATATATATATATAAATGATCAGAATGAAAAGACGAGTTGAAATCCGAGTGACTATCTGTCCGTCCGTCCGTGCAAGCGATAACTTGAGGAAAAATTTAGATATTTTGATGAAACCTGGTACACGTGTTCTTTGTCACTGTAAGATCGTTGGTATTGCAAATGGGCGTAATTGGACATCTGCCACGCCCAAAAAATGTCATTGATTGAAAACAGATAAAGTGCTTTAACTAAACAGAAAATTAAGATATAAACGTGTTTTTGGTATAGGGGATCTTAGTAGGGCGGGGCATTTTTGAGCAAAAATTTTTATTAAAAAGGGGGTAAGGCCCCGCCTTTTAATTGGTTTAATATATATATCTCAGAAACCGTTAAAGATATATCAAGCTGACTTGCTGAGAGTAAGTTATTCGGGCATATCCTCTATACTAAGGGATCCTATATACTATATGGGACCTGGGATAATTCGCTCACCGATTTCACACATTTTCGGCAGTAAACTATGGTATAGCCAATATTACACGTTCACTTAATTTTGCTGAAATATCTTACATATTGACCGAAATATATGGTGTAAAGTCTACACGGAGGATGAAAATCCTTGTATTAGGTACATAGGGACTATGTGAAGTGCTTAACCGATTTTCCCCATTTTTGACACAAGAGCACATTATTATCATATAAAGATAACCCCTCAATTTCTTTACGACATTTTACACATTTACCGAAATATATGGTATAAAGTATACCGGAACTTTGAAAATCCATATATTGAGTATATAAGGCCTGGGGGAAGTATATACCCGATTTTCACCATTCTTGCTGCCAGAGCATCATTACAATGTCTTACAGATTTACCGATATTTTCGGTAGAAAGTGAGATGGAGACACTGAGCTCCACATTTTGGGTATCTGGTGGCTTGAAAAGTTTTAATCCAATTTCGACTATTTTTACGCAAGAGATGTCCTAACTTGTACGAATTATTAGTAAACAGCTTTATTCCAATATCTTAATTTGTGCTCGATTTATCTATCTTAAAGTGAAATTATCAGATGAAACTTAAAATTGTGTTATATGAGAAGTAGGCGTGGTTTTTTCATATAATGTCACACACCAATTTTTGTTGAAATCGGCTAATGAGTTTTTGAGATATGGGATTTCCTCTAAAAGTGGGCGGTGCCACCCCCATCATCAAAACTTTAAACAAATTCCTATGCAATCCTTGGGTATCACATCCACTGCAAGATTTAATGTTGCTAACGTGTTCCTTCAGCGAGTTATCGCAATGTTAGTAGTTTTCAACATTACTTTCGTATGAGAGGGGAACGTGGTTATTAACCTATTTCACTCATTTTCTTGGTATATGAGGAAATGCTCGAAGAACTTACTCTGAGCAAGTTAGATTCATATAGCTTTAACGGTTTCTGAGATATGTATATTAAAGCTATTGGGGGCGGGGCCATACCCACTTTTACAAAGATGTGTGCCCAAAGATGCCCCGCCCTACTAGGATCCTCTATACCAAATATCACGTTTATATCTTAATTTACTGCTTAGTTATAGCACTTTATCTATTTTCGATTAATGGCGTTTTTTTTAGCGTGGCAGATATCCAATCACGCCCATCTGCAATACGAACCGTTTTACGGTGACAAAGAACACGTTTACCAAACAAATGCAAATAAGAATGCAAATACAATATTACACACTGAGTGTGGTTAAAATTGCTAAAGAAGTTTTTGAGATATAGGATTTCACTTAAAAGTGGGTGCTGCCATACCCATTATCCAATTTAACACCGATTTTGGTGAAGCCCTTAAGCGTACCATCCTGACTGTGAAATTTAATCCTTTTGACGTTTTTATTTAGTAAGTTATCGTACTTTCATTAGTTGGTTATTATCCGATTTCATTCATTTTCTCAGATTATGAGAAGGTGGTAGAAAGACTGGTTTTGAGTAAGCTTGGTTGAAATAGCATTAGTCGTTTGAGAGATATATGCTTTAAACCTATTAAGGGGATTCCTATTTTTTTTTTTTTTCATAGATTTAGAATTTTCACCCATAGATGCCCTCTCTACTATGATTCTAGAATCGTCTCGTCATTCTGATTGTTTATGTATCGGTTATGTACTCTATATTTATCTCGATTAATTTTAGATGTTACAAACAACCGTTAGGGGAACAAAACTGCTGTACTCTGACAAGAAGTATGGGTATGAGTATGTGACCTAAAATAAAAGTCGCTTTGATATCACATATGATTGCATTCCATTCAAAAATACGTCGAATGAGAAATGTTCAATTATTACGTAACATTTTTATACTGTCACAACATGTTACAACGGAGTATATTAGTTTTGATCACAGTTGTTTGTAATCGCTACTAAATCCAATCGAGATATATATAGAGTTATATATGTCAAAATTAACATGATGACGAGACGAGTTGATCTACGGATATCTGTTTGTCCGTTCGTCCGTGTAAGTGATAACTTGAGTAAAAATCGAGATATATTAACTCGGAGATCGTACTCGTGTTCCTATATACCATATATGTTGGTCAATCTGTGAGATATATTACTGAAATTTAGAAAGAATTTTTTCCTAGTAATAATGTGTCCTGATGCCAAAATTTTTTAAAATTGAGAGCATACTTCCCCTATTCTCCATATACCTGATAAAGTGTATGTGCAAGTCAATATGTATGATATTTAAATAATTTGAGTGGACATGCTTTCTTTAACATAATATGGTTTACAGCTGAATAGGACTGAAACCGATCTATACCTTGACTTAAACCCCATATCCCTAATATAATGGTATCCGCCCCTCCCGTTGCTTCTCCCTCATATATCCACCATATTAAATTCCGTCCTTTTGGTTGAGTTTATGTCTCATAAATTATATATCGGTAGAATATATCTCAATTAAATTAAACAAAAATATGTTAATTAGCTTTATGTCATTCGGTAATAAAAATTATGGTATGTATTTGTGATATTTTTGATAGATAGTTTTTTAAAAAAATGTCTGGGATATGAAACTAGGTGATTATATGAACTATAGTATAAGTTAATAAAACACCAAATATGATTGCAGTCATTCATAATTGCGTCGAATAACGGATATTTCGTTCTTTCGCAACATTTTTATACTCTCGCAACATGTTGCAACAGAGTATATTAGTTTTATTCACCTAACGGTTTTTTGTAACACCTAGAACTTATCGAGATAGATATAGAGTTTTATATATATACATAAAAGATCAGGATGACGAGAATTGACGAGTTGATTTCCGACTGACTGTCTGTCCGTCCGCCTGTGCGTATAAGCGATTACTTTAGTAAAAATTATAGTAAAAAACTTTAGTAAAAGTTGGTACACATGTTCTCTGTCACCATAAGAATGTTGGTATTGCAGATGAGCGTAATGGGGCTACTGCCACGACTAACTGCCATTATTCGAAAACTTATAAAGTGTTATAACTAAACAACAAATTAAGATAGAAATTTAATTTGGTACGGGGAATCCTAATAGGGCGGGGCATCTGTGGTAAAACCATTTTCTAAAAGTGAGTGTAGCCCCGTCCCCAATATATTTAATGAACATATCTCACAAACGATTAAAGTAATATCAATCAAATTTGCTCAGAGCACGTTTTTCTAGTAGTTCCTTATATACCGGGAATACGAGTGTAATCGAATGATAACCACGCTCAGCTCTCATAGAAAGGTTATGTTGAAAACTACTAAAAATGTGTTAACTCACTGAAAAAACACGTACGAGGAATTAAATATCCTAGTCAAGATGGTAAGCAAGAACTTCAAAGGAATCTGTGTAAAAATTGGACAGTGGGTGTGACACCGCCCACTTTTCGGTGAAATTCTATATCTGAGGAACTGCTTTACTAATTTGAATAAAATTTGCTAAGTAACTGTATGTTTCTTTCCTTATGTTACAATCGGATTACAACCACTCCTATTTCTCATATAGCACAATTTTAAGTTTCCTCTTATTCTTTCACTTTGCAGTAAAAAAATCACCTACCAATGCATACATCGGAGCAAATCTTTGCACAAATAGTGCTTCAAGGCACTCTCATGTGTAAAAGATGAAAAATTGTCGAAATCGGAATAAAAATTTTCGGGCCCCCAGATACCCAATATATTGACCTCTAGGCCTATGGCTGACTTTATACGGAAAATATCGATCAAGAGTAAGAAATCGTAATGAAATTCTAGGAGTATCTTTTCATGACAATATGTGCTTTGCGTCGAAAAAGAGGAAAATCGGGTAAATTATCCCAGTCCCACATATACCTAATATAAAAATTTCAAACCTTCCTGTAGACTTAATAAAATACATATCGGTCAATATTCGATTTATCCCTGTGAAATCCAGAGAACGTCTCTTCCTGATAACAGTGTGCCCGTGTGCATAAAATGGATAAAATCGAGTAAATACTTCCCTAGCCCCATATACCTATAATAAGATATTCAAATTTCCGGTTCGCTTTATACCGTCTATATCGCATATATCGGTCAATATGTGAGAATATACTTCTAAGACGTTGTTTTTATATGTTGATTTATGTTTTCGAACATTTATTATTGAATGATGCAATTTAGCTGAATGACAAGGTTTTCAATGATAATTGAAGGCTTTTTGATGACTCGTTGTAGATATATTTTAAAATAAGGAAGGCGAATTTTTATTACAACTCGTTTTCATTTTATCTCTAAAGTACATTACGGCATTGAACGGAAATGATCGAAAAAATGCTAAGCAGTTTACGTAATTGGATGAGCAGTTTAGTGTTATTTCACGCTCAATCACCTTGCATCGTTCAAATGTAAATCACAACATTCCTTAATTTAAGTAAATAGTCTAATTATATATATATCTTATATTTTCATTGCAGTTGTGTGTCAAAAAATACCGTTCAAAATACTGTTTCTCCCGATACGAAAATTTTCATAAATTGAAATAGAACAAGGTTGTTAAAATAAAAAATTTGAATTTTTGAAGCGCTTGCCATTTTATCTTTAAAGTTCGAAAGTCGCGAGTAACATTTCTGTCAATTGAAATACTCTGTGTTCTGTATATAAAAATAATTTCGGAAAGACTAAGTTCGGACGAAACCGGATATAATATACTAGATATTTATAGAATATATATAGAATATCAGCCATATGTGTAGACTGATTGAATACCGGTTCCCACGATAGTCGAGTCTACGTATCTGAAGCATAGCGATATTTAAATCCTGCTAAGACTGTAACATTACAATCCTCAAAAAGTATCGTTTGTTTATGTAATAATATTGTCTATGTAACAATAATTTTATTTTCCAGTAGGAAATTTCCTTATATTATCCATTAAAAATCTATCGATATCAGATGACATCGGGGACATCCCATTCGACTGATTTAATGAATGTTATTCGCTCACACCACATAATCACATACTTATATGTGACTGCCCTATTGATGCAATGCTAGCCAACAATATACTCATGTATGTAATTTAAATTATGCGGTCCATTCTTATAAATCTTGCTGTTTGATATTTTAACGTAATTTCGCAACTGCCCAAATTTCTTAAATAACAATATATGCAACTTATAAAGTTATTTTTATTAAAGAAGTTACGACAAAAAATAAATTGACTACCTAACCTTGGCTAAAATAATGTCAGAGTTTCATGCCATTTTATCCAGTCGTTCACAAGTTATTGGTCTCAAAGTGTTCCGGCAAATCTGACATACAATATCCAACGGTAAAGTACTGGTGCTGAATTTCGTTGTAAGCGTTCCAGCAGAAATGTTGGACTCCGTTGAAGAAGCCCACAAGTGAAAGTAATGTTAGAAAAAATCGCGAAAATTCGTGCAATTTTGTTGGGTGATGGGAAAATGAAATTGACTAAGTTGGTTAATATCTTTGGCATCTCAAAGGAGCGTGTAGGTCATATTATTATTGAATTTTTACAAATGAAATCGATCCAAAAGCAAACGTTCAAAAGACAACCGGCTTCTGATCAAACACAAAAATACGCTGATTTGGGACAATGCGCGAAACCATCGGCAGTCCGCTGAATGTTTATTGCCTAGTGAAACTTGTCCATAGTTTCGTAGACACACAGTCGGCTGGCACAAGTAATTCTTTTCATCGAAAACCTTGAATATAGTAAAACAATCAAAAAACAATATTACTGTGCGTTATTGATATATAACAGGTAGACTAGACTGCATCCAGAGATAGTAAATAAATGTATTTGGTATAGAATATCCTTTATAGCCCAGTGGTCAGTCAAGCAATAGTGGATGCGGATAAAAAAAAATTAACAACACAACTCATTAAGATATGACAAAAGGTCAATTTCTAAAATAAAAATTAAAATCATTTAAAAAATGGAAATGAAGAATACATTTTCTAAAAAAATAGTAATCAATTTAAAACCTTCCACTTATTTAATTCCATCTCTCCATGGTCTGGAGCACGGATTCGTTGAAACGTTTTTATGCTCTCGCAACATGTAGCAACTGATTATATTAGAGTGAAGAAATTGGATTATGGTTTGGCACCGCCCATTTTCGGTGAAATCCTATCATTGCCATTAGAGATATTAGAGCAAAACTTTGCACAAACGGCTGAAGATACTCTTGTCATCTGGTATGCTATCTCGCTTTTAAAAATTGTTGAAATTGGAATATAACGTTTCAAGCCACTATATATCGAAGATGTGGACTCCAGCACACAGAGGTGACTTTCTACTGAAAATATCAATCTGGGGGATATACTAATGAAATTCAGAACAACTCTAGGCCTGACAATATTGTGCTCTCGTGTTAAAAGTGAGTAAAAGCAAGAAAGTAATTCCCCTAGCGCTCATATAACTCATATAAGGATGTTCGGACTTCCGGGCGACTTTATACTATATATATTTGTCAATTTGTCAAGCTTCTAAGTGAGCTTGTAATATTGGACAGCTCTCTTATACAACATATAATAATTTTTGTTATTATAGTAGACTTTATGATGAATGTGTGAGGTATCTTCATAAAATTGCTTGGAGATATGTTATTTAGTATATTTATATAAAGCAAAAAGTTACTACAATCAGTCCAGACCTTCTTCTAGCCCCAATATACCCGTTATAGGGATTTCCGACTTTAAAGGTGGCTTTAAATCCGATGTATTGATTTCTACCTGACTTCAAACCGATTATGTTGGACAATATGTGTGATGAAACTTGGTACACGAGTTCTTTGTCACCGTTGTTCTTTGTAAGACGGTTGGTGTTGCAGATGAGGGTAATTGGATATCTGCCACCCCCACAAAATGCCATTAATTGAAAACAGATAAAGTGCTATAACTAAGCAGTAAATTAAGATATAAACTTTTTATTTGGTATAGAGGATCCTAGCAGGTCGGAGCATATTTGGGCAAAAACTTTTGTAAAAGTGGGCTTGGCCCCGACCCCCAATAGGTTTAATATATATATCTGGGAAACCGTTAAAGCTATATCAATCGTTTTTTGAGCATCTCCACGCTCATCTCCCATACAAAAGTAATGTGGAAAACTACTAAAAGTGCGTTAACTCGGTAAAGGAATATGTCAGAAACATTAAATCTTGCAGCAAATATGATACGGAACGTTTGCATAGGTTTCCGTGTAAAATTTTGATGATGGGGGTGGCACCGCCCACTGTTAGGGGAAACCTCATGTCTCAAAAATGGTTTAATCGATTTTAACAAAATTTGTTATGTGACATTATATTTGCATTCTTATGTCACATTGTGGAAATGGACGAAATCGGATAAAAACCACGCCTTCTCTTCTTCTCTTATAACACAATTTAAATTTCATCTGACCCTTTCACTTTAAAGCAAATAAACCGAGCACCAATTAAAACATGAAAATCAAACTTTGTACAAATAGCGGCTTCTGGATATGTCATCCTATCGGTAAATCGGATTACAACTTTTCAAGCCACCAGACACCCAATATTAGGACCTCAGTGCCTCTATCTGACTTTTTATCGAAAATATTGGGAAATCTGTACAATATTGTATTGAAATATTATTTTTCCATGATAATAGCGTACTCTGGTATCAAAAATGGTGAAACTCGCGTAAATACTACCTCTAGTCCCCATATACTTAATATACGGATTTTCAAAATTCCGGTAGAATTTATACCATATATTACGGTAAATCTTTAAGATATCGCAATGAAATTGGGGGATTATCTTTCCATGATGATAATGTGACCTGGTGTCAAAAATGGGAACAATTGGGTAAATACATCCCCTGGCCTCCATATATCTGATTAAAGGATTTTCAACTTTCCTGTATATTTTATACCATATTTAACGGTAAATCTGTAAGACATTGTCATGAAATTGGAGTACTATTTTCCCATGATAATAGCGTACTCTGGTATCAAAAATGGTGAAACTCGCGTAAATACTACCCCTAGTCCCAATATACTTAATATACGGATTTTCAAAATTCCGGTATAATTTATACCATATATAACGGTAAATCTGTAAGATATCGCAATGAAATTGGGGGATTATCTTTCCATGATGATAATGTGACCTGTTGTCAAAAATGGGCACAATTGGGTAAATACTTCTCCTGGCCTCCATATATCTGCTTAAAGGATTTTCAACTTTCCTGTATACTTTATACCATATTTAACGGTAAATACATGAGATATCGTAATAAAATTCGAAGATTATCTTTCCTGCGTGAGTGTGCTCTGGTATCAAAAATGGCGAAAATCGGGGATATATTTCCCCTAGTCCCCATATACTTAATAGACGGATTTTTAAAATTCCAGTAGACTTTATACCATATATTTAGGTAAATCTGTAAGATATCGCTATGAAAATGGAGGATTATCTTTTCATGATAATAATGTGACCTGGTATCAAAAATGGTGAAAATCGGTGCTTCCCCCAGCCCTTATGTACCTAATATACGAATTTTCAACCTCTGGGTAATCTTCATATCATATATTTCGGTCAATATATCATCAAATATATCATCATAATCAAGATATCTTAGGAAAATTAAGTGAACGTGTAATATTGGACATACTATAGCTTAGTGCCGAAAATGCGTAAAATCGGTGAATGAATTAGCCCAGCTCCCATATACTATATATAATGATTTTCGTTATTCTAGCAGACTTTATGCCGAATATGTCGGTCACTGTGAGAGTTACCTTCACAAAATTGCGTGAGAACATGTTTTAATATACTTGAATAATGAAAAGAGTTAATATGGTATAAGATATAAGAATTCCCGACTTTCCATCTGACTTTAAACCGTTTAGGTTGGTCAATATGTGTGATTTTTAAATGAAATTAAGTGGATACGTTTTCTTAAACACAATGTGAATTCGCGCTAATTTGAAGGAAATCGACCTAGACCATGGTCTAAGCCGCTTATTCCTAATATAATGATTTCTTTTTCTCTGGTTTAGTTTTTCCTAATGTATCTAATATTTTCAATTAAGATACTTTGGTTGAGTTTACATCGCATATATCTTATTTGAGTTAATTGGGTAGATTTTAATATAAATATCTCTGACACGAAGCAAAATATAACAACGAAAGTACATGAGTCTACCTATAATATAAGACCTATAATATAAGTTAATAAGATACCAAATATGATTCCAATCCATTGACAATTTCTTCGAATAATGAATGTTGAATTCTTCAGCAACATTTTTCAATATAAAGTTATGTCAGCACCTGGAAACATTTCCCCGCCTCTGATCCTTGCATTTTGCGAGAGATGTTCGGTTACACCCGAACTTAGCGCTTTCTTACTTGTTGCGGATTGCTTTACGAAACGGCGTTGAACTTGTAGGTACTAGTCCTTATTGACCGTTTGACCTTGAGGCAAGAGTTGATGCTCTATGCCATTAAAGTCGAAGTACACAGTCGAAGAACATTCCCGTTATCTTTTGAACACACCGCGCTTATGTAAATAATCAGGAAGATGAGACGAGTTGAATTTGGGTGAATGTCTGTCTGCCCGTCTGCCCTTGCAAGCAAGATAAGTTGAGGAAAATTTATAATAATAGAATTATTAATAAAAAAACTTGAGATATCTTAATAAAACTCGGTACACGTGTTTCTCGTTACTCTGAGGAGGTTGGTATTTCAGATGGGCGAAATCGAACAGTTGCATACCAAAAAAATTCCGTTAAGCGAACGTACTATAACTAAGCCGGAAATTAAGACACAAAATTGTAATATGGTTCAAGTAAATGAAGTAGGAGGGGCATCCGTGGTATACAAATTGTTTGGAAGCAGGTGTAGCCCCGTCTCCTAATAGGTTTAGAATACATATCTCACAAACCATTCAAGCTATATCAGATAAACTTGTTAAGGACAAGTCTAGCACCTCGTCATGGAGAGTGACAATTAGTGAAATCGAATAATAAACACACCCCCAAATAACGGTTATGGAGAAAACTAAAGTGCGATAAAGAAAACTAAAAAAGTGCGATAACTAACTAAAGAAACTTGTCAGAAGCATTGAATTACGCGGTTCGGAAGGGCTGCATGGAAATCAGTGCAAAAATTAAAACATCAAAACGATGGGTGTAGGTAAAATCCGCTCACTTGTGTTGGTGAAATTCCATTTGTTAGGAACCACAATTCAACCGAACAATTTCAACCAAATTCGTTGTATGGTATCATCCTATGAAAACATAATTTAACACATTTCTTCTGACATTTTCACTTTAAGTTTTGGAAATCAAGCATTAATGAAAATATCGGAACAGGACTTTCCACAAATAGTGACTTCAATTTACTCATCTCACATTTTTAAATGGTCGAAATCGGAGTGTAACGTTTTAAGTCCCCAGATGCCCAATATGTGGATCCCAGTGCTTATGGCAAACTCTTTGCCGAATATGTCGGTCAATCTGCAATATACATTAATAAAATTCAGGGAGTGTTTATTCCTGATAATGATGTATCATCTTGTCTAAAATGGGCAAAAATATGTAAAAATTTCCCCTAGCCGCCATATACCTAATATAAGACTTTTTGAACTTCCGGTTGACTTTATACCGTACATATTCGTCAATATGTAGGATATAGTAGCAAAATTAAGTGAACGTGTAATCTTGGATACCCTATAGTTTACTAGCGAAAATGGGTGAAACTCTACTACGAATTATCACAGCCCATATATACTACCAATAATGATTTCAGTTATTCCAGTGGACATTATTTTGAATACCAAATTGTGAACTATCATAATAAGATAAATTGCAAGGTATAAAATGTTCAGTTGGACCCGAGCTTAGCCTTTCTTTACTTGTTTGGTTTGGTTTCTGTTTTAATCTGTTATTAGAAATAATAAAAGTATAAATATTATATAGGTAATGGAGAATGTTCCTTTCTTGACGACGTTTGCGCGCCTGTTGAAGGTGCTTGTCATTTCCTTACCTTCATATTGATCAACATAATTTGGTGATTAATGGCTACAATTGGGGATTTTAGGATATATCAATAGCGGGATATATAATAGCAGGATATATAACTATACAATAGTGTAACTATTCGTGGTTGCAAATGATGTCCAAAAACGTTTTATATTTTGTATATATTTTTATATTATGGATAATATTTCATATTGACCGATATACTGTATATGATATATAAAAAAAATGTATATATAAAAAGTCAACAGGAATGGCGAAAATAATTAAAAGCTATATGAGGGCTAAGTTCAGTACTTCCCGAACAGATTTGAATAGATTTTGGTCCTAAACCATATTTCGATTATTTTTATGAGAAGGGATTTATCTATTATCTATATTCCAAAGTGTAAAAATTTTTTTAATTTTAAAGGATGTAGTTTGGGAAGTAGGTAATTTCAAACTGTAATATAAGAATCAAAACGGGACATCATGTACTAAATGTGGTTCAAAGGAGATGTAGGATTCCATCTAAAACGGGGTAGTACCACACCGATTATCCAAATTTTTTAACAGATATAGTCCTATCGTGTAATCCTTACCCAGTAGTTTCAAACATAACATTTTTATAAGGGTGGGTAGGTATTAACTTTTTACACTGTATCATGAAATTCTAAAAGGAATTTTTTCCACTAAACTTGGTTGATATAGTTTTAGCAGTTTTTAAGAGATGTACCTTAAACCTTTTAGGGCACAGTTTCACATCCAAATAAAGTAATGTAGCTGAATTTGTGACTTACTTACAGCACGTTACATTTTATAGACTAACGGCTATTTCGCTGTTTTGGGATGTTGGTATTGCAGATGGGCAAAATCGAATCACTCTCGGCAAGACATTTTGTCCATCTGCAATACCTAACTCCTTAGAGAGCCAAGAATTGCGTGTGACAAGTTTTTTCACGACATCTCAATTATACACAAGTTATTGGTTGCGCGAAAAGGCGGACGGACAAATGGACTTTGATCACTTTGAAATATATAACCTTGGCAATAGTGTTACAGACAATCCTTAAATAAACAAAACTATTAAAACAAATGTTGTACGATGAATGAAAGTAACGTTATTTCAGGAAATGAAAATGTAATTAGTCTTTCGTTCTCATTAACTTTAAAACGAAGAAAGTAAAGAAGGGCTAAGTTCGGGTGTAACCGAACATTTTATACTCTCGCGATGTGCAAGGATCCAAAGCGGGGAAATGCTTTCAAGTGCTGGCATAATTTTATATTAAAAAATGTTGCGGAAGAATTCAACATTCATTATTCGACGAAATTGTTAATGGATTGCAATCATTTTTGGTATTTTATTAACTTTTATTACAGGAAATAGACTCATGTAGTTTCATTACTATATTTTGCTCCACGTCAGAGATATTTATATTAAATTTTACCAAATTAACTGAAATAAAATATATGCGATATAAACATAACCAAAGTGTCGTAATGAATGTATTAGATACATGAGGAAAAAGTCAACCAGAGAAAAAGAAATCATTATATTAAGAATAAGGGGCTTAAACCATGGTTTAGGTCGATTTCATTCATATTTAGCGCGAAACCAAGTTATGTTTAAGAAAACATATCAAATTAATTTCATTAAAGTATCATACATATTAGCCAACATAAACGGTTTAAAGTCAGCTGTAAAGTCGGAAAACATCATAGCGGGTATATTTGGACTAGGGGATGGTTTGGACTGACCCAAGTTTTGGCATTACCCAAGTTCATTAGAGAACATGTTTCTACGCAATTTTATCAAGATAACTCACATTCTGACCGACATATTCGGCATAAAGTCTGCTAGAATAACGGAAATAACGGTATGTAATATATTGGCGTTGATATAACTGATTCACACGTTTTCGGAATTAAACTGTAGCATATCCAAATTACACGTTCACGTAATATTTAACGTTCACTTAATTTAGATATCACATATTGGTATTGAGCGATATACACGGTATAAAGTCTTCGGAAGTTCGAAATTCTTATATTAGGTATATGGGGGAATAGGTTGTATCTTATTTTGTTAAAGAAAAGATGCTGTCCGACTTTCAGTGAGATACCTCACAGATTTACTAATATATATGGTATAAAGTCAATCGGAAGTTTGAAAATCCATATAGTAGGTCTTTATACCTAGCCAGGGCTATAACTGGGGGAAGTATTTACCCGATTTTATCTATTATAAACAGAAAGATACACTGTTATCAGCACGAGACGTTCTCTGAATTCCACTGAGGTAGCTCACAAATCGACCGATACATGCGTTATAAATGTAACCGGTAGTTCGAAGATCTTTATATGAGCTATATAGGCGCTAGGGGAAGTATTCAACCGATTTTACGCATTTATGACATTTACGCATGAGGCACAATTTTATCGGGCCAAGAGTTGTTCCAAATTTCCATAACATATCTTGCGAATTGCCGATATTTTCGGTAAAACTCAGCCTTCGGCACTGAGTCCACATACTCGGTATAAGGGGGCTTAAAAAATTATATTCTGACAATTATATTCGAAAATTTTTAAACGTGAGATGACATACCCTGAAGACGTTCTTAGTGCACAGTTTTGCTCCGATATCTTTATCGACAATTGATTTATATACTGTAAAGTAAAATAATCATACGGATTTTAAAATTGTGATGTATGGGAAGTGGGAGTGGTTGAATTCCGATTTTGAAGTAACGACGCTAAAGTATTAAAGTAAATAAGGACGCTAAAGTATTGTCACGCATCCAAGTTGGTTGAAATTGGTATAGCAGTTTCTTAGATATACGTTTTGACCAATTGACCAATTTCTTAACCGTTTTTTTTGAATTCTTTAAGTATCATCAGGCTGTGAAATTTTATACTTCTGACATGAATTTTCAGCGACATAAACTTTTTCTGCAAAGCATTTGTCAAAATTGTGATATGACATGAATATGTGAGTAAAAATTTAAGAAATCGTACTTATTTAAGGCAGTTCTCTTTGCTACACCCAAGATAAGTGAGATAAAAAGTATCATTGGCATTAGGTAGTAAATGCCAACAGTTATTTAATCTCTTATTGAATACTATTACAAAACAGATTTTTCCCACGTAAATATGTTATTCTCTCAATACGTCTTCGTATGTATTATATTTATTGTTACTCTGAGGGGATAAACAACTGGCGATGTGAATTTCCTTTGTTGTAGTTGATATTGAACAGCACTCTGTTTTGTCAGTCTGACTCTAAGTCAGTTGTATGTACATATATAGTTCAAGGAACTCGAATATGGTTAAAGGCACTCGCTTGAAGGCATGACTATGTGAGTAGTATCCACTGACAATCAAAGAGTAGCATTTACGATCTTCACACATAACTTCTGTCGATCTCATATTTTTCATTTTAATATATTTACACTTTGTTTATTATAAATTCTCGAAGCGTCCGTTCGGATAAAGTTGAAGCATCAGAAATTCACTTTACAACCAAATATGTCGAGAAGCAATATTTTGGTATTATGAAAATTATTCGCAAATCCCAGTCATATTGTTTTCCATTTTAATTACTTAAACCTTAAAACTCGGGTATGTATGAATATACAAACACTCCATACAACAATAAGTACATAAAAAAGTAATAGCTAAATGCTGTAGTACTAGCAACTTTCGACTACTTCAATTCCTGAAGTATTGGTAGGACTTGTTCACGTTATTACAATTCAAAGAATTATTAGTTTTTAATAAATTTAATTTATGCAGGTTATGTAATCAAGAGTTTTAGCTTTGGGACAATTTTTAATGTTAAAAACCAACAGCTGCGACTATTATATCATTATTCATCATCTAAATCGTATTATTTTTTATAAAAATATGTATTACAATAGCTTAGGTTTGATGGAAGTGTAATATTAGACGGTAGTATTGGGTGGATCTAAATTTGTGTATTCTAGGTTAATTACTTTAATGTAATAACCGCTTACGTAATTGGGATCAGTCTTATCACCATTTACAACGATATCTCCTGCTATAGGCAGTACTTACCAGCAATCACTAAGTGATGGTGCACAATCAGCTTGCAATAATCTCATTTTTTCTAACAGTATTGGTGCAACAGTTATGGGAAATTTAATCAATGTAATGAGCCACGAGCGCTGCAACAACTTCTAGATGTGGCGAAAGTTAATGCTTGACCCCCAGACTCGACTGTTAGAACTCTACTGCGAGCTACTGCTTGTTTGCTCTGTTGTGGTGCGTTTTTATGAAGAGCTCTTTGGCAGAAATATAGTCAGAAGTTTTTCATTGCCTGCTAAATGGTGACTCGAAAAGCCTGGACCTCGGTGAAGGCTGAGGATTCATCTAATTTGGGAAGAAACGATTTTAAATATTCAATGGTTCAGAGTTATTGACCTGACTCTTGATTCCTTCACAAAGCCTTATTAGTCCTAATTTAATCTTATTACTGACAAATAGCCGTTTATAAACATATATAAACCTAAGGTTTTCAATTACAGAATTTACAACCGAAAGACTAAGGAAGAATAGTTTTTGTACAAGAAGAAGTACAGGTTTTAAGCTTTCGGAAGGTTACCTGGTATTTCAATTTTCGTAAGCTAATCCATGTTGTTATAGTAAGAAAT